>LPNX010586039.1:179956-315129 GCA_001517045.1 Pseudotsuga menziesii
CGATGCATTAGCGCACAGCCTCGAGAAGTGCCTGCACAGGTTGGGGTGACAGACCCTAGAAAAATTATTCTGCCGATGCCAGAACAAGTACCTTAGTCACAAAACATCCAGCATCTGGAAATAGCAATAGACGCTACCGCAGCATGGGGGGCCGACCCTACAGAACTTCAGCTCCGTCGGAGAACCTACCAGAAAGTCGCGCGCCCCACATTTATAAGGCAAGCTCAAGAAGTGCGAAGTAAGTTCAAGGGGCAGAGCCAAGACGCTCGCACCTCAAATTTAATAGTCCTATCACAGATATTACCGGGTCGGGTCGAAGGGCACTATTGGGCTGAAGTTTCTTATTTCCCCGAGGCTGCGACCATGCTTCTGCCGCAGCCCAAAAATGTCGCGAGGCCCAAAATTTGACCGTTGGGAGGCAGCCAGTTTGGTGGCGGCGGGATTTTAAGTGCTTTAAATGACTGTACTAAGACCAGTACCGGCAATCGCGCCCCGCATGGACAAGATTTTCCTCAGATTTGGTGCCTTCAATGCACTGTCCTCCCTGATTTGATTGATGGCGTGTATAAGAATATGCCTAAGATAGGAAAAATCGCATCCTGCATTTCTTCAAGCTTTTCGAGTGAACCCATGACCACTGAATGCGAGATTGACGCCTTGGTCAGAGAATTTGAGCAAGAGGGTCTGATCACCTGCTCTACTCGGCCGCCTGCCATAGCTCACTGTGAAGCCACTCCCCCAGCACCACCATGGCCGATGTAGACACAGTCTGCCAGGAAAAAGTCTAGAACTGAAATTCGCACCAAGCGCAACCAAGACCGGCCGCAGCAAACAGGGAAAACACCAGTGGCTCATCCTATGGAGCCCTCTGGTTCCGCATAGGCCCCGGCCGGGGGAAGGGAGAATATTTTTCCACCACGGCCACCATACCTACCACCTGTTCGCCCAGGCACCGCGTTACCCCGTCGGACAAAGCAATTTACATTAGCCACACCTTCGTTACCACCAGGAGTGTAGCTGATTGGCAGTATGACAGGGAAGATTGATCGGCTTAAGTACAACGATCATGACACCAATGACCATGGCAAGTTCCCATAGTTTGACCCAGCCAAATACTTGCACCGCGTCAAGTACCCCGACCATAAGGTCACACTACTGGAAGTGCAAACATGGGCTGTGGGTCTGGACAAAGCTGGCCTACTCAAGCTATTCAACATTCCCCATTTTGGACGCGGCATACATGTGACTGTAGTGGCCAAGCAGTTACTAGCCTTGGTGCATGACGGCTATTTATGGATAGGGGACCAGCAAATTCCTATTGACACTGCCCTCATCCATAGGATCACAGGTTTACCCATGGCAGGACCAGATCCGGGAACCGAGTTTCCGTCCAAACATGACGACACAAAGCTCGCGCAAACCATGAAGGAGCGGTTTGGCCTGACAAAAGGGAAACGGGGGTATCATACTTCCGCGATTCGGGAGCAGCCCATTCGGTTTGCAGCTGAACTCTTAGCCTGCAAACTCATAAGGAAATGCAAGCCAACTGAAGTACCTTCCCCGGTTATCAGGATTGCTATGAACTGCGCTGAGGGGTATACTTATAATTGGGCCGACTATCTTGCGAAGGAGTTTTTGGAGGATTCCCGCGATGCGCAAGAAAAAGGTAGACCTTTTCATTATTCTTGGCTTATAATCCTTATTGCATTAGTTGGGTGGAAAGAACCTACTGAAGCCCAGTTTGTCGAAATAAACCCCGGCACGCCAGGAGCAGCAAGGTATGCCTCCCTTTGGGTATCCTCAGATAAGGAAACTCAACAGATGATGAACACTGTGTTCGTCTTCTATGCTATGAGTCTTCACTATGAGATAGTGTGAACACCTCGACTTACCAACAAAGTGTTCTTTCAATACGAGGGGGTTGCGCACTTTAGTGCCGACATGCATCATGTTTTCATTCAAGCTCGTGCAGATCCTCAACGGCAATGTTTCAAATTACCATATGTAGTCACCGAACCAGATATCCGGCGGGTCGTTCAGCAATGGACGGCCGAATGGCTGAAAGATTTAGGGAAAAAACCCTCTATTCCGGTTCCTCCAGCTACCAATATTGGCGCAGGTACTAGTCAGGCGTAGCAGCAAAGCCCATTGGAAGATAGCAAAGACCCAAGTGATTCACAGATAAATGACAACGGCCAGGGTGGAGATAGTGAACAGGATGAGCAGGATGAACAGGATGAGGATTCGGTCAAGACCATAACAGATCCTACCCCACCAACGAAGCGCAAGTCACCAGAAGTAGCCGAGGTAACCAAGCCACAGTCCCGCAAAAAGGTAAAAGCATCAAAGGATAAAGATATCAAGGAGGAAGCCACTGTCACGATGGATGCACTGGAGCATGCTCTCGAACAGTCTACGACAGCGCTTACTAAAAAATGGTCCGAATTCACGGAACTACATCTTGTCGGCCTCGTAGGTATCGCAAACAAGGTATCGGAGTTAAAAGAGATAACCGCAAAATCAGTGCCCAGTACTGCGACAAGCAGCACTATGGCACCCACGCAGTAGGACATTAGGCAATGGCCACTTAGGGATCCCCAGGGACAGGTATCAAGTGCAACTCTGATGCAGCCTGACATCGATTCTCGACCCCAGACAAATATAACCGCGGAGCTTGATTATACAAAGATACCTATGTCAGAGTTGCACCTCCGTCAGCTCGCGATTACAAAGGAGATCCATACCCGAACTCAAGTGTCACAAATCCAACTGGAAGACTCCATCAAGCAAAACAAAACTTTCGCCGCACGCCTAGAAGAGATCGCACAACAGAAGAAAGAGGCTGAACAGACAACAACTACGCTAATGCAAGCATTGGATGAGGCATGTCGGAGGCTTTCTGACTCCGACATACAGGAAACAGAGGAACCAAAGCAGAAGATTGCTAAGATGAAAGACTATGCCCAGCAGTCCCGCAGTGAGCTGGAAAGGATGAAGATAGAACATCAGCAACAGATTGCATAAATTCAACTGCGCATTCCCCCTGAGACTCCACCAGAGGTCCGAGAACAGTGCCAGCAGGATATCAAGGCTTCAGCAACAAAAATATCAGACAATGTGGCTAGTGTCGCAAAACTAATGGAAGACAGCATAGAAGCATGGGAAAACCTGCAGGACCATCCAGATGTAGGGAAGATTCAGGAAACCATCAAGTTGCGCCAGGATGAGTTAGATGCAGTCCGAATAGAAATCAAGACGCTGCCACCTATACAGAAGATGGCTAAAGTAAAGCGCAGCAAGGAACTTCAACAAGAAATCGAGTCTTGCAGGAAAAAGGTGACGATGGTGGAAAATGCGTTACAGCCCCTAGTTGATGAAGCATTAGAATTGACCAATACTGCGGAGAGCCAGCTCAAAATTTTGAAGACCTATGACACTTTTGCGCAGGAAAAGGATGACACAGACTCTTCTTCAGTATTACAGGAACTGGTGGAAAAGGAGAAAGCCGCTGATGAGATACTGCATAATCTCACCAGTCGCTTCCAGGTCCTCGCACAGAAGATTCGCCCACCAGAGTCCTCGCAGAGTGTCCCGGGACGGGCCACTAGTGAGTCTTAGGGGCCTGTTGGGGCGCATACTCCATGTTTGGGTAACTCCGCGGTTAATTAGAAAATTTGTAAGCGGAGCTATGGGCCAAAATAGTCTTAGGGGTGTGAGGGTAAGTCAAAACCCTCTTTTTTGTAATAAACCCGTGGTTTAAATCCAGGGTTTAGGGTTTTTGGGTGCCCATGGTTTAAGACCATGGTTTTGTAAAACTGCACAGTATAAATAAGCGCTTGCGTAAAAAGGATAGGTTAGGATTTTTGATGAAAAGAAAGATAAGGCGAAGTAAGGTTGGTTTTTGTAAGGAAAGGATAAGTCCCAGCTGTGTGCGTGGACGACCTCTGCAGCTGTGTGCACAGAGGGTTTTTGTAAGAAAAGGAAGAAAGATCTGTAGCTGTGTGCGCAGAAGCCTGCTGCTGTGTGCACAGCTGTTAAGGACTGAAGGGATCTGCAGCTGAGTGCGCAGATCAACTGTGGTTTTGAGGAAAGAGGAATAAAACGCATTTTGTGGACGTAGCCCCTACACTGGGGGTGAACCACGTTATATTTGGTGTCGTGGTTTTATTGTGTTTTTTCTGCTTCTGTTATTTTCATGCATTAAACTGAATACATCTAATAACATAAGATCACTGCTAGTAATAAGCTTCGTTGTGAATTCCCCGTAGTGGGTTATGCAAGTTTAGTTTGTTTATTGTGCTGCAAAGTCATATGTGAATGAATGATAAATTTACAAGCGTCGATTAATAATTGCTTTTAAAGGCTAAGGTATAGTAATACCCCTCTCTGCATGCAGAAACCTGATTCTGCGGCACCTCATTGCTGTTTTGGGTGAGACTGCAACCTGCGCGTAGGTTGTTGCCAAAAGGGCCAACACGGTGGGTCTTTTGTTGGTGCGACGCATAAGAATTAACTCGGGTCTGCCCTATTGCCCAACATAGCTCTGTAGAACTTCCTATGACGAGAAGAATCATGAGATAGCACCAGTGTTGATCCAGATCGAGTGATGATCCAGATCCAGTAATGATGATGCAGCAGTGATGATCCAGATCGAGTGATGATCCAGATCCAGTCCAGTGATGTTGATCCAAATCGAGAGATGATCCAGATCCAGTGATGATCTAGATCCAGTAATGATGATCCAGATCCAGTCCAGTGATGTTTATCCAGATCGAGAGATGATCCAGATCCAGTGATGATGTTTTATGTTGATCCATATCGAGAGATGATCCAGATCCAGTGATGATGTTCTATGTTGATCCAGATCGAGAGATGATCCAGATCCAACAAATATGACTTGAAGACGAAGATGAATTGAAGACGAGATGATCCAGCTGATACAGAGAAGAAGACTAGTGCTGAAAATTGTGTCGAAAGAATACCTTCCTAGTTAAGAGGGAGTGTTGATGTATATGTAACTTCAGAATGTATTCTTCTATGTATCTTATGTATTGTAACCCAATGTTTATTCCAGGATGTTTCTATTATGTATTTGAGTCATGTGGTCATGCCCTGATGTTCCGATCGGGAGGATTAATAATGTAAACAAGTCATGTCAAGTCATTAGGTAAGTCCCCACAGTTTCGGGGCACTTGAGTTATTATACACTAATTAAGGTGTAGGCTCGGGTAAGTATTTGTTAGTCGAGCCTACGTTTGAAAATGCAATTCAATTGAACGGAAGAATATAAATAGAGAGTGAGACTCTCTATTTATCACACACATCATCCACTCTCTTAAGTGAGGCGCACTTGTGGAGGAGGAAATATACTGGGACTAGAAGGCCACTGCTGTTGGGAGATCTCTTACTGTTTTGGTGCTGACTTTATCTCTAAGGAAGTTGTGGGGTTTTCTCCTTTATGGTTTCCCCGAGGAAAACTCTTTGTGTCTCTTGTCTCTTGTGATGTGCTTATGTTTTATTGCTATGCTTGTTATTCTCAGTGAAAAGATCCTAAGTTCATAATGCTAGCTTGTTTGATGAAAAACTAACAGTATGCTTCATATTTTCTCATCAATTTCAGCATGAAATATTGCAAGACAAGAAAGAATCCATTCCTTTCAGGAGTTAAGCTTGAAGAAGCAGGTTCTTCTTCTATGGTAAATAATACACTGTATAGGCAGTTGATTGGGTGTTTTCTTTATCTTACACATACTATACCTGAGTTATCTTATGCATTTAGTGTGGATTCAAGATACATGGATCAGCCTCATGATTTCCATTGGAGAGAAGCCAAGAGGATCCTAAACTTTGTTCATGGAACAAGGACTCATGGGATTTTCTACAAAGAAAAATTTGACTTAGAGCTAGTTGGATTTACTGACAGTGATTGGGCAGGTGACAACAAATATCGAAAGTCTACCTCAGGATATGTGTTCATGCTTTTAGAAGGACCAATATGCTGGTCAAGTAAGAATCAAAGTGCCATAGCACTCTCATCTACAGAGGCAGAGTATAGAGGAGTTGTAAATGCAACTACTCGATGTTTATGGTTGCAGAGGATACTTAGAGAATGTGGTTTCGATTTAGAGTTTTCAACATTCATCTATTGTGTTAATCAAAGCACCATTCAAATCTCCATTGATTCAATTCAAAGAAAAATAACCAAGCACATTGAGATCCATATGCACTATATTAGGGAGCTTGTGCATGATGGTACCATTGTTATACGCTACTGCGCATCTTCAGAACAAGTAGCAGACATATTCATTAAATTATTCTGTGAAAAGACCTTCAGTAATCTCAAATCACTACTGGGTATTGCTGATCATGTGGTGAAGAATGATTGATGACAATATTTCCAAAATTTTGTTTTCCTATCCATGTTTAAGGGAGTATTTTCCCACTGGGTTTTTGTCTCTTTCCTTGGTTGTATGGACATGCAGTATGTAAAAGGGTGACTAATCCTTGTTGCTAGGCCCTATATTTTTCTGAAATTTACTCATAAATTCATTATTAAGGGGGGTTTTAGAATAATCAACCCATATTTACCCATATTTCACATTAATTAAATCATTTTTGTCTTATTCCTAGAATCCTAGATTCCCTCTCTATGCTAGTTGACTTCTATATGTTCCTAGAAGTCAATACTTGATAAAATGGGTCATGGAGCACTTTGGAATCATCCTGAAAACATATTGATCATGTCTTCTTTATTCCTGGTTCCTTAAAGCACATATCTACTTTTTCTGAAAGCCGCCTTGCTTTACAACTGTTTTAAGGCATAAAGGAAAAGCTAGTCTAGGGAAACTTTTCTTGTTTTTTTACCACATCATCCTACTTCCTTTTCTCCACACAAAAGCATGAATGAGTTGTGTTTCCACCACATATTATCTTTCCCACTCAATTTATCTAATTCGTGAGGATCTTCATGGATTTGGAAAGTCCTTTTTGCACCTATAGGGGATTTGACTTGTTTTAGTAAGCCTGCTTTTTGACCAATTCGAATAGAAACCTAGTGATTTCAAATATCTGATGTAATTATATATTTTATCAGCCTATTACTTCATATAGTTGGATTATGTACACTTATTCAATACAGGATTAAGTTATTCTCCAATTTCAGTCTCCTTTTGTGTGAATTTTGCATGTATGATTAGCAATTTTGTGAGTGTAATTGATCTATATCTTGGGTTTAATTTCCACATAAAATCCATAAATATATCAATCCATATAGGATTGGAACTATAATTAGTTTCAAATCTCTTGGTGATATCATCATCCCTTCCCTGTGTCATTGGGATTTTTCATGGGTTGCGACAAAGTTTTGGATTTCCATTTCATTCCTTTCAAACACAATGAGTGCTTAATTATTTTGTAAGTTTTATGAAAACTTGATTGACCTATTGTTGGTGATGAATGGAATTTTTCTCATATTCATTGTTTTAAGGTAAAATTTAGTGTTGTTAATATTTTAAAAGTTGTTTTACCAGAACAAAAGGATCTCTGAAAGAATAACAAGCACACGAGAACAAAGGAGAACAAAACAATTTATCCCAAGAAACCCTAGGAGGTAAAAAACAAAAAAAAATCCTCTATATAGAATTCATCCAAGAATAGTGTAAGACTCAATAACAATACTAGACTACTTCCTCTCCTCCATATGGACTATCTCTTCTCTCTCTAGTACAACTGCTTGAGTGTTCTGCTTGTCCAAATGAGGTAGGCGCCTCTCCTATTTATACAAATAAGCTGAGAGGAATAATAACCAAAATGGGTTGAATTCTCCTTGCTGCCAGGGTTGATGTGCCTTGGAAGACTAAAAAATACCTTTTAATAATACTTTAGTGGGTACTACTAACTCGACTTACAACATAGGATTTACCTCAAGAATTTACATGACCAATTAAATAAATGACATCCCTAAATGGAGGAACACCATATATTAAAGGGGTAAAATGATAATAATACAAAATATAATATCTTACGTAGTTACATTTCTTTAACACTCACTCTTAACAATGAATGTACTCTACAATACAACGACACTTCTGTACAACTAACTAGTGAATCTATATGTCATAGGAAGTTTTCACAATTATATCAAGATCATCATCATCCATGGAACATCATAATCACATAAATATCTATCATCTGGTATCATCTTGAGAATCATAATATTTGGCATCATCTCGAGCATCATCATCTCTTGAGCATCATCTCTGGTATCATGTCTAGCATCATCATCTCTGGCATAATCTCAAGCGTCATCATCTCTCGAGCATCATAATCTATGGAATCATCTCGAGTATCATATTTTTCATCATCTCGAGCATCATCATATCTACTATCATCTCAAGAATCACCTACACTATTAGTATATAAATACTGAGCTAAATCACCCACAACATAATTAAATGTTGGAATATCATCATATGCAAATGAATGCAGGAACTCATCTGTAAGTAAATGTAGGACTAATCATCGTGGACCATCCTTAGCCTATCATAGCTAGGACCACTCTCAATATAGTGTTCCTATCCACAGAATGATCCTCAGAGAGGATCACTCAATCAATGTGAATCATCCTTGGTCTATCAGTGCTACTACCACTCTCAATAGAGTGTTATTGTTCATGAAACCGTCCTCAAGGAGGACCACTAAATCAACGTGAACCATCATCATCCTATCAGTGATAGGACCACTGTCAATAGAGTGTTCTTATTCATGGAATAGTTTTCAGAGAGGACCACTAAATCAACATGAACCGTCCTCATCCTACCAGTGCTAGGACCACTCTCAATAGAGTGTTCTTATTCATATAACCATCCTCAAAGAGGATACCCTCATCCACAAGTGAAAATTGGATCTCATCAATATCTATAGGCATAATGGCCTTGCATTGACACATTACAACCATCTCATTCTCAATAATAGTCTCATCATCACTCCCTCTTTCTAGGGAGGTTCTTTCAGACTACACCAAGCTTGTCTCGAAAATGTTCAAACTTTACATGAGATAGAGGCTTAGTCAACAAATCATCAACTTGTTCCTCTGTAGGAACATACTAGAGCTTCACAGCTCCCCTCTGCACCATATCCCACATGTAGTGATACTTTATCTCTATATGCTTTGACTTATCATGAAACAATGGGTTCTCTGTCAACTTGATGCAACTATGGTTGTCACAATAGATATCAGTTGCATCCATCTTGGTATCAAACAATCCCTCCAATAGTTTGTGAAGCCATACTACTTCTCTATAGGATGAACATGCTGCAATGTACTCAGCCTAGGATGTACTGAGGGAAACACTTGTTTGCTTTCTACTAATCTATGAGATCACACCTGATCCCAAACTAAAACAACATCCCCAATTTATCTTTCTATCTTCAACACGTCCTTCCCAATATGAATCAGTATATCCACATAATATGAACTCACTATTGACAGTATATGTGAGTCCATAGTATAATGTACCTTTCAGGTACCTCATCACATGTTTTGCTGCAACTAGATGAACATGTGTGGGATCTGCCATATACTGACTCAGCTTGTTCACAACAAAACATATATATGGTATTGTATTTTTCAAAACATTAGTAAGCCAATAATTTTTCTGTATAACGTGACATCTACTTTTTCTAAAGAATCATCGTTTAAGAGCTTCACATTTGTCACCATCAGAGTATTAATTGTTAATGTATTTGTAACTTTGGAATGTATTCACTTGTATATTTTATGTATTATAACTCGATGTTTATTCCAAGAAGTGTCTATAATGTAATTGAGTCATGTAATTCCCCAATATTCCTATCGAGAGATTCAATAATGTAAACAATTCATGTAAAGTCATAGAGGGTAACCCTTCCTATTAATCAAGGGTCAAAGTCTCTGCAGTTGTGGGGCCCTAGGGTTATTAGACTCTCCTAGATAAGTCAGCCCTAGTGATTTATTGTCAAGTTGGGAATTAGTATAAATAGAGAGTGATCCTCTCTATTTATCACATGTTCACTCACACTCAGTTGTAGCACATAAATGGGAGAGAAGAAGTTGCTAGGACAAGAGAGAGAGAGACTACTGCTGTAAAGAGATCATCTTACTGTTTTGGGGTTTTTACTTTTGCTCCTAATTCTATCTCTGAGGAAGTTGCAGGGTTTTCTCCTTTATGGTTTCCTTGAGGAAAATATTTGTCTATTGTCTCTTGTGTTTGATTGTTGTGCTTGTTGTTCTCTTAGTTAAACATCCTAAGTTAATTCTAGCTTGAATGATAAAATCTAACATGGTATCAGAGCTAACCTGAGAAGAAGACATTGTGCAGCTACAAAAACTAAGGATTCCTACTTTTTGTATCTCTCTCCATAGATTTTCAGCAAAAGAAGGTTGGGATGACTCTCTTCTCTAGGGCGCATCTTTCTGTCGAAGCAGAATATGATTATGAGTATTTTTAGTTTTTGACTCGACACTACTGCTGAAAATTAGGGATTTCCACAGAAGTGGAATTTTTGAGTGAGCCCAGGCTTGGATTGATCTCCTCCTCAAAATCAAAGTTTAAAGATCAAGATCAAAGTTTTTGGTTGGGCAGAACTCTGGGAAAGTTAAACCCTAATCTGCTCTTGAACCAACTCTGCAAAAATTCAGTTCCAGATGTAGTTCCGACATCTTAACCTGGTAAGATCTAAATATTTTGTATTTCCATTTAAGGTTCTCAGTTAATATGTCTCATCATACCAAGCTTGATGAAAAGCTTGAGGGAGCTGATAACTTCCAAGCTTGGAAGTATAGGATCTCCCTGGCCCTAGAAGAAAATGAGTTGGACTCTTACATCAATGAAGATGTTCCAGTTCCAGAGGGAGATGAGGCTAACACCTTATGCAAGAAGAAATTGGTCATGGATAAGAGGATTATTGCTGATTCAACGAAGGATCACCTCATACCACATGTGTCCTCCCTAAAGACACCTAAAGCTATGTTTGATTCCCTAACCAAACTGTTTGAAGGGAAGAACATAAATCATAAGATGACTCTGAGAAACCAATTGAAGAATGTAAATATCCGAAATGCGGAAACCATCCAGTCTTACTTTACAAGAGTATCTCAGATCAAGGAACACCATGAACCAGTAGATGAAGAAGTGGAAAATGCAGAAATTGTGATGACCACCTTGAATGGCCTCCCTAGATCATGGGACTCCTTTATTCAAGGGATCTATGCCAGAAAGAAGCTAGTGAAATTCAGTAGACTGTGGGAGGAATGCTCAAAAGAAGAAGCTCGGATAGTAGCTTGAGAATAAAATATGGGAAGTGGAGATCAAGATCTTATAGTACACTCCAAGAAAAGTAGAAGAAACTCTCATCACCCCAAAGGTAAGCACTTCCACCAGAAAGATAACACTAGAAGAGATTTATCTAAATTCAGATGCTATACATGTGATGAAAGAGGACACTTTGCCAAAGATTGTCCTAGAAACAAAAATAGCTCTCACAAGAAAAAGGGAAATAAGAGAAGACATAATTCTCATACTGTAGAAGATGATGAACCTTCCACAAAGAGAATCAAACAAGAAAGTGATGATTCTTCAAGTGATAAAGAATATGTTTTGATTCCCGCTCTCATAAGAAATATCACACATGGAAGAAATGATTGGCTTATAGATAGTGGGGCTTCCAAACATATGACAGGATTCAAATAATATTTTGTGAAACTATCAAAACATGAATCACCCCACAAGGTGAAACATCGGGATGACTATCAGTATCCAATAAAAGGTAGTGGGGAATCCTCCTATAAGCCAGACTCTGGAAAGTCTATAAAGATGAAGGATGTCTTGTTTGTACTAGGACTAAAGAAGAACCTCCTCTCCATACTTGCATTGGATGCAAAATGCATGAGGGTTGCATTTGTAGATGGCCAAGTTCTTGTGTGGCCAAAGGGAAAGACTATTGATGATGCAGTAGTGATTGGGGAACAGGAAGGAGGTCTATAGAAGTTGAATGGCCAACTAGGACAAGCTTTGGTTCATGACTCAGTAGAACCAAATGAAGTTTGGCATAGAAGGCTTGCACATGTGCACTATAGGGCACTACCACTTGCAAGCAAAGTTGTTGAAGGTATTCTAGAAATACAAGCAAGCATGAAGGAGTATGCAAGAGATGTGCAAAAGGAAAGAACAAAAAGAACACATTTCCAAGTAGCGAAAGAAAGGCTAAAGGAATCTTAGAAATCATTCACTCCGATGTATGCAATCCGATGTCATCCAGTTCATTAAGAGGGAATGTATACTATGTTTCTTTCATTGATGATTTTTCTAGGAAGACATTGATATACTTCTTAAAGAACAAATATGAAGTATTCAACAACTTCAAGGAATTCAAATACTTGATCGAGAACCACACAGAAAATAAGATCAATACCTTTCAATCAAATAATGGCGAAGAATTCACATCAAATGAATTCAAGGAGTTATGCAAAGATTCAAGGATTAAGATGGAGTTAACCAATCCATATAATCCACAAAATAATTGGGTTGTAGAAAGGAAGAATAGAACGATCATGGAAGCTGAAAGGGGCATGCTTCATGACCAAGATATTCCCATGCATCTAGGGGCAGAAGCTGCCAGAACAACAATGTATGTACAGAACCGTACTCCAAACAGAGTACTTGATAAAAAGACACCTGAAGAAGTCTTTTCCGATAAAAAACCAGAAGTCAGCCATCTCAAAATATTTGTCTGCTCGGTATACATACACATTCCAAAATAAAAGAGGACAAAGTTAGAGCCTTCTGGAAAGAGGGGTATATTTGTGGGATACAACAAAAGCTCGAAAGATTACAGAATATATTTCCAAGGATTCAAGAAGATCGACATCAGCATGGACGTAACATTTGACAAAGACTCAGTTTACAAAAAATCTAGAAAGAGACTTGATAAAGAACATGAAGAAGCATAGGTACCCAAAATTCATGACACAACCATGAATGAAGCAATTCCAGATGAAGATCGAGAAGTAGAAGAACCCCAGGAACCTATAGATCCACCTCAAGAAAATAATTCTCACAAGAGGAAAACTGCATGGGTATGAGAGGATATCCTAGGTGCAGAAAGATATGGGGCTCCAAAAGAAACACACAGAGAAAGAAAGAGAACTAGGTCCTATGTGGCCCTTCTATGTGAAATTATTGATAAAGAACCTTCCAACTATGAAGAAGAGGAAGATAAGAAAGAATGGAAGGATGCTATGATCGAAGAGTACCAATCGATCATGAAGAATGATGTCTGGGATGTTGTCCCTAGACCAGAGGGGAAGTCTATTGTGACTTCCAAATGGATCTACAAGATCAAGCATGTTGCAAATGGTAGCATAGAGAAATATAAAGCGAGATTTTTGGCTCGTGGATTATCCTTGAAAGAAGGAATAGATTATGAAGAAAATTTTGCACCTTTATCCAAATACACTTCCATCAGATCAATAATTTCTCTGACTACAATGATAAAATGGAAGATACACCAGATGGATGTCAAGACTACTTTCTTGAATGGTGTAGTGGAAGAGGAGGTGTATGTGGAGTAGCCACTCGATTTTGAGACACATAATAGGGAGACTCATGTGTGTAAATTGAACAAAGCCCTGTATGGTTTGAAACAGGCACCTAGGACATGGTATGACAGAATTGATAGCTCCCTATCCAGTTTGGGATTTACCAAGAGTAAAGCATATTCCAACCTTTACTACAAGCTTGAAGAAGGGAACCCAGTGATACTCCCGCTGTATGTAGATGATTTGTTTGTAACAGGTATAGATGGGTTGATTGCTGATACAAAGAAGAAGCTTGCTGTCGAGTTCGAAATGAAGGACTTGGGTATTATGAACTATTTTCTAGGCATGGAGGTTTAGCAGAATGCAGATGTAATTTCGCTGGGACAAGGAAAGTATGCGTTAGAGATCCTGAAGATATTCAGGATGATGGATTGCAAGGCCATGACCACACCTATGGGATCGAACCTGAAGCTATTGAGTGATGCTTAATCAGAAACCATTGATGCTATGATGTATCATCAGATGATTGGGTCCTTGATGTACCTGATGAATACAAGACCAAATATTTGGTTTGCTGTGAACACATTGAGCCAGCTCCTGACAGATCCTAGACATGTTCACTTGATTGCTGCAAAGCATATTATGAGGTACCTGAAGGGTACAATTGATTATGGTCTCAAGTATAAGGATGATCAAAAGATTAACCTGGAAGGTTATGTTGATTTAGATTGGGAAGGCAATGCCATCGATAGAAAGAGCACTTCAGTATGGAATCAGGTGTGATCTCTTGGTTTAGTAGGAAATAGTCTTGTGTAGAATTGAGTACAGCTGAAGCAGAGTATGTCGCAACTTGTTGAGCTAGTTGTGAGGCAGTATGGTTGAGGAAGCTACTATCTGATTTATTTGATCTCCAGTTGGATGCTACTTGTATATATTGCGACAACCATAGTTGTTTGAAGTTGTCTGAGAACTCGGTGTTCCATGACAAGTCAAAGCATATCGAGATCAAATATCACTATATCAGGGATATGGTGCAGAGAGGAGAAGTGAAGCTCTAGTATGTTGTGACAGATGAATAGATAGCTGATGTGTTGACCAAGCCATTGGCCAGAGTGAATTTTGATTACTTTAGGGAGAAGCTTGGTGTTCTCCAAATCGAGGTTTCCTCCAAGGGGAGGTGATGAGTGTGAGAGCCATTCTGATGTGACTGTGGGATGTGTTCCCACGTGATTAGATGTAAGTGCAGAGCCATTCTGATGTGATAGTGGGATGTGTTCCCACATGATCAGATGTAAGTGCAAAGCCATTCTGATGTGACTGTGGGATGTGTTCTCACATGATCAGATGTAAGTGCAGATCCATTTTGATGTGACTGTGGGATGTGTTCCCACATGATCAGATGTAAATGCAGAGCCATTCTGATGTGAATGTGGGATGTGTTCCCACATGATCAAATGTAAGTGTAGAGCCATTTTGATGTGACTGTGGAATGTGTTGCCACATGATCAGATATAAGTGCTGATCCCTTCTAGCATGGATGTGGGATATGTTCCCCACATGGATAGATATAAGTGTTGAACCCTTCTATCATGCATGCGAGATGTGTTCCCCACATGGATAGATATAAGTCCTAATCCTTTCTGACATGGTTCTTGGATGTGTTCCTCCCATGGTCAGATATAAGTGCTGAGCCTTTCTGACATGGTTCTTGGATGTGTTCCTCCCATGGTTAGATATAAATGCTGAGCCTTTTCGATATGGTTCTTGGATGTGTTCCTCCCATGGTCAGATGTGAGAGCTAATCCTTTTCAATATGGTTGTTGGATGTGTTCCTCCCATGGTCGGATGTGAGTGCTAGGCCTTTCAAACATGGTTGTTGGATGTGTTCCTCCCATGGTCAGATGTGAGTGCTGGGTGTGCCTTTCTGAAATGGTTGTTGGATGTGTTCCTCCCATGGTCATATGTAAGTGTTGGATGGGCCATTCTAACTTAGGGTCATATATAAGCACTGAAGACGACCTACATGGAGGCTAGACCTACAACCAACATGAGAAAGGGTTGGATCTGTAGAACTTCCTATGATGAGAAGAATTGACAGACATCACCAGTGATGATGACCCAGTGATGATCCAGGTCCAGTGATGATGATCCAGCAGTGATGATCCAGATTGAGTGATTATTCAGATCCACTGATGATGACCCAATGATGATCTAGACTGAGTGATGATCTAGATACAATGATGATGACCCAGTGATGATCCATATCGAGTGATGATCCAGATCCAGTGATGATCCAGATTCAGTAATGAATATGAATTGAAGATAAATATGACTTGAAGATAAAGAGAACTTGATGATGATCCAAATGATACAAAGAAGAATACCTGTGTTGATAAATTGTGTCGAGAGAATACCTTCCTAGTTAAAAGGGAGTGTTAATGTATTTGTAACTTTAGAATGTATTCACTTGTATATTTTATGTATTATACCCCAATGTTTATTCTAGGAAGTATATGTAATGTAATTGAGTCATGTCATTCCCCGATGTTCCTATAGGGAGATTCAATAATGTAAACAAGTCATGTAAATTCATAGAGGGTAACCATTCCTATTGATCAAGGGTTAAAGTACCTGCAGTTTTGGGGACCTAGGGTTATTAGACTCTCCTAGAGAAGTTTTCCTTAGTGAGTTATTGTCAAGTCAGGAATTAGTATAAATAGAGAGTGATCCTCTCTATTTATCACACATTCACTCACATTTAGTTGTAGCGCATAAATGAGAGATAAGAAGTTGCTGGGACAAGAGAGAGAGAGACTATTATTGTCGGGAGATCATCTTACTGTTTTGGGGTTTTAACTTTTGGTGTTGATTCTATCTCTGAGGAAGTTACGAGGTTTTCTCCTTTATGGTTTCCCCAAGGAAAATCTTTGTGTCTATTGTCTCTTGTGTTTGATTGTTGTGCTTGTTTTTCTCTCAGTTAAAGATCCCAAGTTAATGCTAGCTTGAATGATAAAATCAAACATTAATTGTTTTGCAATCTAACATCCCAAATATCTTCAAAGTCTCTTTTGTTTTCTTTCCTTGGTTTGGGAAAATCTCATCAGGAAAATGGCATACTTCAAGACCTAGGAAATAGTGCATTGTGCCAAGGTCTTTCATCTAAAATTACGTTGCAAGTTTATTCTTACATTCAATGGTGAGCATCTCCTTTCCTGTCAAGAAAAAATCATCTACATACAATAGTAATATCATAATTCCATCATCTTCAACCTTATAATAAAGGTTGGAATCGACTTTACTCTTGGTAAAACTCAAATTCATTAGGAATCCACCAATCCTTCCATACCATGCTCTAGGTGCTTGTTTCAACCCATATTGAGATTTCTTTAGTCTGCATACATATGCTTCCTTGTAGTGTGTTTAAAATATTGGTGGTTGCTCAATATATACTTCTTCTTCTATGAATCCATTTAGTAAAGTTGTTTTCACATCCATTTGATGTATCTTCCATTTCATCTTGGTTGCCAAGGCAAGGACAATTCTGATATAAGTATATCTTGCTATTGGTGCAAAAATTTCTTCATAATCAATTCTTTCATTTTATGAAAAACCTCGTGTGACAAATATTGCTTTAAACTTTTCAATATTGCCAACTACTGAATGCTTTGTCTTGAAAATCCATTTTGAAGAAACTACTGATTTTTCCTTTGGTCTTTGCACCGCATCCCAAATATCATTCTTTATTATTGACTGGTATTCTTCAATCATGGTCTGCATCCATTCCTTCTTCTTAGAGACTTCTTCAAAATATGTGGGTTCTTCATCAACAAGGTTTCTCATTAGTGCCACATAGTTTGAATGGATTCTTTGTCTTTTTCTTCCTTTTGGTGCACCATATCTTTCTACTTCCTTGATTACATCATGAGGCCAAGATGGTCTTATTTTTGTTGAGATCGTCTTCTGGGGTGTTTCAATAAGTCCTTGAGGTTCTTTAAGATCATGATATTCTTGTATAGTAGCTTCTTCAATGTATTTAATTGGTGGTCCGATAACCTTTGTGGCTCTAGGAGCCTCCTTCTCTTCTTCATGATCCTCATTTGCAAGGATCTTTCTGTTACGAAGAGAAATTCCTATGGCTTGGGGTACCACAACAGACAACTTTGACTCCAGAAATCAATATTTCCCAATATGCAATAGAAATAAAACATCTAACACTAAAGGATCAGACCTCGTACCTTATTCCGGACGGTTGAAGTAGATCCCCGTTGAGCTTTCCAATGTTTATCTTGAATTGCTATAATACTTCCTCAACAACAAGTAAACAATACAAGCATACTATATATCATGGTGTTATATGTATTCTAGCATATATAATCAATAATGTAAAAGCATTTGACAAATTCCAATGGATACAATATTCAATCAAATACACATCATTGGACAAGGAAAGATAGTTCTTATTAATATAAATAAGAGATTACAAGATAGATACAACCTCTGACGGCACGTCTGCGAATCGGAGAAAATGAATCCCCCACTTGGGCCTCCACCACCTCAATCCTCCATCTCACGATAGCAAGCTCACTAGCAAAGGGAAATCTTGGGAAGAACACAACAGTGCTCCAAAGGGACAAAGGGATGCAGACACAAGCATAAATTCCAGCAACAATGGACTATAGTTTCGTTGCTTTCAATCTCTCTATATGCCTTCAATGTACCAAGGGGTTCCTTATATAGCTTCACAAGGGATAATGAAGGGTCGAATCCGAGCGATCTCAAGGCATATGGAAGGCCATGAGTCAAATGAGTCGGATCCATGTCAAGGAAAACTCCAAAAGGATTTGGACTATGCACACATCCCAATGTACACGGTTATAGGGGTCAAACCCGCATATGTATGCGGTTATCGAGGAAAAATTCACGTATATAATCTTTTATATAGTTTTTAGGGATGATCAAGGAAACATCAAAGGATAAAATATGGTCCATGGGGTCTAAATAGTCTGCAGCGGGATAGGGGAAGGCCATACAAAGTGTGATTCACCTAGAGTGGTGAAATCCACTATATCACTTTCTGGATTTGGTGAAGGCCTCATCTTCATCAAATGTAACATCTATGCTGATCTCGATCTGGAAAAATCCTGGAATATAGATTCTATAGGATTTTGATTGTTCACTATATCCAACAAATATTCCCTTCTTTCCTAGAGGGTCCAACTTTAATATTTTATCTTTTGGAATATGTAGGTATACATGAAAACCAAATATATTTAGGTGGATTACTTCGGTATTTTCACCAGTGAACATTTCTTCTGGGGTTTTGTTTCCAAGAGCAGTGTGAGATATTATATTCTAGACATAGATTGCAGTCCTTGCTACTTCTACCCATAGACACATAGGAAAATATTGATCATGGATCATTTCTTTGACTGCTTCCATGATAGATTTATTCTTTCTTTTAGCTACTCCATTTTGTTTTGGATTATAGGGTATGGTAAGCTCCCTCTTAATCCCAACTTCTCTGTAGAATTCCTTGAATTCATTTAAGGTGAATTATCCTCCATTATATGATATTATGATCTTGATATTCTTTTCAGATAGATTCTCCACAAGTACCTTAAATTCCTTGAATTTTCCAAATGCTTCATATTTTCCTTTTAATAAGTATATCCAAGTGTTACAAGAGTAGTCATCAATAAAGGATACATAATATACATCCCCACTTAAAGAAGTAGTTGACATCAGTCTGCACATATCTGAGTGTGCAATGTACAAGATCCCCTTTGCTTTATTGTTACTACTTGGAAATAGATCCTTGGTGTTCTTTCCTTGAGCACATCTTTTAAATACTCCTTCATGGTCAATCTGGATCTTTGTTAGACTTGTGACTACCTTGCTCACAAGTGGTAATGCTTTGTAGTTTACACGAGAAAGTATTCTATGCCATAGTCCACATGGAATGATAGTGATAGTTGTAAGAGTTGAATCTATGTGTTCTTTCAATTTGTAGAGTCCTCCTTCTTTGATACCGATTACAATAGCATCATTTAATTTTTCCCCTTTAGCCACATAAGGAATTCACCATCTACAAAATAAACTCTAACAATTTTTTATCTAGAGATGAGATGGAAAGAAGATTCATTAGAGAAAATTTCAACTCAAAATGGGCCTCCTAAGGAATATTAATAAAATAATAGTTAAAATAATAAAATAATATTTATTAATTTTGGAGGAAGAAAATAAAAAACTGCATTTTTGTTCGTATTTTCGACATATCTCCTTGTGTTTTTACTTAAATTTCGATTGGGAGAGCTTGTTGGATGTGGAATTAAATTCCACATCCAACGAGTACCTATTCGACATACTTTTGATGGGCCCCTCTATCCCCCAAAAAATAAATACCTGAAAAAACGTGATGATGACATCATCATCACATTTTTTCAGTTATTTCTTGTTTTTGGGGTAACAGGGTCCATCAAAAGTATGCTAAGCGGGTAATAATTGGATCAAGAATTTGATTTTTCATCCAACAATCTCTCCCAATCGAAATTTGAGCAAAAACGCAGGGAGATATGTCGAAAATACGAACAAAAAAAGTAGTTTTTTTATGATACCTATCCCCAAATTTATATTAAAAAATTGCTTAAGAGGTGCTCCCTTTTTTAATTTTAAATCATTTTAATTGGATAATACATGATGACATGGAATTTGTATTATTTTTGGAAGGCCCATTTTAAATTGAAATTTCCTCTAATGCTTCTTTAAAACTGGAACATATAATACTTCTTTCATCTTTATGAGATTTTCAGTTCTTAATTTGTAAGATGCTTCTCCCATTCCTTTGATGGGGTACTAATAGTCATCTTCAAGTTGTACCTTGTGAGAATCGTATTTTTTGGGTAAGACAAGAGAGTGCATTCTTATGTCATGTCATATGTTTGGAAGCACCACTATCTATAAGCCAAGTGTCACTTCCATGAGTAATTTCTCATGTGAGATTTGAAATTAGGACATGCTCTTCACTAGAGTCCCCATTATCTACGATCCTTTCCTTTTATGATTCATTCTCTTCAGTTGCATGGGCATGGTACATCCAGTTATTCTTCTTAGACTAATATTTGTTAAGAGGACAATATCTAGCAATGTATCCCATATTATGGCATGGGTAACATTCAAAATATGTGTAATCCCTTATGGTTTTCTTCTTGGATTTAGGTGATATTCTAGGAGATGAACCTTGACTCTTCCTTTTGAATATACGATTCTTGGTGTGTGTAACTAGATCATGATCTTGATTGTCATTTAGCTTCCCTTGTTTGTTGATTATCCTTCCTTATTCTTGTACACATTCTTCCCATAGTTTTCTGAATTTGGTTAGTTTTCTTCTAGAACATATTCCTCTAATGAAGGAATCCCATTCTCTAGGGAGACCATTCAAAGTGGTCATCACCACTTCTTATTCTTCAAACATATCAACAATGGCTTCCAACTATTCTTTGATATGAGATACTCTAGAGAAATATGATTGTATGGTTTCTGTCTTCTGTATCTTAATCCTTGAGTTGGTTCCTCAAGGTCATTCTTCTATTGATGTTCTTACCTTCAAACATATTAGTTATTGCATCAAACATTTCTTTAGGAGTGTTATTTGAATATACCTTGGAGAAAAATTGATCATTTATAGAGTTATCTATGACCCTTTTCACTTTGATCATATCCTTTTTGTGTTTGGCCTTTTCCTCTTCTTCTTTCGGTTCCTTAAAATCTTCCTTGATAAATCCATCTAGGTCACGTTCTTCAAGGATAAGCATGATTCTTTACTTCCCTGATTTGAATTTCTCTACTCCCTCAACATTTCCATCAAGCTTGGTACTGTTTGTCATATTTAAAGAAAGAGAACCTCAAATGGAAATATAGGAGATAGTACTTACTAGTTTGAGGACCTTTTCTAGAACCAGCTTCACGATGAACTAGGGTTTGGCTAGGAAACCCTAATTTTTCAACTGTCATCACTTTTGGATATGAGAGGAGGGAAAGATGTGCCTCTGGAAGGTGAGATAGAATGTATCTTTATTTTCTATAATCTAAGGATAGGATCTTGAAAAATACGATGCCCTAGTTTCTCCCAGCACAAGTGTTAGGCCAAAAAGTTAAAATCCTCAGAATGAAAAAATGCTTCGACAGAAAGATGTGCCATCTTAGGGAGATTTCAGTGGACCTTATTTTTTTAGCTGATATGTGGAGGGTGTTACACCCAAATCTCATCATAAAAATGTGATAATATCCTAAACATCTATCTTTTCCCTCATTACCAAATATTGAAGTGAAAACCCTGATCCAAATGTCAAATTTGCACATAAAAACCTAACACCTCTTCTACCCTTAATCTTAGGAGTGGTACCTTCTTCAGCACCTCCTGAGTTGTGTTGAAGATAGGCAGTGAAACCTCCTTTTCTCTTGGTTTGAGGAGCAGTTCTGCCTAGCACCGCACTTTTAGAGTAGGAGCGGTGCCCTTGGTAAAAAGTGAAAAAGGAGGCTTCACGAAGCTTCTAAATCAAAAGATTCATGGAAGACCTTATCCCTATTCACCTGGGTCAGTTGAGGTCAAGATCTATTCTTTGGGGATCTCATGTCCACCTCACCCACCAAAATATCAACCATCTCTATCCATTTGAGTTCTATAAAAATAGGCTCATACCCCATGGTTGAGAGAGAGAAAAGTCATTCTACAATTTTGACATTCTGGCCTGATTCATTAAGAGTGAGAATAGAGGAGCATGTTGGAGCTATTGGAGATAAGATATCGGTTTTGTGGAGGACTGTATCAACACTAAGGCACAGGTTATAAACTCTTTCATTATTCATTAATGCAAAAAAAAAATTTCTTCCCATACACTTGTTATGTCTAATCTTACATGTTTATTATTAGATTCCTTAGTCACCAATATAGAACTATAGATAATACTTTGGTACTTTTGATCTTTTGTGTTTGATGCTTTTTTGCAGGTATATTCTTGGAGATCTTCTACCATAGGTGAAGGACCACATCAATCTCTGAAGATTGTATTCCAGGTGTTTGTAGTTTCTAGGAGAAGGCTATCAGCCTTGTCATGACTTATTTTTTCTGGATCTAAACCATTCGGACCAGAGGAACAACTTCTTTCCACAGAAGGTGTAACGAAATTCCTAACAACAGAGGGAGGTATCCAAAGTAATAAACCATATCTTTTCAAATTGTTGTATGAGCTGCTGCACAATATATTCTTTCAAGTTATCTCTGATACCATGCTAATTTTTTAAAAGTTGTTATACTGAAGCAGAAGGATCTCTGAAAGAATAAAAAGCATAGCATAACAAAGGAAAACACAAATATTTATCCCAAGAAACCCTCATAGGGAAAAACTGAGCAAAACTTCCTCTATATAGAATTCACCCAAGAACATTGTAAGACTCAATAACAAGACTAGAAATATTCCTCTCCTCCAGACAGACTATCTCTTCTCTCTCCAGTGCAACTTATTGAGTGTTCTTCTTGTCCAAATGAGGGAGGAAGATCTCCTATTTATACATATTAGCTGAGACGATTAATAACCCAACGGAGTCAACTTCTCCTCGATTCCAGGGCTGAATTTCCTTGGAAGACTCAAAAATACCTTTTAATAACAAGTTAGTGGTTAATACTGACTTGACTTACAGTGAAGGCCTTACCTCAAGAATTTACATGACCAATTACATCAATGACATCCCTAACCAGAGGAACAACATCTACGAAAGACAATAATAATACAAAATCAAATATATTTCGCAGTTACATTTCTTTAACAAGTGATAGAAAAATGCACTCCTTATACCTTAATGTATTTTGGTTCCATGTATAAGCAGTTGGATTATTTAGGTATTCTTGAAGTGTATGGATGAGTTACCGTATGGTGTTGTTTTCCATCCATTCTTGGCATGCTTCCTTTAGAAAATCTAGAACTTGTATGGATAATGAAAATAAGCATCCCTCCTCAAATTTCCTACATAATGCATAAAACACCATATTTTCTCTACCCTTCATAAATATAATCTCATAGTCATACCATAACATGTCAGTAAGCTACTTATGTTTCTCTAGTGATGACAACTTGTTTTCAAGGAAATATTTTAAACTATGATGGTCAATCTTGATATATAAATTCCTCCCTATTAAATATAAGCACCATTCCTCAACTACAGGAAGAATGACCATCATCTCTTTCTCATGTGTATATTTTCCCAAATTTTAATCACACACTACTTATTGGTGAAGACTAAATGGCGTCTTTATTATGGAAATACTGTCCCAAGGGATCTTCCTAAGGCATCACATTCTAAGATAATTGTCTTAGCGAAATCAAGCAAATTTTCTAATATTTGAGTAGTGCACATGGAATCCTTTAAATGATGAGAAGGATATATAATCTTATCTACTCCAAATAAAGGCATTCTTTTGAGAAATCATGTTAATGGAGTTGCAATTTTTCCATAATTTTTCACAAACTTTTTGTAGTAGTCGATAAGTCCTAGTAACTTGTGAAATCTTTTAAGAGTATTGGGGCATGGCTGGTTTTACATAGCCACAAATTTATTGGGGTCCATGTGTACTCTATTCCGACTGACAATATGATACAAATATTCAAACTTGGTAATCCCAAAATAAAATTTGGAATGCTTCCCAAATAATTGGTGGTCGCTTAATAATTTGAAGGAGTGCTCAACATGTTACAGGTGGCCTTCCTATGTTGTGCTATAGATCAAGATATCATCAAAGAATACCAACACAATATTGTGAAGGAGAGGTCAAAATATTTTGTTCATTAGGATATGAAAGGTGCATAGTACATTGCAAATTCCAAATGGCATTACTAAAAAATCATAATGGCCCTCATGGGTGGGGAACGTTATCTTCATGATGCTTGTTTCTTTCATCCATAATTGGTGGCATTTATAAAGTAGGTTCATTTTAGAGAATAAATTGGATAAATGAAGTTCATCCAAAATATCATCAATGACCATGATAGGAAATTTATTATTGATAGTAAAATTACTATGAGCTTAAAATATGGACACATGCACTAAGTTCCCTTCTTTGTCAGTATCATAACCATCGATGATGAATAAGGGTTGGTACTGGGACACATGATGCCAACCTCCAACAAATTCTAAATGATATTTTTTATTTCATTATTTTTTTCAAAGGGGTGTTGATAAGGGCATACATTAGGGGTTTGGATTCCTATAATTAATGGTATACCATGTTCATAGCCGCACCGGTGTGGCTCAATGGCGGTTCCGTTGTAATGAAGTTGTTTGTAAATTGGAGGTCACGAGATCAATCCCACCCGGGTTTACCTGTGTCCCATGTCTTGCGGCGGGTGTGGGCACCTAGGGTTATAGTGGTAGCGGGAATGGATCCCTGGACCCCGTGTCACGCGAGTACCAGCCCGGCCCCAGTTGCCGATTCCCCTAGTCAAAAAAAATAAAAAATGGTATACCATGTTCATTCTCCCCTTGAGTTGGTTGGTAAACCCTTGGGTGTTTCAAAATCTTGTTGATATTTAAATATTACTAACCATAAGTCAGGGTGAATGTATTATGGGGGTGTTACCACTACTTGGATGGAATTGAATTGTGCATTAAACATTTAGTATCCTTTATTCAATAACTTCTCCATACGATGGGAGGAAATAATCTCTAAATAATTTGAACTAATCCCTTTAAGATGATTTTTGTACCCTTATTAATTCTTATATATAGGTACTTGAAATCCATGGAGATTTGTCCCAAATTTCTTATCCATTCCACCCCAAAAACTATATCACAACCACCCATTCCAATATAAAATGATGAACATGCATGTTTGATATGGTATTCACCCATTTGGAGTTTCACATTTTCACATATACCCCCACATTTCATCATACCACCATTTTATTTCATAATTTGGGAATGCATTATAGATCAGACATAGAAATGTGTTTCTTTTGCCACTTACCCATGAATTAAATTGTTGGTCTTTCCAATATCAATTAATACAATTACTCTGCAATTCTTGATGTAGTTGATCAACTTCAATGTTTGGATTGTCAAGACACCTGATAAGGCATGGAGAGAAATTTGTGGTTCCTCCCCAAGAGCTTGCAAAGTGTTGTCATATTCCATGGTAAAATTAGTATCCTCTAATTTTTGTTATTGAATTCCTTAAATTGTTGTGTATTGTAGGTGATCAAGTGGGGATAATTCTATTTGGAATGATTATGTTCTTTGAATTTATTCCCTTTGAAATATCATCCATCACAATTATAGAAAAATCCAAGGTGTGGACATTTGGCCATTTCTTCTGGGGACAACTTTTGTATATTTAATGACAACATGATGGAGGTGATGGAAGTAGGATTCATGGGATGCATAGTGTGTTTAATAGCTAAATTTGTTTTGGTTTGGGAATTTATCACCAACTCTGCTTCCCTAGCTCTATCACAAGCTTCCAACCATGGTGTGGGGCATTGCATTAGGATATCTGCTTGAATTTCCTCTTTGAGTCCACTAATGAAGCATTCAAAGAAAAGAAAATAAATACCATATATTTGGATTGCCAATTGCTCAAAGGTTTTAATATAGTCGATAAGTATGCTTTTCTAGCATAACTTGCTCAACCTTCCTAGTTAGTGAATGCCATTTTCAAAACGATCATGAAGGATATCCACAAACTATATTTAAGGGAAATAAGGATGATAATATTTATGGTACCATTTCCAACATTCTAAGTCTAAATATAATACCCAAAATCTAGCTTTTAAGTATCATACTTAATGCTAGAGAGAGAAAAATAGTGGACCATTTTGTTCACCCAACCTGAGGGATCTAGTCGATAAAAATCACACATGTGGAAATTTCAAAAGTGGTTCCATGAATGTTATTTTGGAAGGGTTGAGGCTAGGCTTCTAGAAAAAGAATGTAAGATCCATATTCTTGATTTACAAATTTTCTTATGGATGGATCCTCCTTTATGGGATCTAAACCCATGTGTTTAGATATGATATTTAACATTTGTTGTTGGTTATCCATATTGGTGTTGATTTGGTCAACTATATGCTTCAAGTTGATGACATTGATTCAATATATGTAGATGGAGTTGGAGGGTCCATGTTCTGGAGGCTCCATGTTTGGTTGGTTACAAGAGTGGACCATGGGACCATTTATGATCTAGAAAGTATTAACCTCATCTTATTTCAAAATGATCGATTTCTAAAGAGGAGCCTATTGATATGTACCAAAAAATGTTATATTATCAGGTCCATAGGAAGAGAAGGGTTGTTATATATGTATACTAACATGATCAACATGATGCAAGGATTATTTTCAGATGGGTATCCAACAATGATTTTGGTGGATCTTAGAGATTTTTTTATTGCATTGAAAGAGTTTCTTTATTCCTATTAGATGTAAATATGTAGGTTTTTTGTTGGTTGGTCCCAAATGGTAGGGTTTCTAGGGTATCAAGGAAAAGGGAGTGTCATGTGCTATAGTTATTTGATATAGTTGTAGTAGTAAGCGACCCAATCTCTCAAGGAATTAACTAAGCAGGATCAACCATGCCCTTAGTTGTACTACCTAATTATGTAGGTACTTGAGACTCACATTTTAATGTTTTATTTTTTGTCCCACTATAGCAGTAAGACAAACGATTGGATGATATACAACTAGTTTGATGTTTCCTAGGGGATTTCCAATGTACCTAAGGGAACATGGAAGTCATATTTTGCATGTATGTGTTGTTTGATGAAGGGGTACCAAAAAGGGTTACAAGGGTGTCCAAATAGGTGAAAAATCTTGTATTTATTACGTTTATTGTTTCATTGTTGTAGTTTTACCTATTGAACAACATATCTATATGTTATTTAAAGATGTTATACGATGTCTATAGAATAAAAACATTTATGTGAATATTTTAGAGGCATGTAGGATCAGGAAAGTGATACCACTTGTAATATTATTTACCCTTAAAATTTGAACAACCATAAGATATAAATATATTTATGGTGCAAGAAACCAAAAATTATAGTGCAGAAGAACCAAACATAAAACAATAGAAAAGAGATGTTGCCGAATAAATCCTTGTATTATGAGAATCTAATAGAAATCAATGTTTTCTTGCCTCTTAATGTTGGGAAACCTTTTTCTCGAAACAAGATCTAAATACAACAACAAAAATAATAAAAACAATCCATAACCCCCTATATCTTTAAATAAGCTCACCATAGAAAAAATACTAACTACTTGTGATCATATAATGAATGGGTATCAAATATTTAACAAGACTCAATTAACAAAGAGACCATTTTTTCATTAATTATATGCTCACTACAATCTAGTTTTCCATATTCAAAGGAGATGGTTGCATGCATTAGTTCATTAAATCCCATGTATCCAAAAATAGGAGCGTCAGGGTAGGATCCTAACAAAGGAGGATCATCTCAAATAGAGATATTTGATTTCTTATTGCACTTTAGATATACTTGGGAGAATATGGACACTAATTTGAAAGCATATACAACTTTCCATCCATATATAGATGGGTAGATAAAAATAATCAACATTGAATTTGTTCATCTTTTAAGATCTCAAAATAAGAAGCATCAAAGGACATGTGACAAATTTTTTATTTATATTCAACACTCTTATAATAGAGCCCCAATTCTAACAATAATTCCCATTCTGAAAATTCTTTTGAGTATCACCACTTTCACCCTTATATGTTGTATATGGATAGTAATGAGGGATGATGAAAGACATAAAAAAATAAGCACTGAGGCTAAAAAGTTCATTGAGAAGATCATGTGAATCTATTTATAAGTATAGGAGACAATGAAAAAGTAATAGAAAAATTGCAAGGATAGACATGATCAACATAGATTTTAGAGAAAATTCAAGGTGGGAGATAGAGTTTTGTTGCATCCAAATAAGGAAAATCCACAAGGTCCTAGTATGAATATTAAGGATCTATATTATGGTCCTCACGAAGTGTTGGAAAATGTGGGTGATAATGCTTATAGAAACTATATAACCCCATAGAAGTGAGTTTACTCAGTTTTGTATGTGGAGAATCTAAAACTCTATGAGCCTTCAATGTTGGACTAGAAAATTAATGAGAAAGTCCTATCTACCATAGATAACTTAACATCAAAATCCTAGGAAAAGTTACTAGAATACATAATTTTGTATAATAAGTAAAAATAAAACTAGATGGGGGGGATATGAACTTTCACAAGTTGGGTTAAAAGGAAAACTTACAAATAAGGCCAAATGATACTCCGGGGAGAAGGTAGAGGAAAACATTCCTCACCCCTTCAATAAAATATTTTGGGGACTAAAATCCTATCCAAATGGGGAAGTATGATTTGGAATGGACGATTATATAATTTTTCTTCTATTCTAGTATTTTATGGGTGGCTAAACTGGAGCCATTTACTTTTAGGGCATATTTTATTAGTAGGTTCCACTTTGTTGATTTGGGGTCCAAGACCTTCTAGATCTTTTTGAGGCCTTAAATGAATATTTTTCTCGGTTAAAACTTTGGTAACTTTTATTCTAGACTCTCAATGTTGTTATACACATCAAGATCTTTCCAATGGCACAAAAAACACCTCAATCAAAGTTTGTATGTGAAATTGATGTTTCCTGCAAATTCACATGTCTTGTTGACCACCATGTTACTGAGTGGATGCCATGTCGACTTCCATTACTAATGCATGTGGAGACATATACTTGTGGAATTCAAAGAATACTCTAGATGTTCCAAAAACGTAACATTAATTAGGGGTTAAGATATGCAAAACCCAAACCCTAATACTAAACGATAATCATGTTATGTTAAATATTAAAGTGAAAGGAAAATAAGGAGTTCTATTTTTATAGTATTATTTATTGTTTCATAGTTGAATAGAGCATACTGAAGTGGGATATTGAAGAAAAATAGAGGAAGTAGAATATCTTATAGCATCCATTGTGGTCATAGTGTCCATGGAAACTCCATAATTAGCTCCACTACCCATTTATTTGTATTTCCATAACATAACTAAGAAGAAAGAGCACAGAATTAGGCTTAACCTTGTAGCTTATTTTTTCCCAAATTGGGTTTATGCTAGGGTACATAGTGTGTTCATTGTGAGGATGGTGCCTTATTTTCATATTATTTCAATTCCTGAGTTCATTTTAGTAGTTTTTGTTTTAATATAGTAATACTATATATGAAATATAAAGTAATACACTGCATAATGAGATATTTTAGAATATTGTAATCTCTATTGTAACAAATTGTTCTAGTGGAATATCCATAATAGTTTATAGATAATTTCATTTTCCATTGAATATAACATTCATTCCACATTCTCACATAGTTTTTTACACAAAATTTATAATCCCTTGACCGTTGCAAGATGTTGGATAACTATGACACATGAATTGTTGATTCTTACATTGGTTACTCATGACTTGTGGACTTTGCGTGGAGATGAGTTAAATGGTATTTTTGATATGACACTATAATAATGAAACATTATTATACTTAGAAATTAGAACATATGTTTGTATTATTACCATACTAATGTATCATATATGTTATTTTTGTTGTTGTATATATGTGTGTGAAGATTCATATGACATGATTGGATGATAATCAATTGTGTTGAGAGGGTAAAAATTTACATGAATGTTGTGAATTTATATAAGTTTTATTCGATGCTTTCCAAAGGAGCGGATTTGTTAAATTATGATTAATTTAGTACTATTGATTAGATGTTGGTTTTTGGTGTGAAATGGAGACTAGGGTTCTTGCACACGGGCCAACAGAAGGGCATCATTATAGTCTAGTGTGCTGACATTTTCAATCCCATTAAGGGATGATGTCTCATTAGTAGAACAACAAATACTAACATCATATGGGATCAGTTCACTTTATGGCTGCGATAAAGGGTTCACAGTGACAAAAATTACCATATTATCCAATTAATTACACTGCAAAAACACTTAACATCATTCATTATTAATTCATTCAAATCAGAACAATAACCATAAACAAACATAACATAACTATGCATGATAGTGGAATTTAAAGGGGCCAAATAATCCTTTTAATTATTTCAATATATTTCCATTACAACAACTTACATTAGGGATTTAATCCTTACAATAACCATGGAATTACCCATTGTAGGACATAACCTCACATAAATAGAACCCAAAATACAATTTCATAGCTTCTACTGCAAATCTATATGTATTTTTATTTTCTTTCTCTAATTTGACACTCGAAGGTTGTATTGCACTACATTTATCTCTTGTTTATTCTTCTTCTCACTTATCCTTTACTTCACTTTTATACTTGTGGAGTGGGTCCAAAATAGATCCAAAAGATGTTACGGTCATTACCACTTTTCCACAACTTTTGGTACTTTCCCACAAATTCCTTCCTTTTTGTGATTTCTTTGTTTTCATATCTTCTTCCATCTTCATCTTGGTACACTTCAAAAAAAAGGAGCCAACATGCCATGACTAAAAAAGGTTGAATCACCCTTAAGTCAACTCTATTATGTCACTAATCCTTGAACATCTTCAATCATTAGTTCTTCAAACAACAAATCCAACTCTAGTACTGAAAAACATTGGCTTAGTGCTCCTGGTACTAAATAATATTGGTATTTAGACTCTGTATCATTTACACTTGGGAAAAATACCATATGTTGATCCAAGAAAAAGAATCCTACAAGAAAGATGATAGCTCTCCTAACCCAACAAATGATATTTCATATTAAGAATATCCATTCACGAGGACTCCATTATAGATGGGAAACCACTATCTCTTGGTTCAAAAAAAGTCTAGACTCATGGAGATAGTTTACTGAGAATCAACGAGCCTAAGAAATGAGGATGAAGCATGGGCCCTTGTACTAGCATGGTTAACTGTTGCATCTTGGCTTTAAGGTGTCACTCTTTCAAACTCCCTTAAGATGTCACGGTGGCATAAAGGGGCTTGACAAATTGATATGTAGTAAGAATACCATAGGAAATTATCATTTTTAGAAAATCGAGATCCCTCTAAATGTTAAACTAACATGGACCTTGATATTCCTATTGGTTGTAGAGCATTGAAATGTTCATCTAACACAAGCGAGGCTTGGGAATGATCAATGGGTTGTTTGACATGGATGTAATTGAGTAAGTATTAATCATAGAAATCATATCATATAAGAAAAATGGAATGGACAAAAGGGATGGTGGGACTATTTGCATGGATACAACAAGATGATGCATGGAAACGACTTGTGGGTGGCAAGGGATATTACGTATTTTTATATGTGTTTTGGAAATGAAATGGGTTTTCCTTTCCAATTGCATGACTTGGATAAGAAATGATGTGTCAGGGATCCAGGTATGGAATAGGGATCACCATGATGGTCATTGTACAAGGCTAGGGTAATAGTTTGGGGAATCAAATGTGGGACAATAGGGTAATAATGAGTGAATGATCATATGGGTGGGACAACTAGGTTTGGGTTGTGGTCAAGATGAGATAATTGAAATTTCCATGATGACACATTGAATGATTTGGACTGGATTCAACTTCCCATGAATGATCCTTGATCTGATGGAAGGGATAGTTTCACTCCTGCAATAGAATAATGACAAAATCTCATTGTAGTTTTGGGGTGCTCCTTGACCACAATGGTGATGAATAACTTGTGAATAAAATATAATTTAGAAACCAACTAAAGAATAAAAATAAACATTACTGAACTAGAATAGAAAGAAATAAATCCTAACTCCTAACTCACTCACTCCTGAGAGTAGAAGTGATCTCTTTCAGAATTACTGATAAAAAACATAGGTCTTTAGGCATGCACCATTCACCATCCCAAATGAAAAATACCATCAAGCTATGCAAGATTCACAACACATCAATCTTTGATTTCAACAACAATGAAGGGTCCCAACCAATGCATCTATAACTTTCTTGGGTGTTTCATAAACTTGTTTCCATACAATTTCACTTTTTCTCCTTTGGATAATTATTTCTTCTTAATGTGGAAATTGTTCCATGCTTTCTGTCATCCTTTTTCTATTGTTTCATGATATTTTCCATAAAATGAGATTCCCCAATTTCCATGAGTTATGCAAAATGTTTTGCAAGCGATTCTTCTTTTGTCATATATGTTAAGTTTGCAATGTAAAGGATTGGAACTATGAACTTTGTTGGAACCACTGCTTCTTTTCCATATGCCAACTAGAATGGAGTATTCTTGTGAATATTCTTGGTAGTAGTTCTGTCAACCCATAGTACAACTAAAATCTATTCATCCATTATCCATGTTTGTGCAATAGACTTTGGTCAATCCTATCTCAAAAAAATTGTTGAATTCTTATACAGTTCCATTCACTTGAGGGTGATATAGATTGTTGTTATGGTGTTTAATCAAAAACTACACTGTCATATATTCAATGGTGTTTTTTAGAAATTTCTTTCTATGATCACTTGTGATACTTCTAAGGCACTTGAATGAAGTGATACTATTGTCATAAATGAATTATGAATTTTTATTTATTTGAAGAGTCTTAAACTACTACAAATTTGTCCCACTTGGTGAAATAATATATTGTAGTACTAATATACTGGGATTTTGAATGTTTTGTTGGTGGGTGAATAGGTCCTACAAAGTGAATGGCCCATTTGCAGTGCTCGGACTAGATTCAAGGGGAGTTCATCTCTTCGAGATGGTAGACCAACACATTGGGAGATGTCGCATTTCCTCGCATACTCCTTAGCATATTTGAATATTGTAGGCCACTGCAGTCTGACTTGTAGCACCTTTCTACTTGTGTCTTTTTCACCAATATGGCCTCCTACAATTCCAACATGACAGTCCCACAAGATACTTTCAAACTCATGATCAAGTATGGATCGATGCAAGATGCCATTGATCCCTAGTTTATATAGTTGGAAATTAGTTGATACTCCACAAATATTACAACTAGGTGTATTTTTTGGGTGGTGAAAAAGTTATCTCGAGCCTATCCTGTAGTAAGAAACAATGTGATCTCTTTTAAAATATCTGGGATGGATTCCACTCTAAATAGTGTGTCATCTAGTAGATAATAATATAACATCCCATAAGATTCAATTGATTTAATGCGAGAAAGATGATATGGTCCATGATTGTGTTTCCCCGGCTTCATGAGAAATTCAAAATTAAATTCTTGAAACAAAGGAACCATCTGAAAATTCTTCCTTCTATTACCAATTCATTGACTATATACTTCAAGGTAGTGTGGTCTATGAAGAAATTGAAATTCCCTCCCAAAAGGTAGTGGAATTTTTTTGTAATGCACAAATCATAGCCAATCCTTCTTTCTCTATGGTTTCGTAGTTGTTCACTTCTTGTAATATATTTTTACAAGCAAATTACACTAGATGGTCCATCTCACCTTCCCTAGGATGGGATTGAACATCAACACAAGTGATTCCTGATGCATCTACATGGACATGGAATTCCTTCCACCAATCATGGAATGCTAGTATTAGGGAGTTTACCATTCTTTCTTTGAGCGTGTTGAATGTTTTCTCACAATCTTCATTCCATTAAAAAGTCTTGTCCTTCTTCAAAAGTTTCTCCAATGGTGTAGTAATAGATGCATACTTGTGGATGAATCTTCTATATTACCCGGTATGACCTAATGTGGATCAGAACTATCTTAATTTCGTTGTTGCTTGTAGATTGACAATAGTATTGTTGTTGGTTCTTGCAAATTAACAATAGCTATGAATTTCGTAGGGTCGACCAATGCTCCATATTTGCATACAATATATCCCATAAATTTCCAAAGGGAACTGAGAATTTTCACTTCCACAAGTTCAATCAAATCTCAATCTGTTTGTAATGATCCAACATAAGTCGAAGATGCTCAACATGGTCTTTGAAAAAACTGCATATTGTCCAATCATCCAGATAAATGTCTAAGAACTTAGGAAGGAACTCATGAAAATATTCTATCACCATCCTTGAGAAGATGGTTGGTGCACTCTTCATTCCAAATGATATAACATTATATGTGAATGATCCCCACTCAGTAGAAAATGTAGTCTTATTCTTATCTTCTTTTGTGATTTGGCCTAATGATTACGTAAGAATCCATATGTGAATGGGTATGTTTCATTTCCCACCACCTGATCTAGAACCTCATCAGTAAAAGGTGTTGGAAAGGGATCATGGACATAAGCAACACTCAAGCTACAATAATCCACACAAACTCGAATGTCCTCTGTATCCTTATTGCTCTCGATTATGATGTGACTGATCCATTCTAACTCATTGACTAGGAAGATCGGTTCTACACTCAACATATTGTCAATCTATTTTTCCACCTTCTACTTATATGTGGATTCAACTAATATGTTCAATGATTTGTCGGTTTCACATATTTCTTTAATGCAGTTTTCATCTTCTTGATATCTCCATGAATTCCCTTTAGTTATGTAAAATTGTACGGAAACAAGTCTTCATATTCCTTTAATAGGGACGTGACATTAGAGACTGTTTGGTCATCCCCAATAGCTATCATCTCTGGTTTTTATTTGGTCCCAATTTTGATTTTATTTAGTTGTAGAGGTTGTGTATATATTTCTCTACTATATTTAGGTTTGGTGTGGATGACTTCCCGAGTGCCTTGTTTTTCCTGGAAGGTAAGATGTAGCAAATGTTCAAGCTCATTTGGTTATGGTTTTTCTTGATATATCTTTGCACAATAGAGATGTTGTTTCATATCTAGGTTGTCCTATAAGAAATTTGAAAATTCTTGATTTGTAGGGAAAATATATGAATGTCCTACCTTCTGTAATAGGTCAATAAATAATGCACACTTGATGGTTGTTAATGCTTCTATTGTTGGGCCTCTACAGCATCCTCATCTCCAAAATCTAAATCCTACTCCTCTTTTGAGTCCTCCTCCTCCTATCCATGGGGGTTGATAAGCTACTAGAAATATGGATCAATCCAATCTCTTTGTAAGGGAATCCAAATCCCTACATTTCTCAATGATGTGTGTAGTATATCTATAGAATTCACAACAGACTATATTGAGTACCATAGAATACTTCTGTAAGATTATATAGAGTCACGATGGATGAAGAAATGATTTACATACATTGCATAAATCATTAGGAGAAGCACTTGGTGGTTCTATATAAGATGGGATTCATGGAGAGTGAAATGTATTTCCTATGGAAATCTCCGCAACTGTGGTAGTGGGTCATGTGTTGAACTATCCACTTGGAAGAACCTGGCCTCCTCTTGATCATGGATATTCTGAAGCATGTTGTCCCTTTTTTATGCAACCAATACACAATACCTATGTCCATGATACCTTTGGTGCATTCATATATTGAAGTCTCTTAGTTATTTCTGCCATCTTATTATGTACTTGTACAAATTCTCTAGAATAGGATGGAGATCCTATTAAATGTACAACTTCATGAGTCATTATTTAGGAGACTTGTGTTGTATCAAGCCTGGAACTTGTGTTGTATCAATTTAAGAAACTTGTGTTGTATCAAGTTAAGAGACTTGTGTTGTGTCAAGTCAGGAAATTATGTTTTATTAAGGTAAGGGAGATTGTGTTGTATCAAGCTAGGACATTGTGTCGTATTAGGTCCTATTCATGAAATATGCTTGTACTATGATATTGTGTTGTATCAATGTCAAGATATTGTGTTGTATTAATATCATTGTCACATGCCCCAATTTGCAAAAAAACAATTTTATAATATTTGAGGAACATTGTGTTAAATTTTATGCTAAGTTGTAATTGATGACCTAGTGGGTTCAAGAATATTTAATGTAAATTCAGAATATTTTATTTATAAATAAATAAATGAGGAGACAACAGCTTAGGGAAGCTGTTAAAAGAGTGTTTACTAGTCAATTGGTGGAGGAGACTGGGTGGAGAGCAAAATGACAAATGGCAGCATTCTCAAACCACTTCCAACTGTTGCAGGGGGAAACTTCCCTATATTTGTAGTCATGATTCCCTAAGAAAGTGGAATCAGAGCAGGTGGCTGATTTAATGAAAACTGATCCAGAAGACCTAGGCATCTCTATAAAATTTTCCATTGAAGAGAGCTGAGGCTGCTCATTCTAGAGAAGTGATCATTCAGGGTGAATGAATTTTACTCAAGAGAAATTCAATGGAGGGGAGTTTGGAGTGTATTTGAGGGGATAGCTACTGAGATTGATCTAGTTGCAGATTCTAAGGTGAAGATCATACTAATGAGAGCAGATTTTTATTACTGAGGTAATTTGATCAGTGAGGGGACAGAGGTTTTATAGTTGCATTCTCCACCCAGTTCTCAGCCAAGAAGACCAGGAATAGGATCGGGGGTCCTAAGGAAACATTGTTTGAGCACTCTCCAGGAGTTTGGTAGGGAGGAAAAACCTCCTTAAGCTGTTGTTGTCTTGTCCTCAACAGGTTCTATTTTATTTTTACCGTCTTCAGTTAAATAATTCTTAGTTTATCTATTGCAAACATGTTTGTGTTTAGGGTTTATGAAAGAAAAGTAAACTGTGTAATGTTAAGTTCAGTGAAATTATAGATTATAGTAGAAATGGAAATGATTGTGTAAATAAGTGGAATAGATAGAAATTAAAATTCCCAAGCTGTGTTTTTCCACACCTGGATTCAGGTCGTACTCTAGCACAGTTGGATTGTATTATGTAAATGAAATGATTCTTTTATTGGAATGTAAACAACAGATATGATTCTTTTATTGATTGTAAATAGTAAATATATTTTGCTTCAATGTCTATGTTCATTGAATAGTAGCATTATGTATTGTCTGCAAATATATTTACTTCAGCCAACTAAATGGAAACACACGTATAAAAAGAATAGTAATTATTACTATTATTACAGTATTAGTATCCAGATAGAATATACATATATTATAGTTAATAGTAGTAAAGTAAACAACTAATATTTGAGAAAACATGTAAAAATAAAATAAAATAGTTGTTAAATATTCACTTTACACACCAGAGTATGTCTTATCTAGGAGTTAAGGATTCTTTTACAATCCTTGATTTTACAAAAAATTACTGAGAGTTAATATTACTCTAGTTTTCAAGTATGCTGCACTAAAAATCTAAATATTTTTATTAACTAAAAACTAGAAGCAAAACTGTTTAGAATCTTTTCATTTGATACAGAGTTAGCATCGTATTTATAACTGTAAGTCAAATAATCTTTCATTATTCTATTTCTCAAAAACAAAGTCAAGAATACTATAAGCAGAAACAAGAATTTCTTAAACTGTAGGGTTTACAATATTTCTTTTAACCCTTAAAAACAGAGTACTAGAAATTAATAATATCATGTAAAAAGAGCTTAAAAATAATTATAAATATAGAGAATTAATAAATAAGATATATATGCAAATCCTGAACAATGTAAACATTAATATTTAACCATTTGCATTATAAATCCTTAATTAACATAGATTATAGCCTGTAGAAACGATGGGTCGAAATCCCAGCTTGCTAAATACACCAAATATATATAAATATTCTATATTAATAGTAAGTTAAATACACTACTGATAGGTTAAGCGAAACCTAGTTCACAGTATTCAGTTTCTTGAAGCTCAAATGTAAAATGAAAACTGAAGAAATGAGATAGAGGTCTTTTAAAAACTTTGAGCATAAAGGAGGTTCTTATAATCTTAAATAACAATATTACATCATTAAGCCATAAGGATGAAACTGTTTTCACCAAAAACAAACTATACATCACAGCCTCAAAAGCTTGTGCTACCCAGCGTAGTATCGCAAGGGTTTCAAATTAAATGGGATTAATAAACAACAAACTAAACATCTTAACCAACGGAGAATCTGAAGCTATACTTCCAACCACAGTAACCTTCATCCAATTCGCAATCAAGTAGAAGCCACGACAAGACCAGGGATTACCAGTTGGAAGCCCACGAAGATAACTGAAGGATGAGCTTGCATTCCATTCAAGTCAGGTGTTGTCATTAGGAGTCTACAAGAACATAATCCAATCATCAGTCAAAACTCTAGGTAATAATTTATAAAAACCCTAACTTAATAAATAAGTTGACAAAAAGGAATTTGAGTAGAGATTAATATTTTTACCTGTGAGCTAGAAGAAAATCAGATCCAACAAGATACGACCATCCAAATTGATTGTACAAAACCAAGAAGCAAGCAAACCCGTAAGATAACTTTGGACAGCGGTAGAAAGAGACAGTCTCAATCTCCATGATGCCAAATCAAAGAACGGGAAGACACAAGGGTAAAACCAGTTACAGGCTTCGAGCCACATGTGGAAACTAGTAATGTTTTTATATAAGAACAAAACTTATAAGTATATGATGCCAATAGTTTAGACTACACCATAATAATTACTAGGTAGTGAAACTACCTTAGGATACGAGTAGTAATTTTTATTGTAACATTATAAAACAATGTAGTATTGTAGTATTGCAATAACACTTGTATCATGGGGATAACCTAGAGATAAATATTACAGCTTGTAAACTAGCTGCGTAAAAGATAATCATATTTGCAAACAAATAAAACAAGCTTGTATTGTTTCACGACTAGTAAAGGAGAATTAGATTAGAGAAATGTTGTTATTTACAATATAATTATAAAGCGAAGAGCTCTAAACTTCTCCACTTAAAGAATTGATGCTGAAAAACGAAGGAGTCTTCAAGAAGACTGAAGTTGAACCTTATTGAAAAAGTTTCTCTTAAGTAACTATTTTTTACATTGTAAACCTTACCTTTGAAAAACATAGGATTATGTTCATACATAAAGAGCAGTGCACTTGATTTTTAAACATAACAATAGCAGTAATATCATGATATAGTAGAAGTAATTATATGCCAAGATCATGAGCTCTATGCTCACTGTAAGAATCTATAATTGACTAGGTACTATAATATTTACAACAGAAAGGAACCTTGGAAGAACTCATTCTTGTAATTGGCATTAAAGTTGTTAAGGATAAAAGTCATTATGGCTTAAATATAAATATTGTCATAGATCCAAAACAATGGAGGAATTTACTTTACCTCATCGGAGTATTGCATCTTAATAATCAATTTATATACTAGCATTTATCATGTTGAAAGAAGTACTTCTCGACATAATTCAAAATAAACTTCTACTTGATCAAACGTTTACCGGTTGAACCTGTAAGAACCAACAATCCATTGAGTTAGCAAAATGCTAAGTAAGCCCCAATTTCAAACATGGTTTCTCACCTACTTGACAAAAGTAAATCATCAGTACAACTAACAACATTTAAATGCAAGTCATTTTTATGTAATTTATAAAAATTAAAGTTGCATTAGTTTTTCTGTATTTTAAACTAATCCTTAAATTTTGTTAAACTATTTAATTTTCCACTAACCCCTAGCAGTTACTAAACTGTAATTTAAGACATTTTATGTCACATTAACAAATTTTTATTTTTTATGAAATTTTGGGTTATGACATGTGGTATCAGAGCACAAGGTTCAAACACTGGGCCTTGATGAAGCTCAACTTGCTTATATGGAATAGTAAATTTAAATCATTTTGCTGACGTTGTTTTCTTTGAATGATATAAACAATGAAATTTGTTCTGAGTTTAACAACAGGTATGGAAAGATTGGAGGAATACGCGGAAGAGGAATCTCCTTATACTGAACAAGATAATCTACAAAGAGAACCTATACAAGAAGACATAACGACTAATTCTTCAGAACTATTACAAACAGTAAAAGAATTAAAATCTGAAATGGAATCTGTTAAGAAAGAAAATGAGAGGATTCTGAGAGCTCAGGAGGAGCTGAATCAGATCTTAATTGAAAGATTTCATACTGAGGGAAAGGGTAAAAGAGTTGATTCGAAAGATATAAGTTATCAACATAAGTATAAAAATACTAAACAGATTAAAAATGAAAGTAGATGATCTTCCGAAGTATTTGGTGATCAACGTAATTCTCATTATACTAGTGACAGTAGTGAGGATAACCACCATACTAGGAAAATAAAATATAAACCTTATGAAGAAATCTCTGGGGAGTTTAAGAAGATCAAGCCACCAACGTTTAATGGAGAAATTGAAAAGGGAGAGGAAGCAGAATCCTGGTTATCCGGGATGAAGAAGTACTTCTAGATTTATAACTATTCTAATTAATTAAAGGCTAGGATGGCTACTTACAATCTTACTGGGAAAGTTGATATATGGTGGCAAGACTTAAAGAGAGTGAAAGGTATAAGAGAAAATAACATAAATTGAAGTACATTCAAGAAATACTTCAAAAATAAGTTTTTATCTGAATAGTACTATGAAGAAAGGGCGAAAGAATTCTATGAGCTAAAACTAGGTACAATGACTATGAAATATTTGAATAGTAAGTTTTTAAGTCTGCTTAGGTATGTGCCATACCTTGTGGATGAAAAATTGAAGGTACAACGGTTTCTCAGCTATTTACCTTATCACATAAAATGATAGGATTGAGTATGACAATCCAAAAACCCTGGAAGAAGCCATGAGGAAAGCAAATTTCTATTATGAACAAAATTGCAAAAAGGAGAGTATGGCCAACTAGAAGGCCAAAAGGAATAATAATTATGATCAAAAGAAGAAAGAGTTTGTGCTTAATCGGAATTCTAAAAATAATAACACTAGAAATTTTTCTAATAATAATTTCCAGGGGAATAAGAATAATTCACAGAACAATCAGAACAATCAAAAAAATAAAGAGTCTGCTAATAATCACAGTAATTACTCGAAGAACTTTGAACGAAAAGAACCCGTAAAGTGTTGGGAATGCAATGGTCCACATTATGCTTCAGTTTGTCCCAATCAAAAAAACACTGTTAGCAACATTCACACAATACAAGAGGAGATGACTGTTGGTGATTTAGAGAGGACTATGCCCAGGATCAATGCAACTTTGTATAATCGGCAAGTAGACTATCAAACTTCCATAGTGGAAGTAGAAGGTAAGATAAATCAAACACCCATATCTATTTTAATTGAACCAAGAGCTAGTTTAATCTATATTTCTCCTAACTTGGTAGAAAAGTGTAAACTTCCAGTTGAAAAGTTTGCAAGATCTTGGTTAGTTCAGTTAGCTACTGGTGCAAAGAGAAAGGTAATTAGCTTTGTAAAGAATTGTGCAGTAACTATGGATCAATTTGAAACTTTTGTTAAGCTCAATGTACTACCTTTAGGTTCATACGACATATTAATTGGTATGGATTGGTTAGAGCAGCATAGGGTCGTCTTGAATTGCTTTGATAAAACCTTTAATTGTATAACTAATGATGGAAAATTAATAAGCGTAAAGGGAATCCCTAGGAAAACAATCGTAAGGCAGATTTCTTCTCTGTAGCTTAAGAGAGATGTTAGGAAAGGTTGTAAGGCTTATGTAGTAACAGTAACCAATGAAGAAAATCTAGACAACATAGATAAATTAAAATTGGAGGATATACCAGTTTTAAAGGAATATGCAGATGTGTTTCCAAAAAAAATTCCAGGAATCCCTCCGAAGAGGGAATTAGATTTTACCATTGAGTTGGTACCTAGTGCAGAGCCCAACTCAAAGGCCTCTTATCGGATGAATATACTCGAATTAAATGAAATTAAGTCACAGTTAAAAGAACTTATTGACAAGAATTATATTCGACCCAGTGTGTCTCCCTAGGGGGCACCTGTCATCTTTGTTAAGAAAAAGGACGGAACTCTATGAGTATGCATAGATTACCGTCAATTAAATAAGATGAATATCAAGAACAGATACTAGTTGACTCACATAGATGATCTGTTTGGTCAACTACGTGGAGCCACGAATCTCAGGGATGATTTTAAGGAACCATACTTATTTAAAAGTCTATAAATGTTGGCGAATATTACCAATTCTTAAAATGCCAACTATAAATTGATTGGTGATATTTTTCAAGAAATATTTTAATTTCCATTGATTTTTTATCGTTTATATAATAATTTGGCGATTTTTAGGGTGAAAAAAGTTTACCCCATAAAAATTGGGCGAAATAGGGCTTCAAAAAATGCAAAATGGCGAATCTTTTTGGGAGAAAAACATGGAAAAATAGCCCACTGGGCTAAAATTCGCCCCTAAAATTATCCCTGGCCACGGTATTTTCGAAAATTGACTTACGGTCTGGATATCACCAAGTCAGAATTAAAGATGAAGACATCTTTAAAATAGCTTTTAGGACTCGATATGGCCATTACGAGTTTGTCATCATGCCATTCGGGCTTACTAACGCTCCAGCTGTTTTATGTGTTTAATGAATAATGTAATGCATAAATATCTAGATAAATTTGTGGTCATGTTTATCAATGACATATTAATTTATTTGAAATCTAAATAAGAACATAAAGAACATTTAAAATTTGTCTTGCAAGAGTTGCGAGAATATCAACTCTTTGCAAAGTTTAGTAAATGCGACTTCTTTAAGGATAAAATCCAGTACTTAGGTCATGTGGTGACTAAAGAAGGAATTTCGGTGGATCCCGAAAAGATAAAGGCAATTGAAGATTGGCCAGTTCTTAAAGACATAACTGATGTCCGATCATTCATGGGGATTACCGGTTATTACTGGAGATTCATCGAAGGGTTTTCGAGAATCGCAAATTCGATAACCTCCTTGCAGAAAAATGGAAATAAATTTGATTGGAATCAGAAGTGTGAAGATAGTTTTAAAAAGTTAAAAACCTTATTAACTAGTGCACCAATTTTAAGAATTGCTGATCCAAATAAATATTTTATAGTATGTACTGACGCCTGTAGTGACGGTTTAGGCAAAGTCTTGACTCAGGAAGGAGATGTCATTGCTTATGAGTTTAGAAAATTGAAAATTCATGAAAAGAATTATGCAACCTATGACTTGGAATTAGCTGCTGTCATACATGATTTAAATATGTGGTGTCATCATCTAATTGGAAGAAAATTTATCTTAATGATGGATAATAAGGGATTAAAATATCTGTTAGATCAACCTAACTTGAATGCTAGGCAAGCTAAGTGGCTAGCTTTTCTAAGTGAATATGATTTTGAAATTCAACACATTAAAGGGAAAGAAAATAAAGTTGTTGATGCATTAAGTAGAAATGCAAAGCTGAATTTTACAGCAGCTATCAACACTTATACAACAGATTTGGAAGAACAACTTAAAGCAGGGATAGAAAAGATGAAAATTACCTAATGTTACAAGAAAAAGCAAAAGAAAATCCAATAGAAAGTCTAAGTACAGGGTACAGCTTGAATGAAAAAGGATTTTTACTATATAAAGACAGAATATATGTACATAGTGTACCTAAGATTAAGTTATTAATTTTAGACAAAATCCATAAAACTCCTTACTCAGGCCATCCAGGTTATCAGAAAACTATAACCATGTTAAGAAAAGAGCATTTTTGGCCAAACATGAAGACTGAACTGGTAGGATATATTGCTAGATGCTTTGAATGTCAACAAGTAAAAACTGAACATCAGCATCCAGCTGGATTACCTCATCCTGTGCCCATTCCTAGCTAGAAATGGGAGATAATTAGTCTTGATTTTATTACTGGACTACCTAAAAATCAGAACTTAAATGACTTTAGAATGGTAGTGGTTGACAAATTGAGTAAAGTAGTCCATTTTATACCTGTAAAAACTACTTATAAAGTGGAAAATATAGCTGATATATTTTTAGAGCAAATTTTCCGACTCCATGGAATACCGAAGGTCATAATTTCAGACCGAGACCCTAAATTATTAGGTAACTTTTGGAGATCTATGTTTAAAGGATTAAATACCACATTAAATTTTAGTACCTCCTTCCATCCTCAAACTAATGGATAGACTAAAAGAGTAAATCAAGTACTGGAAGATCTACTAAGAATGTATGTAAAGGAACAACCATGTAAATGGGAAGATTATTTACACCTGGTAGAATTTGCTTATAATAATAATGATCAAACTTCACCTAGATATAGTCCTTTCGAAATTCTGTATGGAAGGAAATGTAATGCTCCCATATCTTGGAGTAATCCAGTGGACAGGTTAGTATTAGGACTTGAATTATTGAAATAAATGGAAGTAATTGTAAAGCAGGTACAAGGTAATCTGAAAATTATGCAAGATCGACAGAAAAGTCAAGCAGACTTTAAAATAACTCCAAAAGAGTTCCAGGTAGGTGAACATGTTTTCATTAAGGTGAGACCCAAAAAGAGTTCTCTGAGGTTTGGTAGTTGTGCCAAACTAGCACCTCGTTATTGTGGTCCTTTTGAAATACTGTTCAGGATCAGACAGGTAACCTATAAGTTAGCTTTACCACTGAATTTAAGAGTTCGCAATGTTTTTCACATTTCTGTATTAAATAAATATGTGCATGATGCTACTCATGTTATTAACTGGAATGATGTATAGGTGGAACCCGAAGGATATTTTTTGGTGGAACCAAATTGTATCCTTGAGCGAAGGGAGATCACACTTCGGAACCACACCATTGGTCAAGTGAAGGTGCAATGGAAGCACCTTAGTCCAGAGGAAACCACCTAGGAATTGGAAAGTCATATGCAGGATGCATATCCAATTATATTTCAGGAAAAATCTGAGGACGAGGAATAACTAACATCGAGGATGATGTTATAAATTAAGGGGGTGTGTATGTCACATGCCCCAATTTGCAAAAAAACAATTTTATAATATTTGAGCAACATTGTGTTAAATTTTATGCTAAGTTGTAATTGATGACCCAATGGGGTCAAGAATATTGGATGTAAATTCAGAATATTTTATTTATAAATAAATAAATGAGGAGATAATAGCTTAGGGAAGCTGTTAAAAGAGTGTTTACTGGTCAATTGGTGGAGGAGACTGGGTGGAGAGCAAACTGACAAATGGAATCATCCTCAAACCACTTCCAACTGTTGCAGGTGGAAACTTCCCTATATTTGTGGTCATGATTCCCCAAGAAAGTGGAATCAAAGCAGGTGGCTCTTTTAATGAAAATTGACCCAGAAGACCTAGGCATCTCTATTAAATTTCCCATTGAAAAGAGATGAGGCTGATCATTCTAGAGAAGTGATCATTTAGGGTGAATGAATTTTACTCAAGAGAAATTCAATGGAGGGGAGTCTAGAGTGTGTTTGAGGGGATAAATGCTAAGATTGATCTAGTTGCAGCTTCTAAGCTGAAGATCATACTGCTAAGAGCAGATTTTTATTACTGAGGTTATTTGACCAGTCAGGTGACAGAGGTTTTACAGTTGCATTCTCCACCCAGTTCTCAGCCAAGAAGACCAGGAACAGGCTCGGGGGTCCTGAGGAAGCGTTGTTTGAGTGCTCTCCAAGATTTTGGTAGGGAGGAACAACCTCCTTAAACTGTTGTCATATTGTCCTCAACAAGTTCTATTTTATTTTTACTGTCTTCAGTTAAATAATTCTTAGTTTATCTATTGCAGGCATGTTTGTGTTTAGGGTTTATGAAAGAAAATTAAACTGTGTAATGTTAACTTCAAAGAAATTATAGATTATAGTAGAAATGGAAATTATTATGTAAATAAGTGAAATAGATAGAAATTAAAATTCCCAAGATGTGTTTTTCTACACCTGGATTCAGGTCGTACTCTAGAACAGTTGGATTGTCTTAGGTAAATGAAACAATTCCTTTATTGGAATGTAAACAATAGATATGATTCTTTTATTGATTGTAAATAGTAAATAGATTTTACTTCAATGTCTATGAATTTCACTGAATAGAAGCATTATGTATTGTCTCCAAATAACTTTACTTCAACCAATTAAATGGAAACACAGGTATAAAGAGAATAATAAATATTACTATTATTATAGTATTAGTATCCAGATAGAATATAAAGATATTATAGTTCACAGTAGTAAAGTAAACAACTAATATTTGAGAAAACATGTACAAAATAATAATAAAACAGTTGTTAAATATTCAATTTATAGACCAGAGTATGTCTTATCTAGGAGCTAAGGATTCTTTACAAAAAATTAATGAGAGTTAATATTACTCTAGTTTTCAAGTATGTTGCACTAAAAATCTAAACATTTTCCTTAACTAAAAACTAGAAGCAAACTGTTTAGAATGTTTTCATTTCATACAAAGTTAGCATCGTATTTATAACTGTAAGTCAAATAATCTTTCATTATTCTATTTCTCAAAAACAGAGTCAAGAATACTATAAGCAGAAACAAGAATTTCTTAAATTGTAGGGTTTACAGTATTTCTTTTAACCCTTAAAAACCAAGTACTATAAATCAATAATATCTTGTAAAAAACAACTTAAAAATAATTATAAATATAGAGAATTAATAAATAAGATATATATGCAAATCCTAAACAATGTAAACATTAATATTTAACCATTCACATTATAAATCCTTAATTATGGTAGGCTTATAGCGTATAGAAATTATGGGTCAAAACCCTAGCCTGCTAAATACACCATATATATATAAATATTTTATAATAATAGTAAGTTAAATACACTACTGACAGGTTAAGCAAAACCTAGTTCACAGTCTTCAATTTCTTGAAGCTCAAATGTAAAAGGAAAACTGAAGCAATGAGATAGAGGTCTTTTAAAAAATTTGAGCATAAAGGAGGTTCTTATAATCTTAAATAACAGTATTACATCATTAAGTCGTAAGGCTCAAACTGTTTTCACCAAAACAACCTATACATCACGGACTCAAAATCTTGTGCTACCCAGCATAGTATCGCAAGGGTTTCAAATTAAAAACAGGGTTAATAAACACCAAACTAAACATCTTAACCAATAGAGAATTCGAAGCTATACTTCCAACCATACGAACCTTCATCCAATTTGCAAGCAAGGAGAACCCATGACAAGACCAGGGCTTAGCAGTTGGAAGCCCATGAAGATAACTGAAGGACGAGCTTGCATTCCGTTCAAGTCAGGAGCTGTCATGAGGAGTCTGCAAGAACATAATCCAATCATTGTTCAAAACGCAGGGTAATAATTTATAAAAACCCTAACTTAATAAATAAGTTGACAAAAAGGAATTCGAGTAGAGATTAAGATTTTTACTTGTGAGCTAGAAGCCAATCAGAGCCGAGAATATACAGCCATCCAAATCGATTGTACAAAACCAAGAAGCAAGCTGTAATACCCCGGTTCTAATCCCCGCTTGCATTAAAGTAAATCAGATACATATGTTGTAAATAATCTTGGTGCGGAGTTAAAGGCCAAGGCCCCACCATAGATTTGGCTATGTTGTGTTTCTGATTAGGAATGGTCACCGATGGTATATCGGGACATGCAGCATATATTTAATTATGGCATCATGTAAACACACTTTTTAATTAAATAACTCAACCAGCTATGTTCGCAGCAACTAAATTGAGAAGGGGCATGATTCCAAAGGATAAGGAAAAAGGGGGGGGATGTGGAACATTGAGTCATGAGGAAAAAAGTCTATGTGTCACCACCTCCCTTGGTTAATTTTCTGTTTGCTAGTTGAGGCAACGATTGGCTAGAAAGAAGACCACTGCCATGCCACACTTGCTCTCCTCTCCACGACGTGGGAACCATTTCTTCCCACTCCCTCGGATCTTGGCCGTTCATCTTCCTCATGCAGGACAGGGGAATAAAAATGTCTTACTAACCATTGTGGGGGTTCGCCTTCTCTCTCTCGAGCTGTTGCCGGTCTGTAATTTTGTTTTCTTCCATCCACACAGAGAACCAACTTTTGCCTTCATGCATTGGACTATGTACTGTTTTTCGTTCATCATTTGGATCGCAGTGGAAATTATTGGATTTTTCTTTTCCCGCGGATTGATGGGATAGGGGGTGATTCTTCCTGTGAATCCGCATTGAACTGTGTATGTTGGCCACGAATTTTGATCATTTTCTGATCTGTGTAAGTTCCCAGCGATAGTATTGAAGGTTGGATCGCTGTGGGTTCATCGGATTTGTCCCTGGACTATTTTTTTTTGGGTTGGTGAATGATGGCTTGAGGTGCTTGACAAACCTGGTGGGATGAGAACCACACGGACAAAGCTATTGAGCTGGATTTCTTCTTCACAACCACTGAAGAGCATTGGAGGGAAGATCAGGGTCTGAGGGACTGCGTTGCAGAGAAGGGGTTGACTTCCTTGTCTTGGGTGTGTGTGGGTGTTCTAGAATCCAGACTAGTTCTGGTGCTGGTGTCTGCAGCTCTTCAGTGAGCTCACCAGCTTAGCATTAGCCTTTCCCAACTCCTGATGGCCTGATAAACCCAACTTTGTTGGCTTGGTTGATCTGTTGTTCGCCTGATAAACCCAGCCGTGTTGGCTTGGCTGAACTGTGTACCTTTGTGGTGTTGTTATCCCTTGCTATGTGTAATCCTGTTAGTTCCTTAATCCTTTGGGAGTCATGCCCGGCTCGGGGGTGGTAGCATTGCTGAGAGATTAGGAGCGTGCTAGCCTATGGATGGGTGGAACGTTGCAGCGACGTAGCTGGTTGCGAAACAAGTTCTTTATAAAGATAAGTAATCTTGTCTATTTTACTTCTCAATTCTATTTACTGATAATGATCATGATGGACATGTTGAATGCTCGTATGAATGTATGTTTCTTTCGCTGTGTATGATAAATAATCATGTACGCATGTTTTAGTTCAAGTAATTTATTTCAGCATTTCAGCAATTTTTATGAATGCACATGTTCATGGGGCTAGTAGCCCGGATGGTTAACTCCATGGTAGCGTCCTCTTCGTCGGTCGGAGGGTCAGGGACGTTACAGTGTGGTATCAGAGCTCATGTTGCAGCATGGGCATGCATGAGCCATGAAGGGTGTAGTGACAGTGACAGAAGCGGTATTTCTTTCTGCCCAGCAGAAGTTAGTGAAATTCAAAAATTCAAAAAAATGGTCTAAGTGTTGAACAGTCAGGCCACTAGCGGAAAAGACTTCCGTTGTAGCGGAAGTGCTAGGAAGAAGCCTGCCCGATGGAGAGCCGTTGGAAAGAAAATCGGGAATTTTTTCTGAGTGATTTGACATCTGTCAGAAGAAATTAGTTGATCGAGTGCTCGGCGTTGCAGATGGCTAAAAAACTAAGCATCCGATGGGTAAGGCCTCCTGCAGCCGACGCCGGAAGGAAAGCTTGGAAAGAAAGCTTAAAATCTAAGGCACAAAATTGGAAGAGGATAGTGTTTTGTGTGCCGCCGTTGCGGAAGCGAAAAGCACTAGTCTTCCAATGAGAAAATACTGCCGGTGCCGTAAAAAAAAAGAAAGTTAAAAATTTCTCTAAGGTCGAAATCGGAAGAAGAAAGTGGTTCATGTGCCACCGTTGCGGAAGCTGAGAGCACTAACCTTCCAATGAGAAAAGACCACCGATACCGATCAGGTTGGGTCGTCGATCGGGAGAAGAACAAATATTATGTTCCGCTGTTGCGGCTGTTGATAGAACTACTCCACTGACGAAAAGAAGAGGGTTGAGACGATCAAGCGGCAACAAGGAAGACTAAGAGGAAAATTTTCAAAAATTTCCTAAGTCCGGGAATCATCGGTCATCGGCGATGGTTAGTGGATTGGACGTCCGCCGTTGTGGTTGCCAAAATGACTAACCACCCGAAGCACAAGACATCTGACAGCCGATGAGAAGGAAATTTAATTTTTTTTTTTAGTATAAGTTCGTCGGATGAAATTAGTGGATTGGACATCCGTCGTCGCGACTGTCTGATGGAATATCCTTCTGAAGGATAGTGGATCTGACTGCTGATTAGAAGGAAGTTAAAAATTTGTTTAAGTATAAGGGCGTCGGATGAAGTTAGAAGATAGAGCTTCCGACAGCCGATGTACAGCGGAGGAATTAGTTGTTTCGAGAGCCGATACAATGGAGGAATTAGTTGTTTCGACAGTTGATACAGCGGAGGAATTAGTTGTTTCGAGAGCCGATACAGCGGAGGAATTAGTTGTTTCGAGAGCTAATACAGCGGAGGAATTAGTTGTTTCGAGAGACGATTCAGTGGAAAGATTAGTTGGGAAGAGACCCGATTGAACAAGGAAAATTCAGTTGTTTTCGAGGGAATTTTCAGTGGTTTTTCAGTAAATTTTTAGGGCCAAAAAGGAAGAAAAATCCTATGCTTTGGGAAAACTTGTAATGTTATAATTTCCAAGAGAAGGTAAGTAATGCTGGTTTATGTCAATATTATGCATCTAACATTTGTGTTATTAACACGTTTGCAGAATCATAGTCACTTTCAAGAGCAGCATTCCAGATAGTGCAGTTTGATAAGTAAGTGGTGGTCAGTCATGAGATCCCAGGATGGGTATGATGCTTGGGATTCTTACGGGCAAGCAGAATATGACATGGGAGAAAATGTCCATAATAGGAATGATGACATTGAGTCCAATGGAAGGATATTCCAAGAGACACCGTCAGATGTTGCAGCCACCATGAGAAGCTTAATAAAAGCCCAGGAAGAGCAACATTAGTTGAATTCTGCCATATTGGAAAGTTTGACAGACTTGCAGAAAAAGATAGATTCCGGACGAGGTACATCAAGACCAGAAGGTAGTAAGAGCAGCACTAAGAGAAGGAGAAGGACTTCCAGTGGATCATCTGACTCCAAAGAATCCAGTGGAGATACAAGCTCTTCTCCTCATAAAAGGAAAAGAAAGAGACACCATCGGGATCGTTCTCGAGATGAGTTTAGGAAAGCTAAACCTCCTACATTTGATGGCGAGATAAAGACAGGACAAGAAGCTGAGGCTTGGCTTCTTGGGATAAAGAAGTACTTTCAGGTGCAGTATTATTCAGGAAACATGAAGGCACGAGTTGCCATATTCAATCTGAATGGAAGGGCATCCATTTGGTGGGAACACTTCAAGCAGGTAAAAAGGATTAGTGAAAAGAAACTTAAGTGGAAACAATTCAAGAAGTATTTCAGGCAGAAATACCTCTCTGACAGGTACTATGATGACAAGATCAAGGAGTTCCATGAGATGAGATTGGGACAGAAAACCATGGATTAATATGCAAATAAGTTTTTGGAGCTGTTGAGGTATGTCTGGTACATCAGAGATGAAAAAGTGAAAGTCTAGCGTTTTCTGAGTGGATTACCTCAGTATTACAATGATAGAATTGAGTTTTATGAACCTAGCACTCTTGAAGAAGCAATAAGAAAATCTAAGTATTTCTATGAGCAAAGTAAAGGAAAACTTGATTACCAGAAGGCATGGAAGGACAAGAAGAATGAAAAGTTGGACCAAAGGAAGAAAGGTTTCAAACCTTCTAGATTCAGGAATCAGCAGAAGCATCCATCCCAAGCTGCGAGTGATCCAGTTGGAATGACAGGTGGAAAGCCTAAAGATCCACATCCGAATAAAGGTCCACTCAAATGTTGGAAATGTGAAGGACCTCACTTGCATAAAAATTGTCCACTTGAGAATGAGAGTGCAAGACCAGCTTATAACATTCAAGAAGCAGAAATAGTGGGTCAAGTAGCAAGGGAAATCCCTAGGATTTATGTAGCATTGGAGGACTGCCAGGCAGATCACCAGTCAACTATGGTTGAAGTAGCAGGTAAGATTGTTGAGCAATCTGTTTCTATTTTGATTGACCTTGGTTCTACTCACAGTTACATTACTCCTAGAGTAGTGGATATTTGCACTTTTAAGAAAGTAAAGCACAGGAATTCTTGGTTAGTTCAGCTAGCCACTAGAACTAAGAGAAAGGTTAGTGAAATGGTATAGAAATTCCCCTTGGTCATGAATGGATTGGTCACTGGTGTAGATCTGAATGTTCTACCGCTTGGTTCCTATGATGTTCTCATTGGAATGGATTGGTTAGAAGCTCACAGGGTGAAGCTTGACTATTACAATAAGACTTTCGAATGCATGAATGAATAAGGGAAGCTAGTAGTTGTGAAATACATCCCAAAGGTGATTTCAGTACGGCAGGTTTCAACAATGCAGTTAAAGAAGTTCTGTAGGAAGGGTTTCCAATTGTATGCAACTCAGATTTTGGAAGAAACGAGTGATGAAACTCCTAGGTTGGAGGACTATCAGCTGTTACAGGAATTCAGGGATGTGTTTCCTGATGAGATTCCCGGGCTTCCTCCAAAGAGGGACATTGATTTCACTATTGAACTTGTGCCAGGAGCAGCACCAGTGTCCAAGGCACCCTACAGGATGATTACACCAGAGATGCTAGAGTTGAAGATGCAATTGCAAGAGAAGTTGGAAAAGAAGTATATCTGACTGAGTGTATCTCCTTGGGGAGCACCAGTTCTGTTTGTAAAGAAGAAAGATGGTACACTCAGGTTGTGTATTGATTATAGACAATTAAACAAGGTTACGGTGAAGAATAAATATCCTTTACCTAGGATTGATGACCTCTTTGATCAAATGAGAGGAGCAAATGTATTTTCCAAGATTGACTTGAGGTCTGGTTACCATCAGGTAAGAATCAAGGATGAAGACATTCATAAGATAGCCTTCAGGATAAGGTATGGGCCTTATGAGTTTGTAGTGGTACCATTTGGTCTCACAAATGCACCAGCTACATTTATGTGCATTATGAATAGTGTCTTCAGCAAATATTTGGACAAGTTTGTTCTTGTTTTCCTTGATGACATTCTTGTTTATTCTAAGAATGAGGAAGAACATGAAGAGCATTTGAGATTGACATTGCAATTGCTTAGGGAGCATCAGCTGTATGCAAAACTAAGCAAGTGTGACTTCTATAGAGATAGAATTCAGTATTTGGGTCACATTATCTCAGAGGAGGGTATATCTGTGGACCCTGAAAAGATTAAAACCATTATGAATTGGCCTACTCCAAGAAATGTGACAGATGTAAGATATTTCATGGGACTTGCAGGATACTATCAGAGATTCATTGAAGGATTCTCCAAAGTTGCACATGCCATCACTTCTTTGCAAAAGAAGGGGATGAAGTTCGAATGGACATTAAGGTGCGAAGAAAGCTTCCAGCAGTTGAAGAATCTTCTCACCAGCGCACCAGTATTGAAGGTTGCAGATCCAGAGAAAGATTTTGTGGTGTGTACCGATGCATGCGGACAAGGGCTTGGAGGAGTCCTTATGTAAGACAACCACGTGATATGTTATGAGTCAAGAAAGCTGAAGGAGCATGAGAATAATTATGCCACTCATGATCTAGATCTTGCAGCCATAGTACATGCTCTCAAGATGTGGAGACATTACTTGATGGGCAGGAGATTTGAGCTCAGAACAGATCACTATGGACTGAAGTATCTATTTGACCAGCCTACTCTGAATGCTAGGCAAGCAAGGTGGCTGGAATTTTTATGTGAGTTTGATTTTGAAATCAAGCACATAAAGGGGGAGGAAAATAAGGTAGCTGATGCACTCAGCAGGAAGGTACAGGAAATGCATGTGGCATCTCTTAGTATTTGCCAATCAGATTTGAGGCAGCAGATTGTTAGTCATGCTGCTGGAGATGAATTGTATGAACAGGTAAAAGAGAAATTGCAACAGCAAAGTCTCGAGAAGAGGTATGAGGGATATAAATTGGAAGAAGATGGGCTTCTCACTTTTAAAGGTAGAATTTATATTCCAAATGTAGCAGATTTGAGGAGAGTTGTTATGGATGAAATCCATCAAGCTCTGTATTCTGGTCAGCCCGGATATCAGAAGACAATTGCTACAGCTAGAAAGCAGTACTTTTGGCTGGGAATGAAAAAGGATATGGCTGAGTACATTTCCAGGTGTATGAAATGTCAACAAGTAAAGGTTGAGCATCAACATCCAGCAGGCTTGTTGCAGCCTTTGCTAGTTCCAGAATGGAAATGGGAAGTTATTTCCATGGATTTTATTACAGGATTGCCAACGAATTGGAGGCAACATGATTCCATCATGGTTGTGGTAGACAAGTTGAAAAAGGCAGCACATTTTATACCATTTAAGTCTATGCATAAGACGGATGACATTGCAAATATCTTCATGAAGGAGATATTCAAATTGCATGGATTGCCGAAGGCTATAGTCTCTGACAGAGATGTCAAGTTCACTTCCAATTTTTTGAAGGGATTGTTTGCAGATTTGGGGACAAAGTTAAACTTCAACACTACATACCATCATCAGACAGATGGGAAGACAGAGAGAGTGAATCAAGTGCTTGAAGATATGCTTCACATTTATGTGATGGACAAACCAACCAAGTGGGAAGATTACTTGCACTTGGTAGAGTTTGCTTATAACAATGGACAACAGGCATCCTTGGGGATGAGTCCATATGAAGCTTTGTATGGAAGACGGTGCAGGACACCAGTAACTTGGGATAATCCAGTGAACAGAATTGTGCTTGGACCAAAATTGCTCAAGGAAATGGAGCAAGAAGTTGTAAAGATCAGACAGAATCTGAAAGCAGCACAGGACCGACAGAAAAGCTATGCAAATAAGCATAGGGTGAATAGGGAGTTCAGTGTTGGGGATCATGTTTACCTTAGAGTGAGGGAAAAGAAGAGTTCCTTGAAGCTTAGAAGTTGTGCCAAGTTGTCACCTAGATATTGTGGGCCATTTGAAGTACTTGAGAGGATAGGTCCTGTTGCATAAAGATTTGCATTTCCTGCTAATACTAGAGCTCATAATGTTTTTCATGTTTCTTTGCTTAAGAAATATGTACATGATCCTAACCATGTGATAAATTGGGATGTGATTCAGGTGGAACCTGAGGGAGAATTCCAAATCGAGCTAATACGCATCCTTGACAGGAAGGTCACAATGCTCAGGAACCGAGCCATAGGGCAGGTAAAGGTGCAGTGGGAGCATTACAGACCTAAAGAAGCTATGTGGGAGGTTGAGGATGCCATGCGATTGGAATATCCATTTTTGTTCAATCCTGTGGAACACTGAGGCAGTACCCATGTAGCATTTTGTTCAAATTTTGTAAAGCATTGAGGACAGTGCTATTTAAGGGGGAGGGGAATGTAATACCCCGGTTCTAATCCCTGCTTGCATTAAAGTAAATAGGATACATATGTTGTAAATAATCTTGGTGCGGAGTTAAAGGCCAAGGCCCCACCATAGATTTGGCTATGTTGTGTTTCTGATTAGGAATGGTCACCGATGGTATATCGGGACATGCGGCATATATTTAATTATGGCATCATGTAAACACACTTTTTAATTAAATAACTCAACTAGCTATGTTCGCAGAAACTAAATCGAGAAGGGGCATGATTCCAAAGGATAAGGAAAAGGGGGGGGGATGTGGAACATTGAGTCACGAGGAAAAAAGTCTATGTGCAACACCTCCCTTGGTTAATTTTCCATTTTCTAGTTGAGGCAGCGATTGGCTGGCAAGAAGACCATTTCCATGACACGATTTCTCTCCTCTCCACGACGTGGGAACTGTTTCTTCCCACTCCCTCGGATCTTGGCCGTTCGTCTTTCTCATGCAGGACGGGGGAATAAAAATGTTTTACCAACTGTTGTGGGGGTTCACCTTCTCTCTCTCACGCTTTTCCTAGTCTGTAATTTCATTTTCTTCTATCCACACAGAGAACCAACTTTTTCCTCCACGCATTGGAATGTGTACTGTTTTTCATTCATCATTCGGATCGCAGTGGAAATTATTGGATTTTTCTTTTCCCACGAATTGATGGGATCGAGGGTGATTCTTCCTGTGAATCCACATTGAACTGTGTATGTTGGCCGTGGCTTTTGATCATTTTATGATCTGTGTAAGTTCCCAGTGATAGTATTAAAGGTTGGATCGCTATGGGGTCATCGGATTTGTCCCTGGACTATCTTTTTTTTTGGGTTGGTGAATGATGGCCTAAGGTGCTTGACAAACTTGGTGGGATGAGAACCACACGAACAAAGATATTGAGCTTTATTTCTTCTCCACAACCCCTGAAGAGCACTGGAGGGAAGATCAGGGTATGAGGGACTACGTTGCAGAGAAGGGGCTGACTTCCTTGTGTTGGGTGTGTGTGGGTGTTCTAGAATCCAGACTGGTTCTGGTGTTGGTGTCTGCAGCTCTTTAATGAGCTCACCAGCTTAGCATTAGCCTTTCCCAACTCCTGATGGCCTGATAAACCCAACTTTGTTGGCTTGGTTGATTTCCTGTTCACCTGATAAACCCAACCATGTTGGCTTGGATGAACTGTGTACCTTTGTGGTGTTGGTATCCCTAGCTATGTGTAAGCCTGTTAGTTCCTTATTACTTTGGGAGTCATGCCCGGCTCAGGGGTGGAATGTTGCAGCAACGTAGCTGGTTGCGGAACAAGTTCTTTATAAAGATAAGTAATATTGTCTATTTTACTTCTCAATTCTATTTACTGATAATGATCATGATGGACACGTTGAATGATCGTATGAATGTATGTTGCTTTCACTGTGTATGATAAATAATCATGTATGCATGTTTTAGTTCAAGCAATTTATTTCAGCATTTCAGCAATTTTTATGAATGCACATGTTCATGGGGCTGGTAGCCCGAATGGTTAAATCCATGGTAGCATCCTCTTCACCGGTCGGAGGGTTGGGACGTTACATAAGCAAACCCATAAGCCAACTCTGAGACAGAGGCAGTAAGAGAAAGTCTCAATATCCATGATGCCAAAGCAAAGAACGGACAGACAGAAGGGTAAAACCAGTTACAGGTTTCGAGCCACGTGAAGGAGTTTAAAACCATGCACACTGTGTTTTCTCAACTCACTGTAGAAACTGAAAACACCAACTACAAAACCATAAACCACATTTCACAGTATTATAGGATTAGTGCCAAAGGTTAAAGAAGAGCAGGCCTCTCATGGCCGTAAGGAATTTCACAGCGCAACCTGCAGGAACACAAACCCTCGAAGAAAAATGCAACAGAGTAGGGTTTCACTGTGTTATAAGTCAACCAATGCATGGAGGAGGATGGTCCACGTGCCCTTCCAATTTTTTTAACCATGCGTGGGTCGATTCCTAATGTCAGCACTACACATCCGATGATAAATTATATCATTGCCAATAATACACACAATGCAATCGACTATATTATAAAGACTTATATCATAGCCAATAATGAATTCTATGCCATCGATCTTTTAACTAGTTCTTATGATTGCATGTTGTCAACCATACTATGATTAAAATCATGTTTTGGAAACTAGTAATGTTTTTATATAAGAACAAAACTTATAAGTATATGATGCCAATAGTTTAGACTACACCATAATAGTTTCTAGGTAGTGAAACTACCTTAGGATACAAGTAGTAATTTTTATTGTATCATTATAAAACAATGTAGTATTGTAATATTGCAATAACTCTTGTATCATGGAGATAACCTAGAGATAATGATTAGAGCTTGTAAACTAGCTGTGCACAAGACAATCATATTTGCAAACAAATCAAACAAGCTAGTATTGTTTCACGACTAGTAAAGGAGAATTAGAGTAGAGAAATGTTGTTAATTACAATATAATTATAAACTGAAGAGCTCTAAACTTCTCCACTTAAAGACTTGATGCTGAAAAATGAAGGAATCTTCAAGAATACTGAAGTTGAGCCTTATTGAAAAAGTTTATCTTAAGTAACTAATTTTTGCATTGTAAACCTTACCTTTGAAACACATAGTATTATGTTCATACATAAAGAGCAGTGCACTTGAATTTTAAACATGACAATAGCAGTAAGATCATGATATAGTAGAAGTAATTATATGCCAAGATCATGAGCTCTATGCTCACTATAAGAATCTATAATTGACTAGGTACTATAATCTTTACAACAAAAAGAAACCTTGGAAGAACTCATTCTTGTAAATGGAATTAATGATGTTAAGGATAAAAGTCATTATGGATTAAATATAAATACTGTCATAGATCCAAAACAACAAAGGAATTTACTCTACCTCATCAGAGTCTTGCATCTTAATAATCAATTTATATACTAGCATTTATCATGGTAAAGAAGTACTTCTCGACATAATTCAAAATAAACTTCTACTTGATCAAACGCTTACCTGTTGAACTTGTAAGAACCAGCAGTCCATTGAGTTAGCAAAATCCTAAGTAAGCCTTGATTTCAAACATGGTTTCTCACCTACTTGACAAAAGTAAATCATCAGTACAACTAACAACATTTAAATGCAAGTCATTTTTATATAACTTATAAAAATTAAAGTTGCATTAGTTTTTCTGTATTTTAAACTAATCCTTAAATTTTGTCAAACTGTTTCATTTTCCGCTAACCGCTAGCAGTTACTAAACTGCGATTTAAGACATTTTATGTCACATTAAAAAAAAAAAAAAATTTATGAAATTTTGGGTTATGACAATCATAATCTTATGTTGTATAAAGATTGGAGTCTTGTGTTGTATCAAGACTATAGACTTGTTTTGTATCAAATTCTAGACTTGGGTTATATCAATTCATGTGGATATGATATGTGATGTATTTCTAGTCATGGTCACTAGGTGCTATAAGTCTCCTCTATGGATTAGCCACCTCTAGAGTGAATTACTTCAGCATATGACTATATGAACCGAGGTAATACATATGATCATTAGTATGGAACAATTATTCTGAGTATGATATGATAAGATGATCAATTAAATAATACATATATGGACCATGCAATATTTAATTAATGATAAATTATTTCAACATATATAAAAATTGAGGATTCAAATTCCCCATGTCAAACATTTAATGAACTCAAATTGCAAAGAAATCAGTTAAGTATCAAAGGTGGAAAAACAAGTTTCATTTAATTAAGGAATATACTTCTTGATTTATGCAAAGTGTTTTTTCATGGATGACAATGATTTTGATGTGATAAAGACATTTAGTTAAACTATTAACTAATGGATAAGTAGTCAGTTGATTATTGAGTTCAGTTTAGTTTAGTTCAATCAATTTAGTTCAGTTCAATTAGTTCACATTCAGTCAAATATAGTTAACACTTAATGAAAGAAATAAGGTGCATATCTTCTTCATAGGAGAGAATTTTGAGGTGACGACCTGGCACCAAGTCAAGGAATACGTAAAAGGTTAATGTATTAACAATGCACATAGTGTTCATAATGCACAAAACATTGTAACCATTCACTACCTCTCATTGTATGACTAAATAAGCTTGTTATTAAAGTGCTATGCACTTGGTAAGGATGAGACAATGTTCCTAGTGATATGTTCTCTATTCCTATCTCTTATCAAGAAATCTACTCATGTATTGGAAATAATTCTCTGCAATTATATATGATACTCAAAGGATTGCTGGGTTTTCATCCTCCAAATTTGGAGTGTTTTCCTAGGGTACTTCTTGTGTCTTGTGTGATTTAATTGTTTATGATATTAACATATGATGTGATTTATTATTAAATAAAATTTTTAAAGTTCACACATCTTCAATCTTTTCTCAAACACTGGCATGGTATCATAGCAAGGGTGCGCAAGATCTTATTTTTGTGGAAACATTATAAACCTACGCATATCTTGAAGCATTGAGAAAAGAGATTGAAGAAATGTCAACAATATCCGTATGACCAGAAGAACGACTTGAAAGAACATCAAACTTCAAAACATGGAAGGTGAGGGTGATTAACATTCTTAAAGAGAATGATCTTGATTCCTTTGTGACAACTATGATCGAAGTTCCCACTAGAAATGCAGGAAGAACCAATTACAAGAAGAATCATGCAAAGGAAAAGAGGATCATATATGACTCCATGAAGGACGACCTCATGTCAGTGATCACACCATTGAATATGAAAAATGAGTGTTTTGACACACTCAAAAATATTTATGAGAAGAAGGCCCCTAATCAAAAGAGTGATTTGGAGAACAAGTTGCACAAAATGAATATGGAAAGAGATGAGACTGTAGCTTCCTTCTTTACAAATATTTCATGGGTGAAGGATCAACTTGGAAGAATCAGTGTGGAGATGGTTGAGGATGACCTTATTCAAAACTCCATCGACAGACTCCCCTCCTCATGGGGGGCCTTTATTGCTGCGGTAAATGGAAGAGAAGAGAAACCCAAATTTGAAATACTTTGGAATGATTGCATTAGAAGAATGGCACATCCAGAAGAAATTCGTGAGAACTAAGGAGGCGAATATTTCCCTCACGGTAAGAACCAATAAAGGGAGGAATCCATTTGCTCCCAAGAATTTCTTCCATGAAAATAAGAAAGAGATTAATAAAGGTTTTGACAAATCAAATATTATATGCTATTTTTGTCAAAATACGGGCCACTTTGCATGGAATCTCTATACAAGGAAAATAAGAGAAGGAAGATTTCATGCTTCCACTGTCATAGAAGAAGCTTCCAAGAATGATGAACCTGAGGAGAAAGAGACAAGGAAATAGTATTACCTTATTTTTTCTTTTTTTGTATCTCTCATTACAAGATAATATACATGGTTGTTTGACAATGGTGCTTCCAAGCACATGTTGTTAGATTTTTATAATTCAAGCTAGCATTATCTTAGGATATTTAACTAACAGAATAACAAGCACAACAATCAAACACAAGAGACAATAGACACAAATATTTTCCTCGTGGAAACCATAAAGGAGAAAACCCTACAACTTCCTCAGAGATAGAATCAACACCAAAAGAAAAACCCCAAAAGCAAAACCCCAAAAGAAAAATCCCCAAAAATAGTAAGATGATCTCCCAACAACAGTAGTCTCTCTCTCTCTTGTCCCAGCTACTTCTTCTCTCTCAGCTATGTGCTACAACTGAGTGTGAGTGAATGTGTGATAAATAGAGAGACTCACTCTATTTATACCAATTCCTGACTTGACAATAACTTACTAGGGCCGACTTCTCTAGGAGAGTCTAATAACCCTAGGGCCCCACAACTGCGAGGACTTTAACCCTTGATTAATAGGACGGGTTACCCTCTATGACATTACATGAATTTTGTACATTATTGAATCTCCTGATAGGAACATCGGGGCATGACATGACTCAATTACATTACAGATACTTCTCGGAATAAACATTGGGGTACAATACATGAAATATACAAGTGAATACATTTCGAAGTTACAAATACATCAACACTCCCTCTTAACTAGGAAGGTATTCTCTCGACACAATTTAAGCACAGGTATTCTTCTCTGTATCCACTGGATCATCATCAACTTCTCATCATCTTCATCTTCAAGTCATCTTCATTACTGGATTTGGATCATCACTCGATATGGATTATCACTACTGGATCATCATCACTGGATCTGGATCATCACTCGATATGGCTCATCAATGCTGGATCATCATCATTGGATCTAGATCATCACTGGATCTAGATCATCACTGCTGGATCATCATCACTAGATTTGGATAATCACTTGATCTGGATCATCACTGCTGGATCATCATTACTGTATCTGGATCATCACTCGATCTGGATCATCACTGCTGGATCATCACTATTGGATCATCATCACTAGATATGGATCATCACTCAATTTGGATCATCACTAGGTCATAATCACTAGTGTTATCTCTCTATTCTTCTCGTCATAGGAAGTTATACAGAGCCAACCCTTTTTCATGCTGTGTAACACCCCAGTTTTGACCCCGTTGCACTAGATGTATATGATGTATATATTGTAAATAATGGTGGTGCAGAGCTAAAGGCCAAGGCCCCACCATTGATTGGTTATGCTATGTTTCGTATTGAAATTGTCACCGATGGTATATTGGGGTGTGCGGCATACATGTTAAGTTTTGTCTTCATGTAAATATACATCTTTAATTAAATGAACCCAACCAGCTATGCTCACTGCAACTATAATGAAAAGGGCATGATTCTCATAAGGATAAGGGGGGGATGTCAAACCTTGAACCAATGGCAAAAATACATGTGCCACCACCCTGTTTGATCTTCCCATTTTTCCTTGTCTTATCCAACTACCACCTTAAACATTCAGCTGAGTAGTTGAGGCAGTTATTGTTTTGGGAGTGGGGGTGGTAGGATTGTCAGTCCTTGCCCCACCCACACACTCCACCAACAATGGAACCTCACATTGGGCAAAGGAAGTGAACTCTGGAGGATTTCCACTCTCTCCACGATGGTGCTGAACCACTCACACACTTCCGAATCACCATTCTCTCCATTGTATGTTCAACCTCACACATAGGAAGGAATTGTTCATTCTCACGTAGAGAAAACATCTTGTTTCTCATGCAGAGGATTTCTTTTTCTGTTTGGTCTCCCGCGGCCAGGAGAGGGAGCCATTTCGACTGTCATTCATGTTTTCTATAGAGGGTTATCTATGGTTCGTATATGGATTGTGTTCTGCATGTATGATTTTCCTCATGCACAGGATGGGAGTCTGATTTCTTTCCCCAGTGCAGGCTGTGTAATTATTTTCTGGATGCTTCATCCCATTGTGGAGCTGGGGGCTAGGGTCTTCCCCATGTTGTTCATTGTTGTTGTTTCCCCATGTTTTGTTGGATGTGTTGTTTCTACGTGTTGGACTACTGTAGGTTGTTGGGAGTTGTTTTGGCCATGATAGGGCCAAGAACGACCCGGGAGTTGTTTTCCTTGCTTCAAGCTGCGAGTTGCTTGTGTGACTGTGTGTATGTAGTGATTGGTCTTCAGACTGTGTTGGGAGTAGGGATGGGGGCTTGGTTTACTTGATAAACTTGGTGTGTTGGAAACCACACAGACAGAGCTAGAGGGATGGCTTTCTTCTCCACAACCCCTGAATAGCACTGGAAGGGAAGTCAGGCCCTGAGGGACTATGTAGCAGAGAAGGGACTGATTCCTTGTGTTGGGTGTGTGTGGGTGTCTTAGAAGTCAGGCTAGTTCTGGTGTAGGTGTTCCTAGCTATGTAATGGGCTCACCAGCTTAGCATTTAGCCTTTCCCATCTCCTTGATGGCCTGATAAACTTGACCATGTTTGCTTGGTTGTCTTGTTGATGGCCTGATAAACCCAACTGTGTTGGCTTGGATGTGTTTTGTGTGTCCTTGGCTATGTGTAAGCCTGCTTGTTCCTTATTCCTTGGGGAATCATGCCCAGCTCGGGTGTGGCAACATTGCTGAGAGATTAAGGAGCACGCTGGCCTATGGTTGGGTGGAACGTTGCAACAACATAGCTGGTTGCAGAACGAGTTCTTTATAAGATAAGCAATCTTGTCTATTTTACTTATGCAACTATATATACTGTTAATGATTATGATGAACATGTGGAATGAATTCTTGTATGAATGTATGTTGCTTCCGCTGTGTATGATAAATAATTGCACCTGTGTATGATAAATAATTGCATCTGCGTATGATAAATAATTGCATATGTGTATGTTCTACTTCAATGCATTCTCTTTCATCATTTTTATGAATTCACATGTTCATGGGGCTGGTATCCCGGATGGTTAACACCATGGTAGCATCCTCTTCGCCGGTCGAAGGGTTGGGGACGTTACATGCTGGTTGTAGGCGTAGCCTCCATGTAGGTCTTCTTCAACACTTATATATAACCCCTTAGTCAAAATTTCCTACCCAGCACTTACATCTGACCATGAGAGGAACACATCCAACAACCATGTTAGAAAGGCACGCCCAACACTCACATCTAACCATGGGAGGAACACATCCAAGAGGAATTTCAAAAAGGCCTAGGACTCACATCCGATCATTGGAGGAACACATCCAAGAATCATACCAGAAATGATCAGCACTCACATCTAACTATGGGAGGAACACATTGAAGAACCATGTCATAAGGGCTCAACACTTCTATCTGGACATGGGAGGAACACATCCAAGAACCATGTCAAAAGGGCTCAACACTTATATCCATCCATGTGGGGAACACATCATGCATCCATGCTATAAGGGCTCACCACTTATATCCAGCCATGTGGGGAACACATCCCACATCCATGCTAGAAGGGCTCAACACTTATATCTGATCATGTGGGAACACATCCCACATTATCCTTAGAATGGCTCTGCACTTACATCTGATCATGTGGGAACACATCCCACAGTCACATTAGAATGGCTCCGCACTTACATTTGATCATGTGGGAACACATTCCACAGTCACATCAAAATGGATCTGCACTTACATTTGGTCATGTGGGAACACATCCCACAATCACATCGGAATGGCCCTTAGCTCCAGGCTAAGTATTCCTAGTAACTGACCAGGTGCCTCCATTCTCCCAGATAATGGTCTTCAGTGCTTATATATGATCATGTGGGAACAAATCCCACAGTCACCTTAGAATGGATCAGCACTTACATCTGACCATGGAAGGAACTAATCCTCTCACCATGTCAGAATGGCTCACGAACTTGTCACTTCCCCTTGGAGGGAACCTCGATTTGGGGAACACTAAGATTCTCCCTGAAGTACTCAAACTTCACTCTAGCCAATGGCTTAGTCAACACATCAGCTATTTGTTCGTCCATCGCAACATACTGGAGCTTCAGTGCTCCTCTCCGTACCATATCCCTAATATAGTGATATTCGATCTCGATATGCTTTGAATTGTCATGGAACACTGGGTTCTCAGACAACTTCACACAACTCTAGTTGTCACAATATATACAAGTAGCATCCAATTGGAGATCAAATAAATCAGATAGTAGCTTCCTCGGCCATACTGCCTCACAACTAGCTAAACAAGATGCGACATACTCTACTTCATATGTACTCAGTCCCATGCAAGTTTGTTTCCTGCTAAACCAAGAGATCATACTTGATCCCATACTGAAGCAACACCCTGAAGTGCTCTTTCTATCGATGACACTGCTTGCCCAATATGAGTCAACATATCCTTCCAAGTTAATCTTTTGATCAACCTTATACTTGAGCCAATAATCAACTGTACCCTTTAGGTACCTAAAAATATGCTTTGTAGCAATCAAGTGAACATGTCTCATATCCATCAGGAACTGGCTCAAGGTGTTTACAGCAAAGCAAATATCTGGTCTCGTATTCATTAGGTACATCAAGGACCCAATCATCTGACGATACTAGCATCAACCGTCTCTAGTGAAGCATCACTTAGAAGCTTCAGATTTGATGCCATGGGTTTGGTCATGTTCTTGTAGTCCATCATCCCGAACCTCTTCAGGATATCTACTGCATGCTTCCCTTATCTAAGGAAGATTCCATCCACATTCTGCCACACTTCCATGCCTAGAAAATAGTGCATCATACGTAATTCATTCATTTCGAACTCAGCAGCAAGCTTCCTTTTTGTATCAGCAATCAATCCATCCATACCTATTACAAATAGATCATCTACATACAACAGGAGTATCACTGGGTTCCCATCTTCAACCTTGTAGTAAAGGTTGGAATCTGCTTTCCTTTTGGTAAATCCAAAACTGGATAGGAATCTATCAATTTTTTCGTACCATGTCCTAGGTGCCTGTTTCAAACCGTACAGGGATTTCTTCAATTTACACACATGAGTCTCCCTATCATGTGTCTCGAAACCGAGTGGCTGATCCACATACATTTCCTCTTCCACTACACCATTGAAGAAAGAAATCTTGACGTCCATCTGGTGTATCTTCCATTTCATCACTGTAGCCAAAGGAAGTACTGATCTGATGGAAGTGTATCTGGATACAGGTGCAAAAGTTTTTTCATAATCTATTCCTTCTTTCTAGGAGAAGCCACGAGACACAAATATTGCTTGATATTTTTCTATGATGTTGTCTATAGCATGCTTGATCATGTAGATCCATTTTGAAGTTACAATAGACTTCCCCTTTGTTCTAGGTACAACATCCTAGACACCATTCTTCATGATCAATTGATACTCTTCGATCATAGCATCCTTCCATTCTTTCCTTTCTGTTGCTTCCTCATAGTTGGAAGGATATTTATCAATGAAGTCACATAATAAGGCTACATAACTGGAGCATGACCTGGTTCTTTTCCTTTCTCTGTGATTTTCTTCTGGATCCCCATACCTTTTTGCACCTTGGATAGCTTCTTATACCCAAGCAAGTTTCCTCTTATGAGGATTCTTCTCCTGAGGTGGATCTACAGGTTCTTGAGGTTCTTCTATTTCTCGATCTTCTTCTTGAATTTCTCCATTCATGGTTGTGTCATGAATTCTTGGTACTTCTGTTTCTTCAGGTTCTTCCATAGGTCTCTTTCTAGATTTGTTGTAAGCTGAGTCTTTCTAAAATGTTACATCCCTGTTGACGTCGATCTTCTTGAATCCTGGGAAGTATATTCTATAAGCCTTTGAGCTTTCAGAGTATCCCACAAATATACCCTTCCTTCCTGAAGGATATAACTTTGTCCTCTTTTCTTTCAGAATGTGTATGTACACTGGACAACCAAATATTCTGAGATGGTTGACTTCTAGTTTGTTGCCGGAAAAGACTTCTTCAGGTGTCTTGTTCTCAAGTACTATGTGTGGAGTACGGTTATGTACATACACCACTATTCTAGTAGCTTCTGCACATAGATGCATGGGAATATCTTGATCATGAAGCATGGCCCTTGCAGCTTCCATGATTGTTCTATTCTTCCTTTCTACAACCTCATTCTATTGTGTATTATATGGAGTAGGTAACTCCCTCTTAATCTCTAAATATTTGCATAATGCTTTGAATTCATTTGATGTGAATTATCCACCATTATCTGATCGAAAGGTTTTGATGTTCTTTTCTGTATGATTCTCAATCAAGGATTTTAATTCCTTGAACTTGCTGAATACTTCATCTTCGTTCTTCAAGAAGGATATCCATGTCTTCCTAGAAAAATCATGAATAAAAGAAACATAGTATACATACCCACTTAATGATTTGGATGACATCGTAATGCACACATCAGAGTGGATGATTTCCAAGATTCCTTTTTCCTTGCTCTCACTACTTGGAAATGTCTTCTTTGTGTTCTTTCCTTTCGTACATCCTTTGCAGACACCATCATGTTTTTCCTAAATTTCTGGAATACCTTCAACATCTTGGCTTGCAAGTGGTAGTGCTCTATAATGCACATGTGCAATCATTCTATGCCAAAGTTCATTTGGTTCTACTGAGTCATGAACCAAATCTTGTTCTGGTTGGCCCTTCAATTTGTATAGACCTCCCTCTTGTTCCCCAATCACTATTGCATCATCAATAGTCTTTCCCTTTGGACACATGAGAACTTGGCCAGCTACAAATGCAACCCTCATGCCTTTTTCATCTAATGCAGATATGGAGAGGAGGTTATTCTTAAGTCTTGGTACAAACAAGACATTTTTCATCGTCATAGACTTTCCAGAGTATAGCTTATAGGAAGATTCCCCACTACCTTTTATTGTATACTCGTAGTCATCTCCAAGTTTCACCTTGTGGGGTGATTCATGCTCTGATAGTTTCACAAAGGATTCTTTGAATCCTGTCATATGTTTGGAAGCTCCACTGTTTATAATCCAATCATTGCTTCCATGTGTGATGTTTCCCATGAGAGCGGAAATCAAGACATATTCTTCATCACTTGAAGAATCATCACTTTCTTGCTTGATTCTATTTGTGGAAGGTTCATCATCTTCTGCAGCATGAGCATGATGTCTTCTCTTGTTTCCCTTCTTCTTATGAGAGTTATTTTTGTTTCTAGGACAATCTTTGGTAAAGTTTCCTCTTTCATCACATGTATAGCATCTTAATTTAGATAAATCTCTTCTAGTATTATCTTTCTGGTGGAAGTGCTTACCTTTGGGGTGATGAGAGTTTCTTCTACTTTTCTTGGAGTGTACTATAAGAGCTTGATCTTCACTTCCCATCTTTTCTTCTCGAGCTACTATCCGAGCTTCTTATTGTGAGCATTCTTCCCATAGTCTACTGAAATTGACTAGCTTCTTTTTGGCACAGATCCCTTGAATCAAGGAGTTCCATGATCTAGGGAGACCATTCAAGGTGGTCATCACAATTTATGCAATATCTACTTCTTCATCTACTACTTCAAGCCGTTCCTTGATCTGATAGACTCTTGAAAAGTAATACTAGATGGTTTCTGGATTCTGGATCTTTAGATTCTTCAATTGGTTTCTCAGAGTCATTTTTCGATTTATGTTCTTCCCTTCAAATAATTTGGTTAGGGCATCAAACATGGCTTTAGGTGTCTTTAGGGAGGACACCTACAATATGAGGCGATCCTTGATTGAATCAGCAATAATCCTTTTAGCCATGAACAATCTATTCTTGTGTAAGGCCTTAGCCTCATCTCCCTATGGAACTGGAACCTCTTCATTGATGTAAGAGTCCAACTCATTTTCTTCCAGGACCAGGGAGATCCTATCCTTCCAGGCTTGAAAGTTATCAGCTCCCTCAAGCTTTTCATCAAGATTGGTATGATGAGACATCTTAACTGAGAACCTCAAATGGAAATACAAAATATTTAGATCTTACCAAGTTAAGATGTCAGAACTGGACATGGAGCTGAATTTCTACAGAGCTCGTTTAGGAGCAAATTAGGGTTTGACTTTCCTAGAGTTCTGCCCAACCAAAAAATTTGATCTTGATCTATAAACTTCAATTTTGAGGAGGAGATCAATCCAGTCCTGGGATCACTCAAAAATTCCACTTCTGTGGAAAGCCCTAATTTCTGGCAGTAGTGTAGGGTCAAAAAATGAAAATGCTCAGAATCAGATTCTGGTTCGACAAAAAGATGCACCCTGGACAGGAGAGTTAGCCCAACCTTCTTTTGCTGAAAATCTATGGAGAGAGATCCAAAAAGTAGGCAGCCCTAGTTTTCACAGCTACAGAGTGTCTTCTTCTCAGGTTAGCTTTGATACCATGTTATATTTTTATCATTCAATCTAGCATTATCTTAGGATCTTTAACTAAGAGAATAATAAGCACAGCAATCAAACAAAAGAGACAATAGACACAAATATTATCCTCGAGGAAACCATAAAGGAGAAAACCTCGCAACTTCCTTAGAGATAGAATCAACACCAAAATAAAAACCCCAAAAATAGTACAATGATCTCCCGATAGAAGTAGTCTCTCTCTCTCTTGTCCTAGCTACTTATTCTCTCTCAGTTATGCGCTATAACTGAGTGTGAGTGAATGTGTGATAAATAGAGAGACTCACTCTCTATTTATACTAATTCTCGACTTGACAATAAATCACTAGGGACGACTTCTCCAGGAGAGTCTAATAACCCTAGGGCTCCACAACTACGGGGATTTTAACCCTTGATCAATACGAAGGGTTTCCCTCTATGACTTTACATGACTTGTTTACATTATTGAATCTCTCGATAGGAACATCGGGGCATGAAATGACTCAATTACATTGCAGATACTTCCTGGAATAAACATCGGGCTAAAATACATTAAATATAGAAGTGAATACATTCTAAAGTTACAAATACATCAACACATGTTAGGGTTCAAGGGCGAAATATCCAACATAAAAGATAACAAAATTTCATGCATGGTAAAATTGAGGGGCAATTCCACATATTTGATCCAAGGAGTTGGATCCACATATTTTCAGCTGAGTTTAGAAGACACTACATTTGGAGGACATGCTTTGTTTCCACGGATTAAGGAATAACTTAGTCTCTGTTTCAGTTCTTGAAGATAAGGGCTTCTGATTTATCTTCACGGAGAATCAAGCATACTTATGGCCAAAGAACCAGCATATTGATACTCCTGCTCTCATTGGACTTTGAGAGGGATGAATTTAAAAGGTCCCTTGAAATTATATATCAACCAGGTTACATCATAATATCATCCCATGTTATATTTGGCACAAAATGCTTGGACACCTCCACTTCAGAGCACTCCCTGGTTTACAGTGAATGGTGAAAGGTATGCCTAGTTTTGAGTTTGTGCATGATATTTTTTGTTGGGGTTTTTCTTTCAAAAATCATTTTAAAAATAAGTCTCATAGCAACCATACTCTATCTAAATTCATCTTAGATTTACTACACTCATATGTATGTGGACCTATGTCATCCCCTTCCCTTAGTGGATACTCTTACTATGTATTGTTCATTGATGATTTCTCCTGTAAGGCATGGATTTGTTTCATGAAAGCCAAGAATGAAACCTTCAGTCAATTTAAATAATAAATCCTTAGTATCAAATCGGACAAGTAGGAATATTTGTTCCTTAAGGTCTGACAAATGTGGAGAATTTTAATCAAATCCTTTTAATGATTTTTGTAGTGATGCAGGGATCAGTTCCTTACAACCCAAAACAGAATGCCGTTGCAGAGGGAAATAATAGAATGGTTTGTGAGGCTGAAAAATCCATGTTACATGATCAAGAGCTATCAGCTTATTTGTGTGAAGAAGCCACTAGTATAGAAGTATACATACATAACATAAGTCCACATGTAGTTTTTGATGAGAAAACACCTGAAGAGGTGTTCATTGGTGAGAAACCAGACATATCACATCTTCAGATATTTGGATGTACTATGTATATTCACATACCAAAAGAAAAGATAACCAATATGGAACCTTATGGAAAGAATAGAACTTTTGTGGGCTACAGTGAGACCTCCAAGGAATTCAAAATATATGTACTTGGTGAGAGACATGTTGAGGTTAGTCGAGACGTGAATTTGAGGAGGAAACATTCAAGCAATTTGGCATGGTGGATTGTAACACCATAAATACACCGATGGATTCCAATTTGAGGAAACTCCATGATACTTAGAGTAGATCCAGTGGACCGCACATTATGCAGATAGTTGATTGGATCATTGATGTACCTAATACATTCGAGGAAAAAAAAATTCTATGCAGTTAGCATTTTGAGTCAGTTTATAACTAATCCTATACACATAAACTAGGTTGCAGGTAAGCATATTTTGAGATACCTTCATGGTATAGTTTCTTATGGACTCAGGTCTGACTCCAATGGAGGTGTTTTGTTGCTTAGATATAATGATTCTGATTGGGGTTGTAGAATTGTTGATCGGAAGAGAACTTATGGTTATTGTTTCAATTTGGATTTTGTTATGATTTCCTAGTCTAGGAGAAAGATAGGTTTAGTTTCTCAGAGTACCATAGAGGATAAATACATTGATGCTAGTACTACTTGCAGATAAGCAGTGTGATTGAGAAATCTTCTTGGGGGATTGTTTAGTGAAAATCTAGAGCCTACAAGGATCATGTGTGACAACTAGAGTTGTATAAAGATTTCCGAAAATCCTGTGTTTCATGACAAGTCAAAACACATAGAAATGAAGTATCACTTTATTCAAGACATGGTCCAAAAAGGTATTGTAAAAATTCAGTACATAGATACTAATGAGCATATTGTAGATGTGATGATAAAGCCTCTACCCATGTCGAAGTTAATACAACTCTGAGATAAGCTTGGTATGGAAGAGAATGTCTCCCTTGTCGAGAGGGACTATTAAATGTACATCATCGGGTGTCATTCTCCAGGATACTTGTGTTGTATCAAGTCTAGAACTTGTGGTGTATCAAGTTCATAAACTTGTGTTGTATCAAGTTAAGGGACTTGTGTTGTATCAAGTCAAGAACTTATGATGTATTAAGTTAAGGGAACTTGAGTTGTATCAATCTAGGACATTGTGTTGTATCAAGTCCTATTTATGACAAGTTAATGTAATGTGATATTGTGTTGTATTAAGATCAGGATCTTGTGTTGTATCAAAATTGATATATTGTGTTGTATCAAGATTGGAGTGTTGTGTTGTATCAATACTAGTATTGTGTTGTGTCAAGATTATAGACTTGTGTTGTATCAAAGTATAGACTTGTGTTGTATAAAGTCATGTCCATATTCTGTGTGATGTATTTCTAGCCATGGTCACTAGGTTCTATAAGTCTCCTCTAGGGATTAGCTACCCCTAGAGTGAATTAATTTTGCATATGACTATATGACCTGGGGTAATACATATAATCATTAGTATGGAACAATTCTTCTGAGTATGATATGATAAGATGATTACTTAAATAATACATATATGGACCATGCAGTATTTAATTAATGATAAAATAGATCAACATATAGAAAGAGTAAGGATTTGAATTTCCCATGTCATACCTTCAGTGAACTCAAATTGCAAAGACATTAGTTAAGTCTTAGTTGTGGAAAAGCAAGTTTAAGTTAATTAAGGAATCTACTCCTTGATTTATGCAAAGTGTTTTTTCATGGATGATACTGATTGTGAAGAACTAAATACATTTAGTTAAACTCCTAACTAATGTACAAGAATCAGTTGATGATTGGGTCCAATTCAATAAGTTCAGTTCAGTTCAGTTCAATCAGTTAAAATTTAGTTAAAGACCGTTAAGACTCAGTCAAAGAAGGAAGGCACATATCTTCTACATGGGAGAGAATTTCTAGTTGAAAACTTGGCACTAATTCAATGAAGGAACAAAAGGTTAATATATGAATAGTGAACACAATGGACATAGATTTCATAGTGCACAAAAGCATGCAACCATTCTATACCTCTAATTGTATGATTGAATAAGCTTGTTATTAAAGTGCTATGCACTTGGAAAGGTTGAGACATATTTTATAGTGATATATTATCTATTGATATATCTTATCAATAAATCTACTCATGTATTGTAAATCATTCTCTGCAATTATCTACCATACTCAATGGATTAATGGGTTTTTCATCTTCCGAATTTGGAGGGTTTTCCTAGGTTACTTCTTGTTTTGAGTTCAATTGTTTATGAGATTAATATATGTTGTGATTGATTATTAAAGAAAAATTTTAAAGTTCAAGCATCTTCAATTTTTTCTCAAACATTGACAGTTCCAACCCCAACTCCCATAAGGTTTGTATAGCTTTCCATAGCCTCGATCTTCATTGCCTTCTCTAATGCAGTTCTAGGTGAGTCTATTACTTGTTCTAACCGAGGTATCCTTGTCAATGGTATCCACCCTTATATAAAACAATTTTTGTGATGGTATTCATGAACTAGATATTTTAACTTGGTCAGCACATCCCTGAAACATTGTGCATATGCTTAAGTTGATTCTCCATACATATACGAAATTTATCCGAGTTTTGCAACACCTTTCTATTTAGATTTTGGTTGCACAAATTAATCCAAGAACAAGTTCTTCATTTCCGCTAAAGTGGGAGCTAGTGGATTATTACCTCATCTTTTGACTAGTCTCATGTACCATTGCAAAGACCTTCCATGGAGGGTTGTTTTGAACTCCACTACTTTGGATGTAGTTGGGGTTGTGCTAGTGCTCCATATTACTTCACAGAGAAACCAATGCTGAGCCGCATCATTTTATACATCATTCCCCCAAAAATCTAGAAACCTCAAGGGTGGCCCTGTTGATACTCCTACCATTGGTATTGTAGTTGGGGTCCTAGTTGCGCTACAATGTTGTTACTTCTTTGATGAGAGATACTACTCGTTCCTCCTACTAAAAAACTGTTTTGAGAACTATTGGTACTACTATTCATCTGGCTATGCCAAGGTAATTGCAAAATCAATTTATGAGAATTAGTTACCAAATAATGCAAGTGTGCCTAGGGGTCATCCAGGGGAGTTCCATCTCTATTTCTTTTCTTGGCTCCTTCTACGCCAATGAGGGGTTCACTTTTTTGAATACTTATGTTTTCTATAAGTTTTGATAGTTCTCGATGGTCATTGTATACGCTTAGGTATGAGTCTAGTGTCTTATAGAGCACTCCATTATGTGGAAACTAATCTCTGTTATTATGCCTCCTTCCTATTCCTTCTCCTCTTGATGGGTTTTCTAACACTTCCACCGCATTATCTCTTAGTTTATCACGATTCATATATTCTCTCTACTTCATGTTATGTATATCCTCTTGAATTTCTTCACTATTTTCTGCATTCCTCATGTTTTATTCCAGTTTCACGCTTCTTCGTCATTCTTCTCTTAGCTAAAATTTACCACATGGTTCTCTAATTTTTCTCTTTACTATACTCACTCATCCCCAAATTCATCACTTTCAAACCCATCCATTTACGATCGAACTAGATTCTGTAATGTTACAACATCACCCTGGCCTTACCTCTAGTCATGAGGATTTTATGCCTCCATTCTAATATAATCTAGAGGAAAAAAAATCAAATTCAACCAACTAGGTATTAATCATAGAGGGATTTCTTTCAAGAGATTTCCTCTTACTAGTCTTGTTCTAACTTTGTCTTCAAATTTCAATGCAAATTGGTTATTTTCAGTTGCAAAAAACAAAATATAGACAAAAAGAGTATTATCTATCCAAAAATTCACTACTATGTTCAAAGGTGAGTCTAGATGGTTCAACTTGATCGAATCTCTTATATTCTACTCAATAATGTTTCTTTGTATGTTGTGATACTTAGGCGCTTCCACAAGTTGTCACAACCAATATGCTAGTCTTACAGGGAGTTCAACCCACAAAAATTTGTACTAATCTAGAGGTGGGCCTTTGTAGAAAATATACTATCTAAATTTAGACACTTCCAAGGGTCATAGTTCAACCTCCTGGGATACAAAGTCATTAAGCTTATTCTCCCACCAACCCTGGAGTTGATGCGTCATCAAAAAAAATCCACACAATTAACAAGGTCCCATTAAGAACTAGGTGCCGACAATAGAACCATTTGTTGGAAAAAAATGGATACTATGGTTTGTACACATGGACCAACAAAAGGGTGTCTCTATAGTTTAGTGTGTTGGCATTTTCAATCCCATTATGGGGGGAGGTCTCACCCAAAGCACAACCAAGACCGACATAAGATGGGATTGGTTAACTGTATGGTTGTAATGGAGGGTTTACAATGAAAACAATTACCATATTATCCAATCAATTACACTGCAGCAAAAATTAACAACATTCATGATTCATTCATTCAAATTAGAATAGTAACCAGAAACATACATAATAGAACTATGCACGATACAAAAATTTGAATGGGACAAATAATACTTTTCATTATGTCAATAGATATTCATTACAGAAACATACATTAGGGATTTAAGCCTTACATTCACCACAGGATTACCTATCATGGGACATAACCTCACATAAATAGAAGCCAAAATTGAATTACATAGCTTCTACAACACATATATCTATATTTGATTTGATGCTCAAATGTTGGATTATAGTGCATTTCTAGACTCTTGCTTCTTCTTCTTCTTCTCACTTATCCTCTGCTTCCATTTTACAGTTGTGGAGTGGGTCTAAAAAGGTCCAAAAGATATTGCGGTAATTACCAATCCAATTGTGAGCAAAAATCCCAAAATTGCCAAATTGGCATTAAAGCCCCCTAGATGGGCCAATCTCATCCCAAATATCTCCAAATGGCCACTAATTGCTGAAGTCGAATGGATGATGTGTGCTGGGTCAATGATTACACCTCGGACAGTATGGGTGTCAAAAACAGGATGGTTTAGACTCTCAATGCAACATTAATTGCACCAAATCAAGCCAAATTTGGGCAAAATCCCACTCTAGTGCCCCAAGTCAACTTGCCTGTCCACATTCAATGAATGGGAGTGAACCAACAATTATGGTTGTGCATATGTGGCTGGATGAATAGGCTGGAGTACCCATGTGGTTGATAGAACCTCAACTTGACATGGCATATGTCCACCTAAGCATCCCTAGTCCACCTCATAATGTTTTAAAGCTTAAAAAAGAAATAAAATTGACTAATTAGTGTAACTAAGGGAATAATGATGGATTAATATTCTAACACCCTCCCTTAATCCGAAAACTAAGTATGCTCACAAAATGATGAAGGCCTTGGCAACAATGGCTCAAGTCACCTCAAGTACATAATCAGGAATTTAAATTTTATTTGTCAATGTCAAATAGAGGAAAGAAGGAAAACCTCATGGGAAAAACCTCCCCTAAATAATGGACATGGGATTGGACCTGTAATGATATAATATAAAATTACCATCCTTCACTCACCCCAAGCAAGGATATCAGGTAAGTGAAGGTCTTCTCAGTGAAAACCTTGGTAAAAATGTCGGCAGTTTGCTCAGTGGATGGGCAATATTGCAGTGAGATCACTTTGTCATGCACTAAACCCAAAATGTAATGCATGTGAATCTATATGTGCTTTATCCTCTACCTCTGTATTGGATCAGTAGATATCTTGATGGCACTCTGATTATCCACCCAAATGTTGGTTGGAGAATCAATTGTGACACCAAACTCTTGGAGAATTCCCTGGAACCAAACACACTGAGTTGCAGCAATGAATGCTACCCTATATTTGGCCTCTGCTGATGATAGTGAGAGGAAGAGGACAAAGCAAATAGAGATTCACATGCATTACATTCAGGGCTTAGTGCATGATAGAGTGATCTCACTACAGTATTGCCCATCCACCGAGCAAACTGCCGACATTTTTACCAAGGCTTTCACGAAGAAGACCTTCACTTACATGACATCCTTGATTGGGGTGAGTGAAGGATTGTAATTTACTATTATATCATTGCAATTCCAGCCCCATGTCCATTCTTGAGGGGAGGTTTTTCCCATGAGGTTTTCCTTCTCTCCTCAATTTCACATGGACAAATAAAACTGAAATTTCTGATTATGTACTTGAGGTGACTTGAGCCATTGTTTCCAAGGCCTTCATCATTTTGTGAGCATACTTAGTTGTTGGATGAAGGGTTAGAACAGTAATCCATCATTAGTACCTTAGTTACACTAATTAGTCAATTTTATTTGGAATTCACTAACAAAGCATCTCAAATCCACTAAGAATTTGGTCTGCAACTCAAAAATATCCAACCAGATTTGATAGCATGTGAGAAATTTGAACCAAAAAGTGAGTAATTTGAACCACAGGAGAATCTAGGAGTGTTAGTGAGGTTCATAAATCAAATTTGGGTGTAAGATCCAGCAAACACCATCAAATTACAATTAAATTACACACAATGATAGTTGGAAACAAGATAATTTTGGACTGTCTAACTCTGAAATTGTTATTAACAGGTTTAAAAATACATCATGAGTGATTCGAATGGCTTTGGAAGCCAATTGTGAGAAAAAATCCCAAAATTGCCAAATTGGCATTAAAGCCCCCTAGATGGGCCAATCTCGTCCCAAATCTCTCCAAATGGCCACGAATTGCTGAAGTGGCATGGATGATGTGTGCTGGGTCAATGATTACACCTTGGATATTGTGGGTGTGGAAAACTGAATGGTTTAGACTCTCAATGAAACATTAATTGCACCAAATCAAGCCAAATTTGGGAAAATCCCACTCTAGCGCCCCAAGTCAACTTGCCTGTCCACATTCAATGAATGGGAGCACACCAGCTATGATGGCTGTGCATATGTGGCTGGATGACTAGGCTGGAGTACCCATGTGGGTCATAGAACCTCAACTTGACATGGCATATGTCCACCTAAGCACCCCTAGTCCACCTCATAGTGTTTCAAAGCTTAAAAAAGAAATAAAATTGACTAATTAGTATAACTAAGGTACTAATGATGGATTAAAGTTATAACAATATGCTTATGTATATTGTATTATAATGATACATTTTGTTATTTTGTATTCATCTATAGTGTTTGTGTGTGTGTCTATGTGAGAGAGAGAGAGAGAGATTGCAAATAATATGTTATTCCTATTCATTAGGTTGCATGGGGAGGGTGATTTGTCAAGAAGCAAATGCACAAAATTAAAATATTAATTGAATATCGTACTAGGGAATGGATATAAGGGATGTTAATATCACAGTAATAAATGAAGAAAATAAAAAACCAACAAGATGGTGGAAAAGGAAAACAGGTTGTATTTAATCCATATGTGCATAAAGTACATTTATAGTACATTATTCATAACTAGCTTGGAACCATATCATAACTAGATATGTGTTAAGGTCACTATTAGGAATTTGATTAGAAGTGAGTTTAGCAATCTGCCCCTTAATCATATGTCGTGATAAGTGTATCCACTAAGTAATAATAATTAGTGAAAAATATGATAACATATCCAAGTCTTCAATAAAAAACTCATAGTTTTAAAGCTCACTAGTTTTGATGAAGATCTACCTGAAAAACTGCCAATTAAAATGCTTGACAATCCTTAGTGTGCCAATCAAATTATAGAGAGATGAAAACTGGAAGTTAACAACTTCCAAAGGATGAAAATTTCTTACTTGAAAATCTAATCATCCTCCAAGTAATGTAGCTAGAAGATGATGTATTCTACTAATGAAAGGTTCTCTCTGAATCTAGTGGTTTTTAAATGACCAAAAACCAATCTAGAACTTGGCTCTAAGGCTTAAAGGTTGCTAGAATATTTCAAAGGATAACATAAGTTATAATTCTTCTACTAAATGGTGGTTTAAGGATGAGAACACATTGATGTCTAGTAGAATGCAAAAATATTCTACTAAATGGATGGTTTTTGGATGACCACAAACCATAAGGGTGGTTTTAGGACAACTATAAACCAAATCTATAACTTGAATCTAACTATGATTTTGTCTTAGGAGTTCTCTCTTGCTTGTGTATGACTAACGATAATTCTTTTTGTCAAAAATAAGGTGAGAAGTAGAAAACCTCTCAATTGCAAGATATGTCATTACTTGTGAATGAACTCTTCAATATGACTTATATATATTCTTGACTATTTACGATCTTTTCCAAGAAGAAATCCACCCATAGTGAATCTTCTTTCTTGCAGGTTTATTCGGTTTTGAACATCTATATGGAATTTATAATGAGTGTGCTTCCCACAACGTTGACAAGGATGTAGATCGAAACACTAATTCTCCATGTGTCTAATTCCATGACAGTAATTGCATTGATGTTGAACAAGTGATAATGAATATTCTTGAATGAATCCAAAACTCTAAAATTAGATTGGTTTGGAATAATCCAGAATATGAAAAGTCACTTACTTGTCATATATTATATGTGTTTGATGTCTATTGTTATTGAGTTATTCCCAAGGTCTAATAATGGGCTTGGAAAGAGTATGTTGAATATGTTCATGATGGTATTCATCTTTTGCTTGTGTTATTGTTTCATTGAATTGGCCATGTAATGATAGAAAATAAGAATATCATCGGATTAAAAAAGAGGGTTGTTCTGAACAAGAACTAGTCCAGAATGTTGATTCCTTTGCATTATTTGATCACATTGGAGTTGAGTATGGAGAAGTTCAATTGTGTGTTGCGAGTATTAAACAAGTTAGAACATCAATGAGAGTTGTCTTATCAGTTGTGATTGTGTTGTTGACACAAGTGCGGATTATAGTGTTTAGTAACTCTAATAATGCATTAGTTCGAGCCATTTAAAAATTATATTAGATCTCAAAAGGTTTTCTTACAACTCACCTCATTAAAAATCAAAATCAACACTTGTATATGAACTCAACAAATGGAGGATTTTAGATTCTATTGAAAATGCACCCGTTTACAATGAAAATCAAATTTGATTGTTACTTTGACACTTGCAAAAAATAACTATTGCAAATATCATAAAAATACAAATAAACCTATAAAAAGACTCTATAGTCAAAATTTGATGTAGTTAACAATTTGATTATCAACATGTCTTGTAGTGGTGTGAATATAAGTGCTTTAAGAAAAACCATTTTACTCTTGATCATAGTTTGCAAAGCTTTAACTGCAATTTGTAATAAAGTTGTACTTATTTATAATTTACAATACTTAACCATTTATATATCTGTTACAAACAACAACAAAACGGATATGATCCCTTCATAATTATTATGATCTCCTTAGTTATAAACGGTAATTCTCTATACTAAATTAATCCAACACAACATGTTATGCAAATTCATCTCCATGAAGGTCTTATTACAAGAAAATAAAAATCAAACCTTTTATGGTTGGGTTTCAAATTGTCCTTGTAACTCCCACTCATGTTTCAAAGGAATATATATATATAACTTACTTTTATTTTTTTGTGCCAAATTAATAAAATAAAATAAAATAATTCCTTGAAGCTTTGCAAACAAACCAAGATTAATATCAATTGCAAGGTAAAGGTTTATACCCTAATATTTAAATTGGACATCAATCAAATAGAATGAGGGGTGAGATATTAAGAGATTTGAATAGTTTGTCTAATTTGCAAATTCTTCTAAGTAGATGATCAAGGTTTTAGACTATTCATTAAAATGGTCAAATTGAAACTTGGATGTGAAGTAAGATCTACTCATGAGAAACTTATCTTCATCATTTGTTTCTACTACTTCAATTAATATTGTTCTTCCATATCTAGTTTCATATTTCTCTATCAAAATGGAGTCACCATCCAAAAAAATGTATTGAAATCATTTGACCGGAGATCAATGAAGTGAACATGGAATTATGGTAGGTCCATTGAATGGCGAAGGAAAGTTGATTTGACTGTTGAGAAAATATTGTCAACTGTGTGAAGAGTATTAATGGACCTACTACATAGCCTAATTATGTGATATGAAACATGTCATCCACTACCCCCTTGGAAGAAAAAACATTTTAGTAGATCCCACGTTTCAGAAGCGGTTTAAGGGCCAGAACCATATTTTATGACACCAGAATCAATGTAATGATATGCATTATGGGATACTTCATTAATAAATCAAAGTTATAAGATTTGGGAATTAATATTTAACCATGGAAAATTCAAGTTATTAGAATTACCTACAGATAGGGAGAATGATAGGCATAACTTGAATCTCCATTTCCTCCCTTGATGCATAACACATTATTGAGGAATTTTTACATTTATGTTGGATAAAAAATATATAGCCCGAGCTCAATCCAATAGTTATTTCACAACACTAGAAAATCTCTGACTTGAAATGAAGAATTATTTTAGAAAACTAAAAATGTATGATTATGGTAGAGCTTCCAAAACCCAAGTGTTAACAGAAAAAAATGTTCACCTAACTCTACATGGCCTAAACCACATACATACATCATATTCCTACCATATTTCCCTTACTTTTGACCTTCGCAATTGTATTTCCACAAAAATGGTCCAAAACATTATTGTTTACTATGGTTTACGCTCACGTTCTCCAAAAAATGGGTCAAAAACCTTAACAATGTGTCAAAAACCCTAAAAAGAGGTTCAAAAACCCTAAAAAGAGAAAGGATCAGAAAACCATAGGAAAATACCATGGGTCAGAAAATACCAGGGTTAACTACATTGGGTCAAAAAACCCTAGATCCATTCTATAAATACATTGTGAAGGGCTCTCTCAAAATACCTTTTTTCCACTTTTGTGAGTATGCTGGGACACCTTTTTCTCTCAGGTATTCACACACTTTTTTCCCACCATCACGTTTCCATACCATTCTCACTTAGTACATCGAGAAATTTTATGTACCCACCTGGATAACTAGCCTCTAGAGAGGCAAACCACTTCCAAGACGGTCACGGTGGCCCACTTTACAAGAAAGAAGGTATACAGTTTATTTATTTGTATTTTATTTAGTTTATCCATCATATATATATTTTCTTTGTGTTACTAATATAATTTATTATTTTAGTTTTCCATGACATATTTCTTACAGTCCCATTGACGTAACAAAAGAGAAATCCTTGTTACAGTTTTCATGACTTTGCTGGTCGATCCTCTTGGATCCCTGTTTTTGTAGGTTAGCTATAGGTTTGTCTTCATTTTATTCCTTCATCCGTCACCAATCAATCCCCCTTGTGGTCGATCCAAACCTTCACTGCGTCAGTTCCTACTCCCCCAACCCCTATCGACTCTGTCTTTTTTTTCCTGTTCGGTGAAATTCGCACTTATCGGGCTGCAAGCTATGACCCAGTCGCTTATTTCTACCCAATAATCATGACCTAGGTCGGGATCTTAGCACCAATTGGATCGACCTGGCTCATAGAGTTGGATCACTCTTGTCCTGGCTGATGGAGTGACCCCATTCTCCCATGTGACCCTGTTTCGAGTGACTCAATTACATTTGATCCTCTATTAGGAATGGCTTGGTAATTTTCTATCTAGATTGCCTCTCCCTCTCTATTCTATGCGACCCAGATCACACGTATTCCTTTGACATGCATGACTATCAGTTTACAATTTGTTTTCTGTTCCTGGTTCAGACCCCTGTCTGTCCCAAATCTCTATCCAGACCCATTTTTCTATCTAGACCTACTTTGTTATAGCTCCTTGCTGGTTTCCTATGAAAAGTCCCTTGCTACTCATTTAAAAGGAATTTTTTTTACATACAGATGCACACATACTCACACCATCAAGTGAACACGCTTGGTTCTTGACCCTGAGCAAAGTCATTAAAAGGAATCAATTAACTTAATAACATCCGGATCCCATTTGCTTAACTGTAGGAAGTACTTGGGTATATCCATAAAAGCCATTGTGAGGAGTACCACAGCAACCCCATAGTAGCTGGCCATTTAGAGGACCTTCCAAGTGAAAAGGGCAAGACCCCTACAAGATTAAGCAGTTCCCACCTGTGAGGAAAGCCAGGAGCTATCATTTGTGGCAAAGTGGTTATCAATTTTACCTGAGGCATCGAATGAGGGGTACTACCCCAATACACAAGCCTCCAGAAAACATTGGTGGCCAAGTGACTTATTTTGAACCATTCAGGAATCCAATTAAACCCGGGGTCCATATTCATTTCTCGTCACTACCATAAGTCATCATTTCTCCACCATGTTATTCCTATCGGCTTAGGGGGAACACCCCTCAGGTTAGTTCTGTTAGAATTTTAACATTAAGCTAGTATAACATTAGGATCTTTAACTGAGAGAACAACAAGCACATCAATCAAACACAAGAGACAATGAACATAGTGTTTTTCCTTGGGGAAACCATAAATGGAGAAAACCCCGCAACTTCCTAAGAGATAGAATCAGCACCAAAATTAAAACCCCAAAATAGTAAGATGATATCCCGACAGCAGTAACATCTTTCTTCTTTTCCCCAATGTCTTTATTTTCCTCATCTATGTGCTACAACTGAGTGTGAGTGAGTGTGTGATAAATAGAGATGTTAGCTCTCTATTTATACTAATCCCTGACTTGACTAAACCCAACTAGGGTCGACTTCAATAGGTGAGTATAATAACTCTAGTGCCCTAGAATTGCGGGGACTTTAACCCTTGATCAATAGGAGGGTTACCCACAATGACTTGACATGACTTGTTTACATTATAGAACCTCCCTATAGGAACATCGGGGCATGACATGACTCAAGTACATCCCGAAATAAAAATCGGGTTACAATACATAATAAATACAAGTGAATACATTCCAAAGTTACAATTTCATCAACACTCCCTCTTAACTAGGAAGGTATTCTCTTGACAAAATTTTCATCACTGGTATTCTTCTTTGGATCATCTCATCATCTGCATCTTCAAGTCATCTTCATCTTCAGGTCATATTCATATTTAAGTCATATTCATCTTCGGATCTGGATCATCATCACTGGATCTGGATCATCACTCGATCTGGATCATCATCATTGGATCTGGATCATCATTCAATCTGGATCATCATTGGACATCATCACTGGAGAATCATCTCTGGATCTGGATCATCACTCGATCTAGATCATTACTGCTGGATCATCATCACAGGTGTTATCTCATGATTCTTCTTGTCACAGGAAGTTCTACAGAGCTAGCCCTTTTTCATGTTGGTTGTAGGCCTACCCTCCATGTAGGTCTTCTCCAGTGCTTATATCTGACACCAAGTCAAAATGGCCCGCCCAACACTTACATCTGACCATGAGAGAAACACATCCAACACCATGTCAGAAAGGCATGACCAGCACTCACATATGATCATGTAGGAACCAATCCTATAATCACATCAGAAAGGATCAGCACTTATATCTAGCCATGCGGGAACACATCCTGCAACCATGCAAAAGAGGATCTGCACTTACATCCAACCATGCGAGAACACATCCTGCAAGCATGCTAGAAGGGATCTGCACTTACATCCACTCATGCGGGAAAAAATCCTGCAACAATGCTAAGAAGGCTCTACACTTACATCCACCCATGTTGGAACACATCCTGCAACCATGATGGAAAGGCTCTGCACTTACATCCACCCATGCAGGAACACATCCTCAAACCATGATGGAAAGGATCTTCACTTACATCCACCCATGCAGGAACACATCCTGCAACCATGATGGAAAGGCTCTACACTTACATCCACCCATACAAGAACACATCCTGCAACCATGATGGAAAGGATCTACACTTACATCCACCCATGCGAGAACACATCCTGCAACCATGATGGAAAGGCTCTCAACCCCAGGTTGAGGGTTCCTAGTAACTAACTAGGTGCCTCCAATATCCAAGAGAATGGCACCAACCCTTATATATGATCAAGTGGGAACACATCCTTCAATCACATTAGATTGGCCATGCACTCACATATGATCATGTGAGAACACATCTCACAGTCATATTAGAATGGCCCTTAGTCCTAGACCAAGTGTTTCTGGTAACTGACCAGGAACCTCCATTCCAAGAATGGCAATAGCCCTTATATCTTATCATGTAGGAACCAATCTTACAGTCATATCAGAATGGCTTAGCACTCATATCTGACATGGAAGGAACCAATCCTCTCACCATGATAATGGATCAGCCCTTACATCTGACCATGGAAGGAACCAATCCTCTCACCATGTCAGAATGGCTCATGGACTCATCACTTCCCCTTGGAAGGGACCTCGATCTAGAGAACACCAAGCTTCTCCCTAAAGTACTCAAACTTTACTCTGGCTAATGGCTTCATCAACACATCAGCAATTTATTCATCCATTACAACATACTCGAGCTTCACTGCTCCTCTCTGCACCATATCCCTGATATAGTGATACTTGATCTCGATATGCTTCGAATTGTCATGGAACATCGAGTTCTCTGACAACTTCACAAAAATTGGGTTGTCGCAATGTATATAAGTAGCATCCATTTGGAGATAAAATAAATAAGACAGTAGCTTCCTTAGCCATACTGCCTCACAACTAGCTAAACAAGCTACGACCACAGGAACTTCACTTAGTGAACATCTCACATAGCACATGCAATCATGGGATATTAAAGAATACCCTTAATTTCCATAGATATTGACCTAAACTCTTTTTGTTGAAACTCCCTCCCAATACTTAAAACCTCCTCCCCACCCCTTTTTACACCTCAATCCTTATAAACCACCCTACCCACCCCCACCTTAAACCCCCCACCCCCCCAATACCTGCAATATATTGGTTCAATTTTTAATAATTTTAAAACCCACAATATGAACTAACATGATAGGATATTGGTCAACAAGTGAAGCCCCCATGGCTGCAACATACTCTACTTCACTTCTACTCAGTGCCACACAGGATTGCTTCTTGCTAAACCAAGAGATCACACTTGATCCCATATTGAAGCAACACCCTGAAGTGCTCTTCCTATTGATGGCACTTCCTGCCTAATCTGAATCAACATAACCCTCCAAGTTAATCTTCTGACTTGCCTCATACTTGAGCCCATAATCAACTGTACGCTTCAGGTACCTCAGAGTATGCTTTGCAGCAATCAAGTGAACATGTCTCGGATTTGTCAGGAACTGGCTCAAGGTGTTCATAGCAAAGCAAATATTTGGTTTCATGTTTGTCAGGTACATCAAGGACCTAATCATCTGATGATACATTGTAGCATCAACTATCTCTGATGAAGCATCACTCAATAGCTTCAGTTTTGATGCCATAGGTGTGGCCATGGCCTTGCATTCCATCATCCCAAACCTCTTCAGGATCTCTACTGTATATTTCCCTTGTCCCAGGAAAAATCCATCTACATTCTGCCACACCTCCATGCCTAGAAAATAATGGATCATACCCAAGTCCTTCATTTTGAACTTAACAACAAGCTTCCTCTTTGTATCAGCAATCAACCCATCCATACCTGTTACAAACAGATCATCTACATACAGTAGGAGCATCACTGGGTTGCCATCTTAAACCTTGTAGTAAAGTTTGGAATCTACTTTACTCTTAGTAAAGCCCAAACTAGATAGAAAGCTATCAATTCTTCCGTACCAAGTCCTGGGTGCCTGTTTCAAACCGTACAGGGATTTCTTCAATCTACATACATGAGACTCCCTATCATGTGTCTCAAAACCAAGTGGTCGTTCCACATACGCTTCTTCTTCTACTACACCATTTAGGAAAGTAGTCTTGACATCCATCTAGTGTATCTTCCATTTCATCACTGCATCTAGGGAAAGTACTGATTTGATAGAAGTGTATTTGGATACAAGTGTAAAAGTTTCTTCATAATCTATTCCTTCTTTCTGGGAGAAACAACGAGCAACAAATATTGCTTTATATTTTTCAATGCTACCATCTGCAGCATGATTCATCTTGTAGATCCATTCAGAAGTTACAACTGACTTCCCTTCTAGTCTTGGGAAAACATCCCAAACATCATTCTTCATGATCGATTGATACTCTTCGATCATAGCAGCCTTCCATTCTTTCTGTTTTGTCGCTTCTTCATAATTGGAAGGTTCTTTATTGATGAAATCACATAATAATGCTATATACCCGGAGCAGGATCTGGTCCTTTTTCTTTCTCTATGATTGTCTTATGGAGTCCCATACCACACCTTGGATAGCTTTTCGTACCCAAGTAGGTTTCCTCTTGTGAGGATTCTTCACCTGAGGTGGATCTATAGGTTCTTGTGGTTCTTCAAATTCTCGATCTTCTTCTTGAACTTCTACATTCATGGTTGTGTCATGAAATCTGGGTGCTTCTGCTTCTACAGGTTCTTCAGTAGGTCTCTTTCTGGATTTATTGTAAGCTGATTCTTCATCAAATGTCACATTCCTACTAATGTCGATATTCTTGAATCCTGGGAAGTATATTTTGTAAGCCTTTGAGATTTCAGAGTATCCCACAAATATACCCTTCTTTCCTAAAGGATCTAATTTAGTCCTCTTCTCTTTTGGAATGTGTATGTACACTGGACAACTGAATATTCTGAGATGGCTGACTTCTAGTTTCTTGTCGGAGAAGACTTCTTCAGGAGTCTTGTTCTTGAGTACTCTGTGTGAAGTATGGTTCTATACATACACTGTTGTTCTGGTAGCTTCTGCCCATGCACGAGTGTAGGAAGGCAAGATCACTCGGAAAGATCCATTTGATTATGAGAAATGGGGCTTACAACAGTAAACTCGATGCTTTGTTCTTTAGGGTTTAACGAGCATGAAAAATATATAAAGTACACTCTGAATCTTTTTCATGTTTTGGTCCAGAGCACGAAAAAGAGAAAACTAAGCTCATACCGGGGGTTCCTTTTCCATAAGTTTAGTCCCTTCGGTCTGGAAAAGCAATAAACCTATGCCTGAGAATACTCTTCTCAATTCAAATAGAAAAGAGAGCGTTCCTTTCTTGTATTATTCCACATGGTCCGAGAAAGAGATAACCTACCACCAATGTGGATGCCCATTCACATATTCTTAATGAGCCTGAATGGACAAGTTTACTCGACAGCCAAGTCTATTTTGAGGAGTCAAACTTGGGCCTAAAGAAACTCAAAATATTTCCCATGAAGTTTCAATGAGTCCGGAAAAGTCAACTCACGGCCTCCTTACTGTTTTTAACGAGCTCGAAGGAGAGCAGAAAGAATGCTCTAAATGCAAGGAGACGAGTGTCATAGGCAAGCGAAACTAGTTCCAAGTGCAAGGACCAGACCTTTGCATAATGCAAGGAAAATGATCATAATAAGGAAACTCGGGGAACATCTCCTCAAGGTAAATGGTTTCAAGTTGCAAAGGCAAAATGATACAAGGCTTAGCGACGATGAGAACAAAGATGAGGGCTTATACAATGAGCTAAAAGCGTGGAAGTCTTCATCAGGCTCATAAGCGCAAGCAGGATACATGAAAATGCAGTTACAGCTTGAACAACAAGACAAGGCCAGTAAATAGTTGTGAATCCAACTAAAAATCCTATCTCCAAGAAACAACAACATTAGGATCATATTCAGAAGAAAAGATCCGATGCAGGTCACTTTGGTAGAAACATGTGTGACTTTGCTATCTTCTATAAAAGGTAAAGTCAAGGCAGAATCAACCAAAGAAGATTCTATAGAACCAAGGCTCGAGGGTTCATAATCAATAAGATCGACCTCAGAAGGAGAGCAAAAATCAACAAGGTAGATAGAGTCTGTAGGAACAAACTCAATATCACAGGAATTGAAAAATTCATAAGAAAAATCAAACTCGTCGGGATCACTGACTTGATGTTCAAAGGAAGAGTCAAAAGACTCAACAAGACCAACATAAGAAGAAAGGTCAGGCTTACTAGGAAAATCAGGGTTAGACTTAGTCACAACTGAACCAACATCCAAAAGAAGATCAGACTATATTAAAGACTCTAGGAAGACTTTATCTGAAGGAAGGAGATCATCCAAGATAGGATACATGTCTAAACTTTCAAATGGATCGACAGAGTGGAGATTAGGCCCCATAGTCTATATAGGATGACTCACCCGGTCAACTGCTGGGACCAAGTCCCGAGAAAGTAAGCATGAAAATAGAGGCTGCTTCTTAGTAGCAATTGAACGCAAAGGATAAGAGACCACATAGTTCACCTGTGGCGAGGTAGTGTCTATAGAAACACTGGGAATCAATAAAGGAAAGACCTGGTCTCTAGTTGGGTCACAAGACGGATCAATAAAATCCAACTGATCGATATTGACAATTTCTTCGCCATGATTAAAGTGCATCACATGAAAGAATGTTGACACCACAACTTGCATGGAATAGAAGCAATCACATCCAAGGAGCATATTGAAGTCCAAGGGGTCTTCTATCACCATGAAGTCAACTAAGACGGTCTTCCCACCAAAAGTAACAGGTGTTTGAGCAAGAATTCCCAAGGCTATACAAGTTCTTCTATCAAACGCCAGTAACTGACTAGCAGTCGACACAAGGCTGGGAGATCCCATGCCTCACCAAGCACGAGTAGACAAGATACTAACTGAGGCTCCTTCATCAACAATACAAAGAGAAATCATGTATGATTCAACTTTGACCTTTATCTGGAAAGGTGCATCAGAAGGAAGGCGCGGCTCAACTAGGCTATCCCAATTAAAGGAAGAAATCTGAGAGCTTGGTGGGGGTTGATTTGAAGCGAGTTCAGTGCCCCCTTATTCAGTAAGTTCTGAACTGGCAGTGAAGAAAATGTGACTAGCAGACACTTCACTCTCCAAAGGAAGAGTGGGATTGATCGATACTGAACTCGATTCAACCGCTTCATGAAAGTCACTCTCTGAAGGGAGAGTGGGATAGACCAAAGAGGACATTGGTTCAATCACACCAGGATCAATCTCTGAAAGAAGAGTGGGATTGACCAAATCCGAGATTGGTTCGACCACTTGATCAACCAAAGGTTGAGTAGGTTGTTGAGAAACTATAGGTTGTTTAGGAGAAGGAAATTCTTGAGTCTCGAACCACACTCTTCGCACCTCTGAGATAGCAGGGCACTGATAAGTAAGATTATCTCCCTCGCATAGCTTACAAGGGAACTTAAGTTTGCACTTCGAACGACCAGTTTTCTCAACGGTGTCAACATGACTAGTGCTGGCTGACTGTTTGCTCTCAACATGACCTACAGAGGTTGAGTTTTTCCCCCAGCATGAACTACAGAGGCTAGGTGACTAGGTCCAACCTGCCTAAGAGAGGTTGGTTGTTGAAAATCTTCAGAATGTTCAAAAACGGGATTACCATCAACCCAAACTCTTCACACCTCTGAAATAGAAGGGCATTTATAAGTAAGGTGGTCTCCCTCACAAAGCTTATAAGGAAACTTGGGCTTGTGTTTTGAATGGGTAGTCTTTTCAACAATGTCAACATGACTCACAGTGGCTGAAGGATTGTCTTTAGCATGAACCACAGAGGCTGAGAGACTGCCCCCAGGATGACTTGTACAGGCTGACGGATTGTCTTCAGCATGAACTACAGAGGTTGATAGACTGTGCCTAGCATGACTTGCAGAGGCTAAGAGACTGGGTCCAACATGACTTGCAGAGGTTGGACGAGCACCACCAACATGAAAAACAGAGACCAAGTGGTTAGGATCAACATGCTTTGCAGCAGTTGAGTGTGTACCCCCAACATGAACTTCAGAGGCTGGGTGGATTGATCCAACATGACTTGCAGAGGTTGGATGGGGAGGTTCAAATTGAAAATTAGAGGTTGAACAGGTTCCCTCAGCATGAACTATAGAGGCTGAGTGACTGGATCCGACATGACCTGGAAAGGTTGGAAGGATCCCACCAACATGATCAATAGAGGCTGGATGGTGAAGATCAACTTGACTTGCAGAGGTTGAGTGCTTAGATCCAACATGACCTGCAAAGGCTGGATGGGTGCCCCCAGCATGGATTGCAGAGGCTAGGTGGTGAGGTTCAACTTGACTTGCATAGGTTGAATGGGTTCCCCCTTGCTTATGTGCCTTCTTCCTATTCCTCCTTCTTTTACTCCTTTTCGACTGCCGGTTACTAATATTAGTACTTTTGCCACATGAGGTAGAAGGAGGAGGAGAATCAACTACAGGTGAAGGGGAAGCAGTGTTTTGATTCCCTTGATATAATGAGCTTACTTAAGAAGCATCAAGAGCATTCAGGACAGTTGGAGGGGAAAACAACCACACTGATAGCCCTAGGGTGAATTCAGGTAGATTCAAGGTGGCCATCAAAGGAACACCAACATTCCCTGTGAGAGGAATAGAACAAGGAGTTCCCATCATGGGGATCTCTTGGTTGGTGTTCAAAGGGGTGTTAGCCATAGTTTCAAACAAGGAGACAAAGTCCGAGGTTGATAAGAAACCAAAATTACAAAGCACACATCTAAAGGAACACTAAGTACAGACAAACCATAGAGCACTCACTAAAACTCCTAAATCCAAACAGACAACTAGGTATAAGATACGCTTTCCAAAAGAAATTTGATAGATAGTTACTTGGCGTCCCTATAGATGTTCTTAGGCACAAGTGAAGGAATCACCCACCACCCTCCCACACCTTCTACCGGGGTTACCTTCCAAGCTCGTCCAAGGTCAACCAGAAATAGCCTTCCGGTGTACCTGTGTATGAACCCTAGTTGTCAAAAAGAGACTAAAGACAACCTTAACTATATTGATAGTCTGGGGGGGAAGTTGCAAGCCTGGGTCATATGCATGGTCATGGTAGCAAAGTCTGAAACCCTGTCTAAGACAGAATCCCCAGATGCGCAAAAACCTTAGTCTATGCTTTGACAAGGAATCAGAGGGTTATCTCCTCAGTCCAAGTCTCCACGCAGCCTCGTGCTTAACTCCCGTTTGAGAGGAGCTTCCCATATACAATCAATGTAGAAAAGGATTTACCTAGTGATTGGCCAACTACGTCTGAAATATAAACACTTGTGGGGAGTTTAAACTCCTTACCCACAAGTCTAGCCTAAGCTAGTTAGTGTATGACCCTATAAAATAAAACTTACTAGTAATTTTTAAATTATATTGTTTATTTTAAAACGCTGTTTTTTAGTCAGAGGGTAAATGGCATGAAACTTATGTGGTGTTTTGACTCAAAGTTGAAACAAAATGACTAAGCAAAGAGAAATGAAATACAAAAAGCAAAAAGTATTCTCTTTTTCTTTTTCAAATAGAAACTTGAAAGCCACAAAAGAACAAATTCTTTTTATTTTTATTTTTTCAAAAACAATGATATGCCATGCAATCTAGACTAAAAACCTAATCTACATGCATATAAAGCAAACATGTGTTTTTGTCTTTTTCTTTTATAAATGCAAAATAAAAAATAGCCTAAATGCAAGCAAGTACTATAAGCAAAGCAAATAGACAACTACTCTACACCCCACAAACAAACCCTAGGTTTCCCTAAAGTTAGATATCAACCTCTCTTGAAAGGAAGGCTTACAAAGGTAAACAAGCCAGCAACTTTGGAATGAAGAGACTGAGCAAAAAGACTGACATAAAAAAAGGTCAAGAAGTCCTAAGTATCAATCTAAACCTACAAACAGAGGCTTCTCAGTACCTTGTCCAACAAGGTCAAGCCAAAGAAGGAGGTGGGGGGGAAAGCAGCAAAAACAAGTATATGTTCTTTTTATTTTTCTTTTATAAATGCAAAAGAAAAACTACCTACAAAGCAAAGTATGCAGATAAGAAGAACAAAGCAAAAGGAACTTTTCTATACAACCACCAAACAAACACTAGAATGAACTAAAGTCAGTATAAACCCTACTTGGAAGGAAGGCTTGCATAAGAGACAAGTCAACTAATTTGGCATGGTGAAGTTAACCAACAAAAGAAGAAGGAAAACAACACCAACAAGCTTCTGAACTCAGAAAAGAATCACTAACAGAGGCTGACAAGAAACATAAGCCAAAAATCATGCCAAGCAAAGGAGTTGGGGTAAAAGAGCAAATAACAAACCCTAATGCTATAAAAAGGATTACCACATAGATAAAGAACAACCAAAAAGGATGAGACTAACTCCCTGGATTCATGCACCTGCAGAGGACACCAAAAGACCTACCAAACAGCCCACAACAGTAGAAAGAACCACAAAAATGAGGAAAAACACTATTTTAGGGGCACATGTGGGTTGTACTACTGACAGGTCGCGTGTCATACGCGCGTTGCCAATATAGCAAGTCACATGTACAAGCACACGCGAGTTGTATAACTGACAAGTCACGTATCATACATGGGTTGACAGTATAGGAAGTAACGTGTACCATACCAGACACACGACTGTTCAATCTGCAAGTCGCGTATGGGTGGAAAAACTCTGAAAAAGGTGAAAAAATGCCTTAAGAAGATAGGGGAGGTGTTCTATCAGACTTATAAAATTTTCCTAAGTGGCAAGAAGGACCTGAAACAATGCAAAAGATTTAAAGAAAGATAGAGAAACCCCAAACAGACAAATCTCTCCCCAGCGAAGTCGTCAGTTCTGTTGTAAAGGAAAGTATCCTATGGCTAGGGTTTAAGAGGCCATCAACATACTGGGGTTGAAAGGTGGATGTACAATGTTCAACAAGCATATATAAGCAAGTTTCAGATATTGGAATGGTTCATACCTTAGCCAAACGAAGGTTGATCCAAGCAACCCTTCAATCCTCTTCTTGCTCCTCTTGCTCCTCTTGCTCCAAGAGACCTGCAAAATGAATTAGACCTTTCTCAAACCAATATGACCACATATAAATCAATGATAATCAAATAAATATGAAACAATGATCTGATTAACATCATAATATGATCATAAACAGAGATTCAATCACACATTGAAAAATGATTTGGGAAGAAGAAGGACATCACATCTTTATTAATCTTGAAAACAAGTACAAATATACCTTCTCTTCAAGTTAGGCACCTCATGAAACCTTGATCTGGTTCTGATGCTTCTCTTCTCCAAAGAACTCAACCTCCAAGCTATGCAACATAAGGATAATGCTTCTAGGGCAAAGGTGTGGGCAAAGAGAGCTCCAAATCCTCTAGCATAACAATGCAAAGATTCAAGTCTCCTCTCATGGACCTCCCTACCTCTATTTATATAGTTAAGGAAGAGTTAGGGGTGAAGACAAAGTAGTTACAACTGAAGGAGTCAGTTGCATAACTACCCAAACTACCCGAATTTCAAAAGACGTGTTTTTTGACATTTTTAAGAGGCATACGCGGGTTGCAGAAACAACAGTCGCGTACACGAGAAATACACGCGGGTTGCCAATACAAAAAGTCACGTATATATAGCAACTCACGTATGTACACAGGTATTATATAGAGCAAGTCGTGTACATACGCAGGTTTCCTTAAGGGAAAGTCGCGTACAGACAAAAAACTCATTTTTAGGGTATTTCTGGGCATTTTCAGACTTTGGTGTCTTCTGGAGAGTTTTAGATAATTGGTATATCTTTCCAACGGTGCAAAGATGAGGTCAAAAAAAGTTACAATACTCAATATATGGGTCCTCCAATTTATTTATTTTTTTAGTGACTTTTCATGAAGTGTCGTCATGGAAGTGTCGACATGCGACGGAATCATGGGAAAGTGGTCACAGACAGAGATGTGTCATTTTGAGCTATAACAGATGCATAGGAATATCTTGATCATGAAGCATTTCTCTTGCAGCTTTCATGATATTTCTATTCTTCCTTTCTGCAATCCCATTCTGTTGTGGATTGTATGGAGTGGACAAATCCCTCTTAATCCCCGAGTCTTTGAATAACTCTTTGAATTCATTTTATGTGAATTCTCTACCATTATCTGATTGAAAGGTATTGATCTTTTTTTCAGTGTGGTTCTCAATCAAGGATTTGAATTCCTTGAACTTACTGAATACTTCATCTTTTTTATTCATGAAGTAAATCCATGTCTTCCTAGAAAATTCATCAATAAAAAGAAACATAGTATACATACCCTCTTAGTGAAGTTGATGAAATTGGACCGCATACACTAGAGTGGATGATTTCCAAGATTCCTTTTGCTTTGCTCTCACTACTTGGAAATGTCTTCTTTGTGTTCTTTCCTTTCGCATATCCTTTGCAGAACCCATCATGCTTTGATTTAATTTCTAGAAGACCTTCAATAGCATTGATTGCAAGTGGTAGTGCTCTGTAATGCACATGTGCAAGCCTTCTATGCCAAATCTCATTTGGCTCTATTGTGTCATGCACTAAATCTTGTTCTGGATGGCCCTTCAATTTGTATAGACCTCCTTCTTGTTCCCTAATCACTACTGCGTCATCAATAGTCTTTCCCTTTGGCCACATGATAAATTGGCCATCTAGAAATGCAACCCTCATGCCTTTTGCATCTAATGCAAATATGGAGAGGAGGTTCTTCTTTAGTCCTGGTACAAACAATACTTCCTTCATTGTCAAAGACTTTCCAGAGTCTAGCTTATAGGAGGATTCCCCACTAACTTTTATTGGATATTGGTAGTCATCTCCGAGCTTCACCTTATGAGGTGATTCATGTTCTGAGAGTTTCACAAAGGATTCCTTGAATCCTATCATATGTTTGGAATCCCCACTATCTATAAGACAATCATTGCTTCTGTGAGTAATGTTTCCCATGAGAGCGAAAATCGAAACATATTCTTCATCACTAGAAGAATATTCACTTTTATATCTGGTTCTCTTTTTGGAAGGTTCATCGTCCTTTGCAGCATGAGCATGATGTCTTCTCTTGTTTCCCTTCTTCTTATGAGAGTTAATCTTGTATCTAGGATAGTCTTTCGCAAAGTGTCCTCTTTCATCACATGTATAGCATCTTAATTTAGATAAGTCCTTTCTAATGTTATATATATGGTGAAAGGTCTTACCTCTGTAGTGATGAGAGTTTCTTTTGCCTTTCTTGGAGTGAACTGTGAGTGCTTGATGTTCACTTCCCATCTTCTCTTCTCAAGCTGTTATCCAAGATTCTTCTTGAGATCATTCTTCCCATAGTTTTCTGAATTTGACTAACTTCTTTCTGGCACAGATTCCTTGAAAAAAGAAGTCCCATGATCTAGGGAGACTATTCAAGGCGGTAATTACAATCTCTGCAATTTCCACTTCTTCATTTACTGCTTCTATCTATTCCTTGATCTGAGAGACCCTTGTAAAGTAATACTTGATGGTCTCTGCATTCTGGATCTTTACATTCTTTAGTTGGTTTCTCAGATTCATCTTCTGGTTTATGTTATTCCCTTCAAACAATTTGGTTAGGGCAGTAACCCTAGCTTTAGGTGTCTTTAGGGAGGACACCTGTGGTATGAGGTGATCCTTGATTGAATCAGAAATGATCCTCTTTGCCATAACCATCTTCTTCTTGTGTAAGGATTTAGCCTCATCTCCCTCTAGAACTGGAACCTCCTCACTGATATAGGAGTCCAACTCATTTTCTTCCAGGACCAGGGAGATCCTATACTTCCAGGCTCGGAAGTTATCAGCTCCCTCAATATTTCATCAAGCTTGGTATGATGAGACATCTTAATTGAGAACCTCAAATGGAAATACAAAATATTTAAATCTTACTAGGTCAAGATGTCAGATTTGGATTTGGAGCTGAAATTCTGCAATGCTGGTTCAAGAGCAGATTAGGGTTTTTCTTTTCCAGATTTCTATCCAACCAAATTATTTGATCTTGATCCTTAACTTAGATTTTGGGGAGGAGATCAATCTAGTCCTAGGCTCACTGAAAAATTCCACTTCTGTGAAAAGCCCTAATTTCCGGCAGCAGTGTCGGGTCCAAAACTCAAAAACCTCAGAATTGGATTCTGCTTCGACATAAAGATGTGCCATAGGGAGGAGAGTTATTCTAACCTTCTTTTGCTGAAAATATGTGAAGAGAGATCCACAAAGTAGGAATCCCTATTTCCCATAACTGCACAGTGTCTTCTTCTCAGGTTAGCTCTGATACCATGTTATATTTTTAACATTAAGCTAGCATAACATTAGGATCTTTAACTAAGAGAACAAAGCACAACAATCAAAGACAAGAGACAATGAACACAGTGTTTTTCCTCGGGGAAACCATAAATGGAGAAAACCCCACAACTTCCTCAAAGATAGAATAAGCACCAAAAATAAAACCCCAAAAAAGTAAGATGATATCCCGACAGCAATAACCTCTTTCTTCTTTGCCCTACTGTCTTTCTCTTCCTCAACTATGTGATACAACAGAGTGTGAGTGAGTGTGTGATAAATTGAGAGGCTAGCTCTCTATTTATACTAATTCCTGACTTGACTAAACCCAACTAGGGTTGACATCACTAGGTGAGTGTAATAACCCTAGTGCCCTGGAACTGCGGGGACTTTAACCCTTGATCAATAGGAGGGTTACCCACAATGACTTGACATGACTTGTTTACATTATAAAACCTCCCGATAGGAACATCAGGGCATGAAATGACACAAGTACATCCCAGAATAAACATCGGGTTACAATACATAAGAAATACAAGTGAATACATTCCGAAGTTACAATTTCATCAACAGGTTCTCTAAACCATCACCATCAAAGCCTTCTTCAACATCACTCACCACCCTCAAAGCCACACAAAATGTTTTATTTTGATTCGGATTCCTACAAATCCAAACCCACTTTGTTCACTTCCCCATCTAGCCCCATGGCTGGTGCGCATCCAGATCCCTTCCACAGAGGGATAGTTAGCAGTGGACCTATATCCTTGGCACCCATCACCATGAGTATCCCTTCTAGTGGACCCATCACCATTGCACACATGGCTGCTAATACACTACCCACTAGTGGTGGAACCACACGAGCTACCATGGTTCCTACCATACCACCCTTTATACTTGGGGGCATTGTCCCTTCCACATCCATTCCGACTATCCCTACTATGGGAAGTCAACCTCACCATCCCTTAGTCATAAACGAGAACTACGTTCCCACATCCATCGAAACCATTGCTGGTCCTTCCTGAGCCAAGCTTGGTTCTAGCCTACCTTTCATGGCTAGTCTCAACCTACCAGATTTGGCAAGGTTAACAAATGACCCCATCAGTCATCAAGCCTATTGGTCTCCCATACCTACAAAACTTCCCTCAAACATCCCTAAGTTTGATGGAAAGGTGGGCGAGGACCCCCATAACTACATAATTTCTTTCCATTCATGGTGTTCATCAAACAACATCATGAACGACTCTGTTATATTGACGTTGTTCCAACGCACACTTACGGGTGCTATGGCCAAATGGTACATCGAGATGCCCCATGCCACTTAACTACCCATTGAATATGACGAGGGGGTGGATATGCTTTTATCCTATCTCCAAACCACATTTATCCACATCACGGATGACATCCATGAGTGGTGATGTTGACTGTTGCATCTGGAAATTCCACATTTCCTGTTAACCTTTCAGATATTTTGACTTGCGACACCTTGGTTAGATTTTTTCCATATTTTGGGAGGGCAGTGTCTTTCTCTTGTTTGCATAGAGCGTCGACAGTGCTTCTCATAGTGGAGGAATAAGCATCGACATACCTTTTCTTTGGAAAAAAATTAGGTCGACACTTTACCCTTTCTGTTAGGTGCTTCGATAGTCCAGAAAGAGGAAAAAATAAGGTTCTGGAAGCTTCCTTGCGGGAGCCTCTGTGGAGTCAGTTCCTATTTTCTTGGGAGAGGTGGAATTCTACTCCCTCACCTATTGGGATCACCTCCTATCCATTCCCCAAGTCAATCTCATGTGTTTTGGGCCTATAAATGAAGCCTTCATGATGCGAGTGGAAGAAGCCAAAATAAAGTACCCTTATGTTGTTGGATTGAAGTATGAATTAGAGGTAAGATGGAGTTGGCTTGTATTTGAAGAGATGCTCATATTTGTGAAGGATTGTAGATTTCTTGTAGAGGCTAAATCCATCAACATCAAGGCTTGGTTGTAACTTTACTCTCTCATTATTTAATACAAAAGTGTTCTCCTTTCCTATATTTGATGTGTTGTTCATTTCAATTGAATATTATCATATTCCTTGATCACTGATACAAATAATTGATTCATAATGATACTATGACCTTGTGTTTTATCTTTTGATCTATTTTACAGGTATTGAACATTACAAGGGATTTCAGAACAAGGACAAAGAGATCTAGGTCTAAGGTATGGTTTATTTCATGTTGTTCAAATTGATTGCTTAAGGAAAGGATATATTGCTGTGCTCTTTTGTTCTACACTTATAATTTATAAGGTAGAGGAATAAATGGTGTCTGCATCGATTGCATAATTCCTGATAACAAAATTGGTGACCATACTGGGGACAGTCTAATCCGGTCAGATCTGGGGTAGATCTAGTCAGATATGGTGTAGATCCAGTCAGATCTAGAAGCTTTTGTAACCATCTTGCTATGAAGTTCATTTTCTCTTCCTTTAGTCATTTCATCCTATAAGGTAAGAAAACTATCTTACTGTTGCAATTATTGCCTCGATTTTGGGAGTGTTGTTCACTCTTTGCAATCTAAATCAGTTCATTTTTTTTCTTCCTATAGATCCTTATTTTTTCAATCTTCTAATCCACCGGTGCACTTACCTTTGGTTGACAGAGCGTCGATCCCTCCAGGGAGCCTTTTTCCTCTTGACACAGAGCACCGACAACACCTTTCTGCAGATCAAGTAGAGCATCAATGATGCCTTACTATAGCATACCAAGTGCACTGATCCCAGCTACAACACTCTACTACAGTTTGTTTCAATGCACCGAGGTAGGCCTTTATACCACCTTTAAAAAGTTTTTTGCAATTTTTTTATGATTATTTTCTTCTATGAAATTTTTTTTGGTGATTTTCTTGAGTTTGTATGTTCTGAGTCCAGTGTTTTTGGTGAGCCTAATTCTGACTTGCTGAGCTCAGCTCCAAATCCTTTGTCTTCTTCATTAGTATGAAAAGAATAGTGGAAAAGTTTAGTTTTGGATTTTTTGTTTTGTGGTTCATGCTCTGAAAATTGTATTTTTGAAAAAGAAACCTATAGCCTCTTTTTGAGTTAGTTTGCTTTGAGCTTGCGTGTCTTTTATTTTCTGGAAAATACAAAAAGAAATTTGTTATTTTTCCTTGTTTATGCTTAGGGAAGTTTTTTTTTGTTTGTATGAGTAATTGGGACAAATAGATATTTTTGGCATCATAGAAAAAGTTAAGTTTACATGCACATTTGAGGCTTTGTTTTCTTTCTTAAATTTAGATATTTTGAGTGCTTGTTGAAGAAAATTTGTGTTCGAAAGAATTTCCTTTACATTTTTTTCATTGAGTCTTTATGTTTAGTTATTGAAAGTGGTATTGGATTTAGTGTGTTTTTGAAAGGAAAAAGGAAAAAATGGTCTCTTCTTTTCCCTAGTTAGTTCTCATCGAATTCAAAACATGCATTACATATAGATTAAATTTGCATTATTGGAGACAACACCTCACAAACATTCACTAACCATTCAGATAAAATAAATGATAGCTTTTGGTTAAAATTGTATAGAAAGTTGAGTGATAGGTTAGTGACGTGTATCGGCATCATAAAATGTAGGAGCTGTCGTTCTTTGCTTGCACTGCAACTCGGGACCTATGCGATTCTTCCACATACTGTCGGTATATCAAACAACCTTTCACATACCCTTGAGGTATATAGAAAGGTAATTCACGTACTCGATTTTATATTGTAAGGCCCCTTGTGAACGATTGTGCATTAGACAACACTACTACAGATTTGAGCTCCCACGTACCTTGCATGTATCGGGAGACCCTACTAGGATTCCTTATCCATCTAAGAAAAACCCTTTGGCCATCTTGTTTGGAGAAATACACCATTCGGGGAGATTACTATGCATGTGCCATATAGGTAGTTGGGTGTTCAGGTGAGGGATGGTTTATCCTCCTCGCTGCGTTTTATTGTTGGACCTTGCGGTATATGGTGAGTTGCACTTGCTTGAAAATCCTAGTGAGAGACCGTCTATCTTAAGCCCATCCTATCATTTAAGACTACTTGCGACCTTTAGCTTGCGTAGGTGTGTTTGTGTGTGTCTTTCCTCTTTTTTAACCTAGAGTAGAAAACTTCAGCCACCACCCTGGCTGAGCAATTTACGAGGCGTCGTTCCCCTAGATTGCAGGGTTTACCACCTGACTCTCCTCTAGCCATGGAAGGAAAAGAAGGTGTAACCATGGAACGACCAGCTTCTGCTGATGCTCGTATAGAAACTACTTCAACTATTGAAACTAGAGAATATTTCTCTATCTATAACAATCCTTTGGTTCAACTGCCTCCTACAACGGACACCACCTTTCACTTTCTGATGGAAGGTCAACCCGGCTCATCTGAATGGAATGATAATCACCCACCTGATGAAACTATAGAGGTAAAGTATGGCCCAAATTCTCCTTTTTGGAGAATATCTCTAGGGAAGACCATTGCTGGGTACAAAACTACCACAACAAAGCTCGATATTCTTGCTCCTTTAAGGACAAGGCTTCGAAATGTTCCACTAAATGAAGAAATTTTCAAGGAATCTATTGAGTATTCATTCAAGTTTTGCGCACGTGTAGAATATTTCAAAAACACAGAAAATTCAAGGAGGAGAAGTATTTATCCTCTTCCTAATCCTTCAAGAACCACCCCACCTGGGTATGTTGCTCTTTCGTCACCATATGTAGCTTAACTTCCAGAATCACCAACTCAAAATTTGGTTACCTAGAATCTGGTTTCCGGCCCTGCCCCTAGTCACAATCCAGTCCAAACACCGTCTCCCAGTCAAAATTCCCCATCTGTTTCGAACTCTCCAATAGTTTCTACACCTGGGGAGAAACCCATAGCATAAATTCCGTTATCTACTAGAGGGACCATTTATATTATGGGACAAAGATTATCTACTGGACCATCAGCAGCAAAATTTCCTCCTCCCAATACCACTATGGTTGTACTTCCTTTTGGTCAAGGGGGATCCTCTTGGGTCCAATTTTCCGTTTCTCCACTTTCTTGGGGATATACTTATCCCAGAAATCAACCACCTATAGTTCAATGAAATTTTCAACCAATACCTTCAGTTGGAGTCTATCCTAGAATTCCCTACCCTGGAAATGCATTTGTACCTTGGGGACAATTGAATTGTTATAATGTCCCATATTATGGAGGATTTTTTTTCAATATTTCTAGAGGGTATGGAGTCCCACCTCGCGGACCCCACCTGGAGGACCTCCGAGAGGACCTGGAGGACCTGGAAGACCTAGTGGACCATATGGAGGACCACCACCTAGAGGACCCCCACCTGGAGGACCACCATCTGGAGGACCACCACCTGGAGGCCTCCCTCATGGAGGACAACCATATGGAGAACCACCACCTGGAGGACCCCCACCTAGAGGGCCACTATCTAGAGGACCACCACCACCACCACCTCCTGGAGGACAACCACCTGGAGGACCACCACCTAGAGGTCCACCTCCCTCGGGTGGCCCACCTCCTAATGGATCTTCTGGTAACCAACAACCTAGTCAACAAACCTCTGGGGCATCATCCATGTCCTTTTTCCAATCTACACACAGTCCTACTGGTCAACAAATTCCATGTCAATACTACTAGTACTCGTAACCCAATCAACAATTTCCATTTTTGGCTACATTAGATCTACCAAATATATCCAATCTACCAAATTCATCATGACCCCTCTTCGCCAACCATTCTGGTCAAGTTACCTTCCAATATACCAAATTTTGATGGTAAACTTGGTGAGGATACTAAGAACCATGCGATGACTTTTCATCTATGGTGTTCATCCAATTATTTGATGGATGGCTCGATCCGTCTATGATTATTTTAAAGAACCCTCACTGGAATTGCTGTAAAATGGGATATATAGCTACCACAACACTCTTTCTAGGATTTCAATGCCTTAACAATGGAATTCTTAACACACTTTTAGTTACCAATATGGTATGAAACAGGTACAAACCTATTGACCTCGCTTCATCAAACCACATCAACCCATATCTCCGATCATATCCATGAATGGAGAAGAAGTTGTAAGTTAATCAAGGCTCCCATTCTTGATTAATTACTAGATGATTGGTTTACAAAGTCTTTGCTTCAACCTATTTCTAGAGATGTTTCCATGTGAGGCATTGTTATCGAGGAACAAGTTATTAGTCACACTCAGTACCTAGACTTGGTCTATTCTTAGTCAGGTACTTTGTATGATTTAATTCCCCATGCTCCTCGACCCACAACTGATCCCTCTGGACCTGTAACTGAACCACCTGCTGATGGTATACTTGGTTCATTTCAAACACAAATGGCAGCTAAGTCTTCCAAGAAGAAAACTCAAACTGCCAGACCAACAAGTCAACCTGCACCACCCTCTAAAACTACATCCTCTCCCATTTCTTATGCTGAATTCAACGCACTTCAATCCACTGAGTCAAATGAAAGGAAATAATAAATTAAAAAACCTAACAATCAACAGAAAGGAAATAAACCACAACATCCTGATACGGATTCAAAAGGTAAAAGAAAGGTAAAATATCCTTGTTTAATAGGTGGGGGTGATCATTTTACCAAAGAATTTCCTCGTCATGAGGAAATTAACAAATTTTTGAAAAGTTCACCCACCCCAGCAGTTCTCAAAGACCCTTTTCCTTCCCAACAACAATTGATTGATCATCAATCCTTGCATGAGCCTTCTTCATCCACTGATGAAATTAGAATGATGTCTAGTGAAATTATTAACTTGAACAAAACGTCACATAGTTATAATCCTCCTCTAGAGAAGAAATTCGATGAAGTTTCATCTGAAAAAATTTTAGTTTCCACACCTCCTCCTAATAATGGTATTCATTTTGAAAAACCTATGCCTGAAGCAATCTTTCGCGCACCCAAGAGTACTCTTTTTAAGTCCATAATCAATCCTAACACACGTGCTTCCCAATATGATAACATTGTAGAAGATTTGGCCCAAGCACCCTGTGCTATCTCAGATCTAGAAGTACTCCAAACTTGTCCCACCCAACGTAAACATTTGCTCACAGCACTTGAAGCCATGGATCCTAAAAATAGTAATATCATTCCTTTCGAACTGGATGACCCTAAGACCAGGCTCTCACATCGGTTGGATTTCCAGATAACCACTAAAATGTTTGGGAAGAGTATCCATCGTACCTTTTTGGATGAGGGAGCCTCCACTTTAGTCATGTCTTTGTCTTGTTGAAGAGCCATTGGTTCTCCTGAAGTCAATCGTTCACCTACCACTCTCAAGGATTTTGATGGCCGTGTCTTTCAACCCTATGGATTACTGCCTACTACCTAGGTCGAACTGGGGGGGAAATCAGTATCCATTTGCATTGAGGTCATTATCGTTCCTTTGGATTATAGCCTACTCCTAGGTCCTAACTAGTTTTATGCTATGCAAGATGGAACATTAACCTTTTTTTAGATCGTCCAGTTCCCATTCCAAGGAAGGATTGTCACCATAGATCAGTTAGATTTCATCACACCTAGTGCTATTACCAACTCTGCAAATAGTGTCCCACTTCTAAATACCCCATAGTATCAAGACATAGGAGTAGGTCTTATCAAATATTCTTCACTCATGGGAGCCTTTCCATTACCAAATCCTCCTCCTACTTCGCACACTACATCTATTAATATGATGTCTAACACTATTTTAGACAAAGGAAAATCGATTGTTAACAAATCAACATCCCTTACCACTTTTGAAGATGTTTACAATGCAATGCAACCCACCAGTGACTCCACCATCAATGACCATTTGTTGATGGCCTCAAATCATTATCACTTGCCATATTGGCTAGATAACCCACCCCCCATATCGAGATTACATTTCACATACACTTACTACAGATGAATCCATTATGGAAGTTATGTCACTTGAAGATATGCCTTGGGAATACCATCATCATCGATCTTCTTTCCTCCCCGTTTTCCATATGGTAGAAGAGAACTTCACAACAGATGTTTCATCTGATAAAGTCATGGACCCTCAGTCTCTGATCCTCACTCGTAGTGTTGAGTCTGAAGGAAATCTTTTCAATATTACTAAAACCATGCCCGTAGACATATCAGTGAAACCAGGTGTTTCAGAGAACATTTATACAGGCCATAATTCTTTGTCCTCCAAGTTTCAATCATATACAACATTATTTAAATAATTTCGAGATGTCTTCACTTGTACATATAAAGAAATGCCAGGGATTGATCCCTTCATTGTTGTTCATGAGATCAAAACCTACCCAAGTGCCAAGCTAGTCCACCAGAAATTATAACAAGTACATCCATGGAAAGAAACAACCATTGAGTAAGAAGTTGAAAATTTTTTGAAGGATGGTTTTATTTACCCCATGCCTTTAACTGAATGGGTGTCCAATATAGTCCCTGTGAATAGAAAACATGGTAATATTAGGATTTGTCCAAAATACAATATCCCCACTCCCTATATCGATCAGATAATCGAAAACTGTGTTGGAAGCATCATCTTCTCATTCATGGATGGAGTTTTTGGCTATAATCAGATAGAGATTCTCCCGTCAGACCAACACAAGATAACTTTTATTTTCCCATGGAGAACCTTTGCCTACCAAAAATTACCTTTTGGTCTGAATAATGTTGGTACTACTTTTCAACGTGCCATGTCATATGGCTTCCATGATATCAAACACGTTGTGGAACCTTATCCCGACAACCTTCCCACTCATTCCATGCAGTGGGATATCCATGCCGATGATTTGAGATCTATTTTTATTAGATGTCATCATTTCAATATCTGTTTGAACCCACACAAATAATTTTTTTTTGTGTCAAAACTGGCATACTGCTTGGTTTTATCATCTCTAAGGATGACATCTGTCTCAATCCTTTGAATATCAAAGCTATTCTAGCCCTACTTACACCAACGAATGTAACCGAACTCCAAATTTTGTAAGGGAAGGTAAACATTTTACGTCGTTTTGTCTGCAATTACGCCGAAAGGACACACGGTTTCATGAGGTTGCTTAAAAATGATACACCTTTTATCTGGGATGATTCATGTATGGTGTGTTTGATAATCTCAAACATGCACTTACCCATGCACATGTGTTGCAACCACCCGATTACACCAAGGAATATTCCTTGTATGTGGCTACCTCCTTGTCTACTATAAGCATGGTCCTTATTCAAACAGATGAACACAACCAAGAACATGTGATATACAATGCCAGTAAAATTCTTATAGACTTCAAAACCCGATATTCACATGTGGAGAAACTTGCTCTGGCCACAGTCATCATAGTCCATAAGTTCCATCACTATATATTGCTCCGACACTACTACTGTTTATGCTGACTCTAACCCCATGTGCTACGTCTTGACACATTAGGTACTTGGGGAAAAATACTCACAATGGATCATTATCCTCCATGAATTTGAGTTGGAGTTTGCTAAAACTACTTCGAAGAAGTCCCTTGTCTTAGCAGAGCTCATATGTGACCTTCCTCGTAATATGAAGAATACAAAGCCTATCGATTCATTACCTGATGAGTCGTTGTTTCTCATTAGTGCGACTGACCCTTGGTATGGAGACATCATTTTGTATCTCCAAACCTTATAATATCAGCCCATCGCTACTCGCGATGTGCATCGTCACATCCGCTACCGGGCTAAATATTATCTCATCCCGAATGATACCTTATATCACCGTGGTGTTAATTCTATATTAGGAAGTTGCCTCACACATGAGGAAGATGAAATCATCCTGAATGATTTCCATGCTGGAGCTTGTGGTGGTTATCTCTCTGGGTTGGCTACTGCCCAAAAAATCTTGTGGATAAGGTATTTTTGACCCTTGAGTTTCAAATATTGCATTGAAACGGTCAAAAAATTCCAGCCATGTCCACTGTTTACCACTAAAAAGTGTACCCATCCAGCTTAGCTCAATCCTATCATAGTAGTTGGCCCTTTTTCAAAATGGGGCATTGAATTCATGCATTGTAGACCTACCTCAGCTGAGGGGCATGGATACATTATAGTGGCTATGGAATATTTCAAAAAATGGGCTGAGGCTATGCCCACATACATCGAATATGGGAAAACAACTATGTTATTCTTGTTTAACAATATCATTTCTAGGTTTGGGATTGGGCTATTGTGACCGATCATGGGTCACACTTTTAGAACAGAATGATGGTAGAACTTAGTGCAAAGTTAGGGTTTTTTCATGACAACTATAGGCCTTACTACCCCCAATCTAATGGCCAATTTGAAGTGATAAATAAAGTGTTGAAAACTATGCTTCAGTGAATGTTAGGGTAGGCTAAGTCAAACTGGCACTTGCAATGATTTTATGGACTTTGGGCCTATATGACCACTATAAAGACTTCCACCAATTTCACACATTTCCAATTGGTATATGGATTGGAAGCAACTCTCTCAATAAAATGCGAGATCCATTCTCTGAAGCTCACTATGGAACTTTTGCCTAACACCACTATAGAAGAGGAACGATTCATGTATCTAAATAAATTTGATGAAACTCGCCGTGATGTTTCCTTGGAAAATGAGAAACACAAGTGGCATATGAAATCTCAATATGAAAGAACAATTCAGCCCCACTCTTTGATGAAGGAGATCTGGTCTTGACTTATGACGAGAAGCATGATAAGCTAGGGGTAGGAAAATTTGAATCCATGTGGCACAATCCTTACATTATTAGTTGCATATTGGAGAAGGGTGCATATGAGTTAGTAAATTATGATGGGATACCCTTGGGTGAGCCCCGTAATGGGATCTACCTTAAAAGATACTATGCATAGGTCATCTAGCATAGACTCTTTGTAAATACTATTTATATATTTTTGTGTGTCTTATTTTGAAAGTGTGTTTTCTGTGTGATCTAAAATGTGTTTTTTCAAACCCTACTTATGTATACCTTATGTGTAAATGGACAGATGACTACCTTTACCGGTTTTTCTGATGGTGCTAATCATTATACATTAAATATTGCATCAGTCGCTTGGGGTACTGTACTCTCCTATAGGTGATCTAGTGAGTTCAGGGGGTGTTTGTTTAGATCCCTGCACCAACAATCTAGCCGAATATCACACAGTGATTAGATTATTGATGGAAGCCCCATCTAGCGATTTAAGAGAAATTAGGGTTTACCTAGACTCTGAATTAGTGGTTCAACAACTTAATCGAGTTTACATTGTCCAAAACCCTCTACTTCTTTGAACATTTCGAAGGGTTAGACTATTAGAAAGATATTTTTAGCAAGTCACATATCAACATGTTCCAAGACATCTGAGTGTTGTGGCAGATTCCCTAGCTAATTATGTCTTAGATTGGTACATTTATCATAATTAAAAGTCCATTTGTAACATAAATGACATACATGTAAATTCATAAGTAGTTATTTATTTCACACATCACATAAATAATTTTTTTTTCATATATATAACTGTAAAATTGAGATACAAACTTGGGTTGAAGCATCAAGATTTCAGTGCCCTAAAAGTTCAGGACTATAACAAGTTCAAAATATACATATAGGGGGGAAAATATGAATCTTTGAATCTTTCAGTATACATATACAAAAAAGGGAAATCCTTGTAGACTTGTCATCCTCTTGGAGGTGCTCATGATAGCATATGATAGCTTGAGCCACTCTGCGGAGTAGCCTAGGAAACAGTCCAGAGACCCCTGCAGAATGGATTTGGTAACGCCTAGGTATATCATTGGTGGTCACATATGGAATCCTTACAGTAATATGCTATAGGTTCTACTCCAAATCTCCAAGATCCTCGTCTTCCTTGAACCGATAAGCCACCATCTCCCTAGCCCCTGCCCGCCTCGCAATAGGTGACATACCAGCTGGGTGTACTAGTCCAATATCTATATAAAAACAATTTTTAGTTATCTTAGTATTACAAAATAAAAATAATATAAACTTGAAAAATTAAAAACATGGTGGATAGTATCTTCCTTACCTCGGTCATCCCACTCCTTCCCCTTAGGTAGCACGAGCTCTGGGTCATCTCGGAAGTCTACCCCCTCATAGGAATAGTATTATATCAGGAGTAGTTGGCCTCTCAGCTAGTGAAAGAAGTTTGTTCCATAGAAAAACTGGGGTCCTCTGCCTCCATGGAGGGACATGATATAAACCCACTTGAGCATCCTAGAATCCTCAGGGTCCAATATGCTCATAGTCACCTGAGGCCTAATGCGGGGCACCCTCTGCAAAATGAAAGATACCACCACAACTCCATATCCAAACTGCTTAAGAGTCCCCCTCTTGCATTTGTTTAGTTGCTCCTTCAGACTTACCAACATGCCTTTGGCACCAGTTGAATACCGTGGGCTCCATGCACTCTAAGGAATACGACATGTGTGACCTAGTATTCAAGTGAGCAGACCTAGTCCCGACCACCTTACCAATAGTATAGAACATAGTTCTTAGAGGATGATACACTATCTACTGGATGCGTAGTTTCCCAGATTGAGACTATGTACCTAGTGCAAAATGTTGGTCAATCAAATCATCTAACGAGGACTCTCCTCCTCGTGTGCCAGATAATACTACTGGTCTTCCTCTCTGATACAAACCAGTCAAGAAGTAGATATCCTCAATATCTATGGTCAAGGCATGGGTCTCGAACATAAAGTGTTGCTGCTCAGGATCCCACATATATATAATGTACTCCAATAGGTGGATGTATTCCTTCATGCCTGGTACCCTAAAATACTTCAGCAGCTCATAGTTCTTTAAGGCTTCTATGGTAGCTGGATCACTGACAGCTTGGAAGTCTGCTGTATCATGCTCTCTCTCTTTCCAAATGACCATGATGTGGACAATGTATTGCACCTGCAAACACATAAAAAAATGTTTATCAATAATCACGTTATGACTAAAGGAAAGCATAAAATGACATTTTTAAATAAAATAGAAGGGAAAAATTGATTTTTGATAGAGTTAGGGTTTTTTTTGCATTTTTTGGGGCCTACGGTGCCTCTCCATTTTGCGGACAGAGAGCCTACAGCGTATCTGCCTCTGCTTGCATAGAGTGTCGATGGATGATGCCTTTGTCGACTGTTGACAGAGTCCCTACGACACATCTGTCCCAGCACGACAGAGCGTCGTCGTTCTCACGACTCAAAAAATAAAAAAAGGATGCCACAGTCTGTGTTTTGACCAATCAAGACACCAAAAACCCTAAAAAACTGGTAAAAAAATCTCCTATTTAAAAACCTCCTATTATTGTTTAAAACTTAAAAATTCATTGTGGGCATGAAATGAAAATGGTTGGAACACTTATCGCTTCCAAGAATATTGAAAAACGATGAGCGAGACCATTTGCAAAATCACCAATGGAAGCTCTCTCCTTTTATTCCAACTCTCAAACTCTCCAAGTGGTAAGAGTAACAATGGTAAATGTTTTAAATATTCCTCTCTATATATAGTAATTTTGGAAACTTTGGTTATTTCATTATAATTTAATTATTTTTGAAATCCAAATTTATTTTATAAAAGTGGGTTTTATCACTTGTTTTTATATAGTATAATAAAGTTAGTTTTTAATATGTTTTTTGAGTTTTCATGTTCAAGTTTGGTTCATGGCTATGAAACAAGCTCTTTTAGTCTTTTTCAGGCCCTAGAGTTAAGATGAAAAAGTACCAAGCGTTTTTATACACTTTTCACATGCTTGTTAAATCGCTAGTAAAAGTGTATCAAGTCTACTTTTTCTCTTTTTCAGACTCGTTAAAAGTGGATTATGAAAAATGAAACACGTTACGGAGTTATATTTAAGCTCTTTTCAGTCCCCTTAAAAACACAAAAATATTGTCAAGCAAACATGTTACATTCACTCTTGTAAAAGTATCAGAACAATTGACTAGTCGGTGGTAGGTTATCTAATTTTCGGACCAACTAGGCCTATTTATGAAAAAGGACCTTTTGGAGTTTCCTTGTGTCTTCATTTAGAATATATAATATGAATGATACTGAGTTTTCTTTCATAGGACTCATGAAAAAACAAAACGATGAAAGACCCTATTTGGGAACAAACCTCTCCTTTCTCAGGTTCATAAAACATGTGAGAATGGACTCATTGATTGATGATCTATAACGAGTGTTTGTTACCCTCTTTGAACCAGTAAAAATGAAAAGAGGCACGGGGAAATTAAAGGAAAGGGGAATTTTTTTCATTTGTATTTATGGTAGTCTACATTCCACCTTTGAACATGGCACTTGTCTGCATTTGCATATATGAATAGTTGGGTATTCAACTTGTCTCCAAGATAATCCACTTTTGTGAGTCACCTGACTCCTTTGAGTTAATTCAAAGACTTCTCCGTCATATTCCTTGAATTTCACCTAGTTCTGGTCTCATCAAGTCAATGCCACCAAATCATTTTTCGTGTTGCAAATTTCTCAAAGGTTGTCTCTTCCAAAATTAAATCATCCATAACTTTACCTATTCATAAAGTCAGTCATGTCTGAGTTAGTTTCATCAATTCAAATCAAATTTTGTTCCATGTTTCATATCACTGATGTGGGAATCATCATGGAATTCTTGTGACAAGTCTATTCCTAACGACTTCAACTCCTTATCCAAGAATTAGACCTAGGAACCTAGACAAGTACCTTGAAGCTGACATGCCTCAGTGGCAGGTTTCCTTGCTTTCGACAGTAGGTTTTCATCAATGACCTCTGATTGAAAGATTCTATCAAGTGTTCGACTTCAAAAAATCTATTCACACTTCGGAGAATGTACTTATATACCTTGGGGATCATTGAAATTAATAATGATTTCCCTCGCACTTGTTATCAGTTTATATCAATGAATGGTAATCAAGTGGTTTATGTCATATATTCACATGGTCATAATCATATCAGTTAGGGGATTGGAATGAATACCTTGAGTGTTTAGGCTTCGTCACTATGGTTCCCTATGCTCAGGTTGTGTTTGGATATCATTCAGAGTCCTGACACAGATCCACATTGTATGTTTGGTGGTTGTGTTCTGTATTTTGAGGCTAGAAGGCATGGATCTACTTTTCATGACCTATAGCCATGCCCTACCTCCTAAATCAGTTGTTCATGGATCTATAGTGTATTATTGGTATCCATGGTCGAGTCATCATCATGGTTCTGTAGTGTATTGGTCCACAACCATGATTGAGTTGGGTAAGTCAATTATTGGTCCTATGTCAGTTATGAGCTCATCTATCATTGCCTCTATACCAGACTGATATCTTGCAAACTATTTCACCTATCACTTCCTTCTAGCTTCATACTTTGGGGGGCATTCTGTTGCATCTCGAAATTCCACATTGCATGTTAGCCTTTCAGAGATCCTAACCTGAAACACCTTGGTTAGCATTTTTCCATATTTTGTGAGGGCGAAGCCTTTCTACTATTTTCACAGAGCACCGATGGTGCTTCTCACAGTGGATTAATAAGCGTTGGTCTATCTTTTATTTGGGAAAAAATTATGTTGACACCTTTACCCTTTCTGTTAGGTGCGTTGATAGTCCAAAAAGAGGAAAAAAGAAGGTTTTGGAAGCTTCCTTGTGGGAGCCTCTGTGGAGTTAGTTTCTATTTTCTTGGGAGAGGTGGAATTCACCTCGCTCACCTATTGGGATCACCTCTTATCCATTCCCCAAGTCAATCTCATGTGTTTTGGGACTATATATGAATCCTTCGTGATGTGAGTGGAAGAGGCCAAAATATAGTACCCTTATGTTGTTGGATTGAAGTCTGAATTAGAGGAAAGATAGAGTTGGATTGTATGTGAAGAGATGCTCATAGTTGTGAAGGATTGTATATTTCTTGTAGATGTTGAATCCATCAACATCAAGGCTTGGTTGTAACTTTACTCTCTCATTATTTAATACAAAAGTGTTCTCCTTTCCTATATTTGATGTGTTGTTAATTTAAATTGAATATTATCATACTCCTTGATCATTGATATAAGTAATTGATTCATCATGATACCATGACCTTGTGTTTTATCTTTTGATTTGTTTTGTAGATACTGAACATTGCAAGGGATTTCAGAACAAGGGAAAAGAGGTCTAGGTCTTAGGTATGGTTTATTTCATGTTGTTCAAATTGATTGCTTAAGGAAATGATATATTACTATTCTCTTTTGTTCTACACTTGTGATTTATAGGGTAGAGGAACAAACGATGTCCGCATTGATTGCATAATTCCTGATAACGTCGACTTAGCTTGTGCAAGATCCAATTTCATGATAGGATCTTCCTTGAATGGTTTCTCAAAACCTTACTCCCACCAATATCCAAGGATGTTGCATCTGAGAAACACCAAACCGAGGAGGAGGCCATCCTAAAGGCCCAATAGTTTGGCTTGATCTATGCCCAGTCCAATTACCTATACATCGTCATACCCGATGCTCCACGAGCCGACACCTCTGACCGTGATACACCGTGGGCATCCCATGCTACTAATGGAGTTATCGACTGTATCACCCAACACCCTCAGTCCTATGTGGCCTCTCCCATTATGCCACCCCATTCGGGTACCATATACCATGTTTCCCAACCAAATTACACCCTCGACTACTCACGAATGATGGATCAGTCCAGAACCACCCCCTCCTACACACCTCCCTCACTAACTCATCATGTCCATGGACTGACTTGTTCAACACAATCATGTTCTGGACAGACGACCATATTTGCATCATGTACTGGCCATACGAACTTAGAAAACATTCCTAACCAACCTGACCCCAATAACAAACAAGGGAATGGAAAGAACAAGTGAGGAAGAAACCAAGGAAATAATTGACCCCAAGGAGGTGGCCAACCCTCCAAACAATAACGGTGTCGACCTTCTTGCACAAAATCCCCAGCATCCCAATCATCCCGGGAAGAACCCACAGTTACAAACCAACCATCTTTGTGTTGTATGCAATACATACGGTCATTGTACTCATTTGTGTCCTCATATGGCTTGTGTCCAACAACTTCTCTAGCATGATGCTCAATGCGATCTAAACACGGCTGATCTGGCTCATCTGAACCTTGCACCACTAGGTCCTCTGCCTATGGTTCTCCAAAAGCTCCTACCATAACAAGGGATGGTTGCAACCTAACCCTTGGCCCCACCTACCCCCGTAGCTCCTGCTGTGGCCCTACCTACTGAGGCTGGTGTCCATCACCTCATGACATTGTCATTTAAAGTCAACCTACAAAATCAATGCAACTAGTATGGATCCACCAGAGAAACCATTGACCCATCAATGTCATCTACCTCTACCAATTATGACATGTCTCTCCACTTATCGAGACACCCCATTGATGGGGTGGCCAGATTCCTACATTTTCCTATGCGTCATGTCGCAAATAATGCTACTACCATAGTTTCCCTCAACTACAACATAGTTGATGACTTGGACCAATATCCTACAATCATGTACACTTTGGAAGTGATTAAAACTTTCCCAACACATTGTAAAGCATTGTTTTCTGCGCTAGGTGTCGTTGATCCCTCTAATTATATGATGATCACATTTGACTTGGATCAAGGAAAAACTAGGATTCCATCTACTGTTGCTTTCCAGGTTTCGATCTCAATTCAGAATTTAGTCATACATTGATGCATTATTGATGAAGGGGAATCCACCTGCATTATGTCAACTACCATTTGGCATAAACTCAGGTCCCCTACCCTTCAACCTTCCATTGCCGTTGTTCGTTCCTATGATGGTTGCTCCACTTAGCCACATGGAATTCTCACGAACATTCATTTTCAGCTAGCTGGTAAAATAATGTTGATTGACATTGATGTTTTCAATTCCCAACTTAACTATAACCTCCTCCTAAGATGTAGATACATGTATGTCATGCAAGCCATGGCCTCTACCGTCTTTCCACTCCTGATGTTCCCTCATGATGGGAAGATCGTGACTATTGACGAGTTGAATTACTATGATTCAAAGGGACTGGACACGTCGAAACACTTCCCTCCGAATATCAGCTCCACCATCAACAGCATGTCCATTTCTTCCTTATATGTTGTTTGGGCGGGCTTGTTTTCCAACATTCCTATGACAGGCACCTTTTTGTCCTTACCACCTCCACCTACGTCGACTAACGTAACAGACTTAGGTACTATTACATCTAGTACCATCCTGACCACATCGTAGCAACAGTCACAACCCTAGACACAGTCCCCCAGGAACTGTTGGGTTTCATTACCAATCCACACTATTCCCTTCCTTTTTCCACCATCTAACATGATGAGCAATCCTGTCATGTCTACTCTCAAGTTACCTAATTTGGCATTGGGAATTTCGATGTGGTACCTCGATCCACCCACCCAACCCCCGGTTCTATAGGTTATGTTGAATCCCATCCAACCCACTGAGACAGTGTCACAACCACCTCCTAGTCCATCGAAGATGTCTTCTGTCTCCAAAGTTGCCCCTCCTCCTCCAGAGAAGGTTGGGGGCAAGGCCACCAAAGTAATGACTGAACCACGACATACCACTGTTTTTGCTTTCTACAACATCCAAGGTTGTGCGACACAAAACTATTCTGAGTTTCCTATCCTTTGCACCCACATGGACACTATAGATGAGGGCTATGGAAATCTAGTGGTCACCATCCGAGATCCATCAGTGGTCAAGAACAAGTCATTATGAACCAACCATCCTTATGTAGTTTGTGGATTGTACGGTTATTAGTCTCACCATTTCCCAGACTTTCTTGAGTATCAGTCAATCCTTCGCAACCTTCAGAAACACTCCCGCGAGTATGATATTACCGTCCTCAAGGAGATGCACCCTTTGGTTTCTTCCTCAGACATAACCAACCAAGACATGATCTCTAGTCCTTCCTCCTCTTCAATCATGGAAGATCCACTTGATATATCTCGACACCACTCTCGTGATGATGGAGAGGTATCTAAGACCGCTACCAGTTTTACCCCATTCCACTTTGTCCATGGTCTGGAATCGATTCTTCCCATTGAAGGCCATATTTCATCACCCTGCCTTACTGATGAAATTATATTTGATACTTCACCATTAAAAGAACCCCTAGTTATTCTAGAACAGACCGATGCGGACCATTTTGCTGCTCTCCAAATGATTAAAGCAGCCAAGACTCGGTCGAAGTCCCATTTTGACTCCCATGTCCACTCTCCCACCTTTTGTGAGGGAGACCTTGTCCTCATCTATGATCAAGCCAATGACAGGTTAGGGAAAGGGAAGTTTGATTCCATGTGGTATGGCCCATACATCATCCATTGATGTCTTGGTAAGGGGGATACACCCTTGGTGACTCTAATGGCCACCTCTTGAAGAATCCCCACAATGGTCTCTACCTTAAGAGGTTCTATGCCTGAAGTCACCCACCATGAGTACACTTGTTCCATTGTTTTTCTTTTTTGTTTTGCATCATTTTTACCATGAGTCAGTGACCCCTTCTAGTAGTTGATCCATGTCTAGTCGCATTGAGTCCATTGTAGAACTCCATCTCATCATTTTCACGTGAGCGAGTGGATCTAACACATCCAACCTTCCCCTCCATCGTTGGTACCCCACTGGTGGGTGTGGTCCCACGTCTGCACATGCACCCAGTATGTCGCACGTCTGATCTAGCTACCACCATGATAGCATACTGTCAAGTCCATAGACTTGTATTGGAGGTTGATGTGTCTCCAGGATCTCCCCGGTAGTCCATGCTCACATATGGATCATCCTCTATGAGGATAGGAAGCTTCCACCACTATGCAAAAAGCTCTTAGGTGAAGAGATGACCTGTAATAGATTGAACCTTTGCCTACTTTCTTTGAGCCATTTCTTGAATTCACCTCGATTTGTGTGCCACAATGTGGATAACACCTTGTACGTTTATCTAACTCAATACCCATATGCCTCCATTTGGTATAGTTTTCTTTCGTACACCATAGAGTCATCCAAAGTCTGTTTGAGACGTCGTCCACACCACCGGGTTCGGTTTTCCGTCCTCTGTATTTTTATGAGACCCTCGTCTCGTGATCTCACTATGTATTTTTGGGCCATTTCCTGGAATTCACCTTCATTTGTGTATAATCATGTGAATTTCTCATTGTATGTATTAGCATGTTCACAAGCCATCCGTTCCATCCATACGACACAGTTGGCCATATTTTCCGCCATCCATTGTCCCGTAAGGGGGGCCCATTAGTGTTTTTCATTTATTCCTATCAGCCATATTCACAATACAACCTATTTCCATATATCGAACACTTCCCCCTTGTTTGAGTGACCATTACAGAGTTTCTATTAAGATTTTTTCTGACTCCTAAAAGAATGAAAAGATTGTCAAGCATGCTTGCTTCCTTTCATGCTCGTAAAAGTGATCAAAAGGGAATCTATGTAGCTTCATGTATCTCCTTTTTCGAACTATGTAGACTATCATAAGAAAAGAACCAACTCAACACACTCAAGCAAAGAATGTTTCCCTTTGCATCCTTTTATGCTTTCTCTGACATTGGGACCGTACTTTACAAAAAATCTCATCATGGGTTGTCTTTAAGATCTTTTCTAGCCCTCTCATCAAGAAAATATCACTGAGCAAACTTGATTTTGTTCATTCTTGTAAAAGTATTTGAATGATCAACTAGTTAGTATAGGTTTAACCATTTTCGACATGATTGGACTACCAATAGTAAGGAAATATTCCTTCCCCCAAGGTTGGGAGAGCTCTCCTTTGTACACTTTTATCCTTTTTCGGGATTAGGAGACTACGTATGAAAAAGAGACCACAATTGATTCTTCTTCCTTTTTTTAGACTCTCTAAAAATGAAAACACCATCGATCATTTACTTTCTCGGGCTCACTAAAATTCCATGAGATCATGTCATAATGGTGTCTTTAGGCACCACTGCATATGATATTACAGTATGACATCTTCCCTCAATTAGGTCTCCTTTGTTTAGAGTATTCTACGATGAGTCTTCTATGGATCCCCTGGATATCACTAGTCTATTTACCTCCCTCACTATTTCCCATTTACAATTATCTTCCCAGTATTACAACTATGATCCCTCTCCCATGAGTCAGTTTCATTTTCTTCCAAGATAGCCTTACTGTCATACTTTGAACAAAGGAAGTTTGAGTCCCACGTACTCCCCATCCCCTATTCCCCCATTCAGTGTGTCAGTCCCCATATTGGTCCACATCTTTGGTTATCCTCCTCGTGCTTCTATTAAAGGAAACATCATTGCCTTGGTTAATTGTAGGTCTCCCTCTATCAACGTCATCACATCTATTCTAGAGGATAGACCCAGAGGTCCCTGTATCCTCATTTCATCCACCTCATTGATGAGTTCTTGGACCACTTGAGAGTAGTCATTAGTGCCTCTCAGGATGGTTGTGTCTTACATGCTTGACTTTAGCTACATCATCGCATCGTTGAGATTCATGCAGGGTATTGGTCTGTTAATCATTTGGTCAAAGACCCCAGTTGTCACCCGACTCTATCACATTGGTGAGTCTACCATGGGACCCATACAATTTCATGTCCCTTGGAATTTTTGGGCTGCGTTGGCGACAGTGTTCAGAAGCCCTAGTGTTGTGCTTCCATGTATCTCCAATACTTGATTCTACATATTGTACCACACTGATTCTAACTCTTAGTCATTGAGTCCATATATATGTACACCTCCAGATATAGCAGAGCATCGGTTGTGATATTGCATTCCATGAGGATGCCATTGTTCCTATGTATCGGTTATTTAGATCAACATTGTATTCAACCTCCTATTAAGGCCACCATTATGTATTATCATTTGTATATGTATTGATCGCCTCCCATGTTTTTGAGCCTTTATCCCATTATTTATTCTTTTGACATTGTTACGAGCATGGGGATGCCCTCCTCATCCATATACATGTCACACTTATGTATCTCATCCATTTTTGGGAACCAATGATAATAAAAAACCAAAAGCTACCATGGTTTGAACGAGGAAGCTCCACTTCTCCGCATGTTTCTCTAGTCTCTCCAGTATTCCCATGATCCTATGATGTCCATCCGCCATACGATGAGCTCATGCCCTCACACATCAGGGAGCAATCTGTTAACACAAAAAAATGTTCACCTAGCTCTACATGTCCTAAACCACATACATACATCATATTCCTACCATATTTCCCTTACACCTTCACAATTGTATTTCCACAAAAAATGGTCCAAAACATTATTATTTACTATGGTTTACCCTCACTTTCTCCAAATAATGGGTCAAAACCCCTAACAATGGGTCAAAACCCCTAACAATGGGTTAAAAACCCTAAAAAGGGTCAAAATCCCTAAAAAAGGGTTCAAAAATCTTAAAAAGAGAAAGGACCATAAGACATAGGAAAATACCATGGGTAACCATGTTGGGTCAAAAATCCCTAGATCCATTCTATAAACACATTGTGAAGGGCTCTCCTAAAATACCTTTTTCCCACTTTTGTGAGTACTCTAGGACACCTTTTGCTCTCAGGTATTCACACACATTTTTTCCACCATCCTGTTGCCATACCATTCCCACTTAGTACGTCGAGACATTCTCCATACCCACCTGGAGAACCAGCCTGTGGAGAGGAGGACCACTTCCGAGACGGCCACAGTGGCTCACTTTACAAGAAATAAGGTATAACATTTATTTATTTGTATTTTATTTAGTTTATCTCTTGTATTTATATTTTCTTTGTGTTACTAATATGTTTTATTGTTTTAGTTTTCCCTGAACTCTCCCTTACAACCCATTACGCAAAGATGGTGCCTTTGCATGTAACACGGGAGAAATCCCTATTACACCAAGAATGCCATCAACAACAAAAACAAGGCATACCAAAGAGCCACCTATTATTACTTTAATGAATAACAATTGCATATTACACCAACCTCATAACCTTTCTATTATATGACCATCGAATGTTAACACCTAGAAAATAAAATTTGTGCATTATAGGAGGGTTTTGGATCCTTCAAGAAAGGGTTTATTAAAACTACTTATATGACCATTTTTTCAATGCCCAATGCTTGAAAACCATTGATTTGGTGGACATATAGATGGTAGAGACGGTAAAGAACAATAGTTGGAAAAGGGTTTTATAAGTAGGCGGATACAACAAAAAAATGCCACAAGGAATAAAATATTAGATAAAGAAAGAGAACATTCATGTAATGCAACAACTGAGTTAATTCGAATTTAATTTTTTATCAAGAAGAGAGAGAGAAAGGAATCACTTTTAAGGTAAAAGAGAATTATCGAAGTTTTAAAGCTGATATTACGTGATTAAGGAAAGCATTGTTAATAGATTGTAGAGTGATGATCACAAATCTATTAGCTAGCTAATAGACTAGTTCTTGATAAATTGCAAGAGCATCGTGTGAGAAACGATATCTGGCGTTGGATTTTCCACATGTAACCCAAATTCATTTATAATCTAATGGAAAGCACTTGCAAGAGCATCGCGCTATAAATGATAGATTTGAAATTGAAATTTCTGCATATAAGCTAAATTCATTTATATGCGAATGGAAAGCATCATCATAATATTGTTGCCATAGGCTTGCTAATGGATAGGTAAGAAGGAAGCAAAAATACGATGAATATGCATTGCTAAGCTTTGTTGGCTTAGTATATAGTTCAACATCACATTTATGCAAGTAGGGGTCCGAAGGCTTTTAATTATATCAACAACCTCTATGCGATGGGGAATGTGAAGATGGTGAAATCCGAGTTTGAGATGGGAAGTAAGGTGTTTTGAGTCCTTAACCCATCAAAGTGGTGCATGGAATTGGTTGTTGGTGATATTAAGTTCTGTGTAGGAAACCATGAGAATTTGTTGTGGCTACAGACACCTTGGCTCATCTTCCATGCTTTTATAGGGACATGGAGGCCTGCAATATAGGTGGTGTCTCTCTTTATGCCAATCCAGATCTAGGTGATGTTTCCTAAAAACAATAGCTTGTTTTTATGATTTATTTGTTTATTTTTAGCCTTAAGTATGTGGGTAAAAATAAGGAAATTAAACACAAATGAGCTGGTGCATTGCCTAATTTTTTGCACATTGAGTAGAAACAAGACTTGATTAATTTGTTTATAAGCTTGTATTGCTGTTGGATAGAAAATATTATTGTTAAGTTCCCATATTTAGTCGTGATGTCCAAAATCCTCTTTCATTGAATATAACTATATTTTCAATTAGTGACAATGTCCCAAGAGAATTTTTTGGTACACCCGCTTAAGGTAGCATAGCTTGTTTTAGTTCCAATTGACCCGGTTGGAGTTTATCCAGTTCTTATTGAACAATAATTTTACACATTTATTTGTCCAGGTTCATAGCCAACAACATAGGTAGGAGAAATGCTATTCACATCAAAGCAAACATTTGAGATAGATCAAGAGTCATAGATACCTATTGTTCTGGTTTATTAAGATCTTACACTTTCAATTCCAGAGCCCCTATATCCAGAACTATAGGTTCCCTGAACTTTCTTACACAAGGCCAACTTTATATAATATAAAGATAGATCACGCTCAAATAAGTTGTAGGTAACTTTATCGGTCCACCTACCACTATACTCGTAGTATTTTGCTAAAAACAAATAAAGTGCATAAACAATTATATAAATAGGAATGCAATTAATTTTGTTATTTTTTAGTTGAAAAAAAACAAGGTTGCATACATAGCTCTATAAATAAGAATACCATTTTTTTTCTTTTATCAGAAGCTGGTTACAATTTCTTAAAGTAAGTTTTTCATAAGATTCCAACACAAACAAGAAGGATTATCAACTTTTTGTAAAAGACACTCCGTTCATTGTTTTTAACTATTTGACATTGTAGATCCTTTGGAGATCATCTATGACTGCTTAAATACAAACATAGATTAAATAATAAGCATTGAAACCATTGGAACGATTTATTAACACATTTAGTACTACTAAGAACCTCATAAGTTCACTAATGTAGATTTTACGTATCTACTATTTCTTAGCTTCTCCATCAAGAATTTATTAGTTTGACACTTGAATTTTACAGTCATAAATTGAAGTACTAGTTACAAAGAAAAAGGGTAAAATACCCCACACATATGGAATGTAAGAACTAATCATATGAATTGTATTATCAATGATATTGCATCTAATTGAATTAAATTGAAAAGGCATATTCTAGAAAAATCCAACAATAGTAGGTAGATACCATTTCATTCCCTCATATTAATTTTTTGATATATCACTATGCGTGGGTTGTAGTTTTCATTGTTGTTCTATATTCAATAGAAAATCGTGAGTGAGATCAATTGTCTTGTGTTAGTAATGCCATATATCATTCAAACATAATAATAAGTTGCAAACTGTTGGTTATAGTTGTTTCAAGCATAGTTGCAAAATTCAAATATAAATAGTTTGAACAAAATTTATATGTAGAAACATGTACTTATGTGAATTGGACATACATGTGTGTATGCACAGTTGAACTAGCAGGAATCTATTGATTCATCAAGTTATTTTATTGGATCATTATTATCAGTACTAAGAGCAATAATCGACATCAATATCTATTTTATTGGATCATTATTATCAGTACTATACAATAATCAACATCAATATCACCAACAACAGTTCAAGCGAAAGCATAATTGTAATTTAGAATGGAGAGGAAAAGCAAGGCCGAATGGATATGAAAAGTAGTAGTGGTGAAGTAGTGTATCCATTGCCTAATTTTCACTTCATAGTCATAAATGGCCCTTAAATGTAAGAGGAAATCAAAGTACAATTATTGATTCTATCATTTAGGCTATAGATTGTGAACAATTTTCAAATAATCTAAAGAATGCTGCTATATATTATTTTATTACATAGTATGTGAGTTGTTTAACAATATTTATTAACTTTGAATTTTGTTGTGAATGATAGTCTTTCCCATCCAACACTTCGATGTAAGCATTAATGTTTCTCCAATTCCAAGAAAGATTTCTTGTCGTCACTTGTGTAATAAGACCCCGAGTTCATCAACCAATGGCATGCGAAAGAAATGAACTAAAACGACCAATGGTATGCCAAATAAATGAATTAAAATATATGAAAAAAATTCAATCTATAATGTAAGAGTTTGGATAAAATGATAATATTTTTTATTAGTGTGAAACTAATAATGATTCAACGTAAATAGAACATTATATACATCACCTTCAGCAGGTATAATAAGACATGAGGAAATGCAAGGGAAGACAGAAGATACTAGAAGTATTATACAATGAACATAAATTGTGTAATGTGTCTTATAGGCTTGCTGGATTCATAACGAAAGAGAAAACATTTTTCTTAGGGTAAGGTACTTGATCCACGCCGTGCCCAGGTGCATGCTGGGGACAATAGTCGACTGAATGAGTTGAGCACTGTTATGGTGGAAACATATAAGAAAAACAAGTAAAGGAGGAAATACACTAGGTCGACATAAAGTATGTGCACAAACAATATGCAAGAATTCAAACCAATTTTTATTATTACTTCTTCTCTATGAAGGTTGGTTGATTGTTACAATAATGTACATGTTTATATATAATGTTGAGACACTTCGGTGACTACCCGTTATGTTCAGTTACAAGAAGTTATAACGGTTCGGAAGTTCAACCATCATAGATGACTGGAAGATAGAGACATTATGTCGATGTTTGACAATCGTTGGTGTCGACGAGGCATGTAAAGATGCTTTATGTTGAGCGTAAAACCTGTCGAGGTTGTGGAAGTTGGTTGTGTCGAAGTTGATGGAAAACCTGTTGAAGCAAACGAGAAGTCGAAATAGTCGAAGTGCTAAACTTTGTTGAAGTTCAACACCATGCCAACTGTTGCTTGGATCACTCCTCCTTCCTTAATAAACAATGGTCTCCATTGTGTATGTTTTTAGGTGAGGGAACTTGTTGGCTACTTCAGTAGCAAAGTACCATTTTACTTTGAAACATGTCTAGCTTTAGCCACTTGAAACAAGGGAATGGAGTTTGTCATTGTATGGTGTAAGCGTCGTCCCACAATGGTGTCGCAAAGAAGAGGTTCCTGAACATATGGATGGACGTCTTCGGGTTCTGATTTCTGCAAGTTGTTCTATTCCAGCAATGGTACACGTTATGGTCAAAGGATATCTACATTGAATACTAGATGTAGGCCAAGGAATTCAGGAATGTAGAGCTGAAAAGCGTTTTCACCAATATTATTAAGGATACTATATGGACCATATCACAAAGGTTTAAAAATTATTGTGTGGACCAATGAAGCGCTCCTTCTTTAAATGTAACCAGACCTAATCCCCAATTTGCAATGAATGAGGAATATGATTCTTGTCGAGGCTGAGATTTTGCATTATCTCGTTGCAACATTTCATGTGATTTCTTCTCAATGTTGTAGATTTGATCTCTGAACATCAATGCTTTCTTCACTTCTTGTCCTTCAAAGTCGATGTCATTCGACTGTGTCAAGGAACTAATCAAGTTGATAGGATATGAGGGTTGAAATCCATAACAGATCTCAAATGGAATCTCACCGTATAACTTTGTTTAGCATGATTGTAACTATGTTGTATGTATGGAAGGATTTCATCCCATGTTCGACAATGTTTGTGGTTGTACATGTGAAGAAATTATACCACCAAGTGATTTACAAATTCCATTCATCCTTTTTTCAGAGGATGGAAGGACGTCGAGAAAGAAAGTCTCGTGTTGAGCTATTTCCTGAGAGTTTTCCAAAAGGTGATGACAAATATAACATATATGTCAGAAATAATGGTCGTCAGGAGGCCATAATTTTTCCACACATGTTTGAAGAAGATCTGAGCAGTCTATTGTGCTTTCGTAGTCTTCTTGCATGGTATAAGAATATCCATTTTGGAAAATTTATTGACTACTACTAAGATTGTGTCATCCTGATGTTTGGTAGTAGGATATCTCGTCAAGTAGTCCATAGAAACAGATTCCCACGGTCGACTTGGAACTGGAAGGGGTGTGTATAGTCTTTATCGTCGATTCAATGGTTTAGCAATGGTTCAAGCTACACACGATTGAATGTACTTGTTGACATCATATTTAAGTGAATTCTAGTAAAAATACTTTTGGAGGATAATAAGTTTTTTACGACTCAAAAAATGTCTTACAGTCTTGCTGTAGTACACATCCCAAATGAGCTTATGTCGGCGCTCATCGATCGGTGCACAAAGCTACCCAAGAATTCAGTAGTCAGTAGTAGGCATCGTGTTGGTCTAAAGCTATTGATAAATTGTAGAGAATTCGTAGTATACCAAATACAATTGTGCTCAATTAGTGGTGTCATAACCCTACATACTCATCACTATACATAGTAGAGTAATGGGTGGTCGACTGAGACAATAGTTGTGGAATTGGCTTTGAATTTTCGATACTTAATTACCAAATGAAATAGTTGTAGGTAGTTAATCCACTTGATTTGTTGGGTTTCCTATAGTTTCGACTGCTATGGAGTGAACTACAAAGGTTTATGGTCAGTGAGGATGACTGTTTCCTTGCCAAAAATGTAGTGTCTCCATTCTTTAAGAGATTTCACAATGGAGTAAAGTTATTTTTCATACATTGAATACCTTCTAACAATCTCGATGAAAGTTTCAGAATGAAACAAGTTGGGTGACCTCTTTGAGTGATCACTGTGTCAAGAGCATAGTTTTATGCATCCGTCTCAATCTCAAAAGGTTGATGCAAATTAGGTAACACAAGAACTGGTGCAGTACAAAGCTTGTTCTTGAGTTTTTCAGAATCTTGTTGTTGGGTCGGTGTCCATTTAAAGACAATTTTCCCATTTCATTTAGTCAACTGATTCAAAGGCCATGCGATGTGACTGAATTCAAGTATGATCTATCAATAGAAATTCGCCAAACCAAGAAAACTTCTTAGTTCATGGATGATTTGAGGAAGGGTCCAATCTTTGAGGATCTGTACTTTTTCTGAGTCGACATGAATGAATGCAGATTCAATTACATACCCCAAATATTTGATGATGGTGATCGCAAATGAGCATTTGTCCATGTTTAGATATAGTCGATATTGCTAGAGAGTGTCGAAGACTTGTCGAAGTTGTTTGACATGTTCTTCCCATGATCGACTGAAAATAAAGATATCATCAAGATAGACAATGACACACTTGCTGATGAAAGGTCATAGAAGTTTATCCATATATCTCTTTAAGGTTGCAGGTGCATTGGTTAAGCCGACATGCATGGCTAACCATTCAAACAATCCTTCCTTGTTATTGAAAGATGTTTTCCATACATCGGTGGACTTGATCGGAATTTGATGATATCCTGACTTGAGGTCAAGTTTTGTAAAGAAATAAGCACCTTGCAGATTGTCGATCGATTCATATATCCATGGAAGAGGGTATATGTTCTTTACTGAAATTTTGTTGAGAGCATGATAGTCGATGCACATGCACCAAGTCCCATCCTTCTTTGGAACTAGGACGACTAGAATTCGACAAGGAGAAGAGATGGGGCGGATATGACCCTTATTGATCAAATTATGGATTTTCCTACGAATCTCTTCATTCTCGAGAACATATCTTCTGCAAACATATGTTTTAGGTAATGAATAAACATGAACAATTTCAATGGAGTGGTTTACTTGGAAATGTAGAGGTACTCCATTCGTCACTTGAAATACATCCAGGTATTCCTTAAGGATATTGTCGATCTGTTGTTGTTGTCAAGAGCTGCATTGGTCGGTGAGTCAACTTGTTGTTGCATTGTTTCTGGAGTGTTGAGGCTTTATCATAATTAATGTGAACTTTTGAGTATGATTGATAAGCTTCTTTGTTTGTTTGGTAGATATCATAGAAACCGTTGATGTGGATTGTCTCTCTGGTATGTCGTACCATTGATTCCAAATTTTGACAATCACTTTCTGAGGTCGTGACTGATATGTACTGTGTTGATCCCACAAGTATGGTTTCCCAAAAAAGGAGTTGGATATGGAAATAAGGGCCACGTCGTAGAGTACTTAATCTTCAAAAGGTTTAATGAAGTAGGTGAGTCTACATTGGCATATGATTCTTAGTTCTTGTCCATCCTTCATCCAACTAATATTGTAAGGTTGTGGATGTGGAGCGGTGACAAGACCTAATTTATTTACAAGATCTTAAGAAACAAAGTTCTTTTGGCTACCATTATCCACAATCAGATGTAATGGATTTTTCTGAACCCATATCCATGTATGGAACATGCGTTCTCATTCCTCCTCATCGATGAAAGTTGGGGCTGTTGGAGTGGCCCAGGCCGAATCCAAGAGGGTTTTTGCATCTGGATCATATTCTACCAGGGTTTTGTCGGACAATTCGGATGCCGGTGATTTTTCCAAAAATGTCTTCCAAGCTTTACATTTTGATGTATCATGCAATGCTGAATTAACATAATCACACCATTTCCGTGTAGGATCTTGTTTATTTCGTTCCCTCGTGTATTTTTGAAAGTTATTCTATTGATGATCAGGATTTGGTGGAGTCGAATGAGAAGGGTTCTTTGACTTGTTAGATTAGAATGATGGCTTCTTGTTGGATGTTCGACATGTTGGCTTGTTCATGAAATGTGCTCTCCTTTTTGTTTAGCTTCAATCTTGTTGGCATAATTGAATGCATCTGCAAGTGTATTAACAGTAAGAAGCTCCATAACTTGCTGAATGTATGGGGATAAACCACTAACACACTTGGAAGCCAAGTCTAGCCATTAGACGATAAAACGTGTCGGTATAACTTTGCACAGACTGGTATTTCCACTGCCTTAGCTTCTGCCACTTTTCATATTGTTTTTCAAGATACTTGGTTGAGTAAAACTCCTTTTTAACATACTCAACAAATTTTACCCATGTGTCTATGGGGTAGCCTTATTTTTCCAACATTGTTGATAAATTTTCCCACCAGCAGTGTACAGAGGTTGACATCTGTAAGGATGCAATGGTGATCTTTTCTGCTTTGGAGAGTTGATCAGGGATGATTTTAGGGGCGAATTATAGCCCAATGGTGAATTTTAAGGGTTACAGAAAAAAAATTGGGCGAATTTTATATTAAAATGTTATTATTTTATTTAATAAGTTCGCCCATATTTTATTTTGTATATAGCTTCCCCAAGGTAAATCGCATTCATCACGATTTAGGGAAAATCTAGAAAAGGAATATTAGCCCACGAAATTATTTATTTTTTCCCACATTCGCTCGAATTTTTTTGACTGGGAGGAGATATTTGCCCAAATTAGTCTGATTTTTTTTTATTGGGATGAGAAATGAAGATTGTTTGCCGGATTTATGGATAATAGATTGAAAAAATGGTATTTCGCCCAGGATTTATGGATAATATGATTAAAAATTTGATATTTCGCTGGGATTTATGAATATTTTGGTAAATTGGTCTTACTTCGACCTCGATTGGGGTAAATTGGACATAGTTCATCCTGGATTTGGATTTGTGGACAATTATTTGAGTAAAATGTGGAGATTTAATCAATTGGGGAAGGTTTTTCACTGGATTTGGTCCATATTTGAGCAAAAAATGGATAAATTTATTCAAGTGAGGAAGTTTTTTACCTATATAATGGTGCAAGAGTCAAGACTCAGGCTCAACATCAAGCTTGATTTCTATTGCAAATCGGTCTTTACAGTGGCTGAGTGGATTCGTGGAAAGCAATTTCAGAAAGTTTCTTCTATCTACAGGCTTTATACAGGTTAGTTTCTTGAATCTTCTTCTATCTATAGGCCTTTTAGTTTCTTAAATATTCTTCTATCTACAGGCCTTTTAGTTCCTTTAATCTTCTTCTATCTGTAGGCCTTTTATAGGTTAGTTGCTGTGAGCACTCAACCTTGTTGCTAGACCACAACTTGATGGGATTTTCCTCATTGGATATTATTCTTTGGCACTCTGTTGGTTTTAACATTTATTCTGGGTGTAATTTATAGTATTCAACAGCCATGGAGCTCATTAGTAATTATTTGCCAGGGCACATGGTACTGATTATAAGAGTAGCATAGATTTCTTTGCTTTTCCTTCTATTTTTCTTTTCAAGAATATTCACTTTTCAATCCCATGATTTATTCAAAGGACCAACGACACCTCCCATTACAACTGAAAAACCATAGGATGTTTTTCCAACTCGGGGTTTTGTACCCACCAGCTATATATATCATACATTGCATCTCCTGAACTTAGATAAATGAAGGTACAGATTGATCGAAGTCGTCCCTTGTTCTATTTTGAGAAGGAGCAAGGAGAAGAAGAAGAAAGTAAGATCGATCTTTGACTCAGGGCAATCCAATCTTGTTTCCTCGGTCTTTGATCTGCTTACATTACAATTTACCAAGTGGACCCACTTCAGTTGATTTGATTGATTCAGTTCCAGGCTTCGTAAATGGGATGGAGTAGCTCGCTCATAAATAGTAGTTTTCTCATTAAGATATCAAACATTGTCACCCTAGGGGGTAGATATCATTGGTAAGGAGTCCCATAGGAAGAGATCATAAATGTATAGAGCTTCAATTCTGTTTTGGAATCATGTTTACCATGCCCAGCTAATTTGCTGCATTTGTTATATGTACTTTTTTTTTATAAGTCTAGGTAGTATGGGATATATGGTGCTGTAAGCAAAAAGACTTTCTATTATATATGCTTATTAATTCAAAGTTCACCCTACTTTTCCATTACGTGAAAATGATGGACAAGCTAACAGGGGAACAGATCTCTGAGTTCAAGGAGGCTTTCAGTTTGTTTGACAAGGATGGAGATAGTCAGTACTCACAAATCCCCTTCAATTATTTGTCTTTCTCTACATGTTTTCGATCTCTGCTTCTTCTGTAAGAATAGGAAGAGATGCAATGTATTTAGCTTATCTGGGTTGTGAAATTTTGAGTTTATTTACATAGATCTATTGGCCAAATTTCTTTATGTGATGACTTGTGTACTTAGATCGATTGAAATCAATGGCATTTTTTATTACCCATTTTATTACATTCTAGGATTATCCATTTATGTTGGGTAGTTATGGTAGAGGGATGTAAGTAATGGTCGCATGGTTGGTACTCTGTAGTCAAATAATTTCCCTGTAACATTATCAGTGTTCTATGGTGAATGGGGGACAAGGTATTAGATATGGTTCATTCAGTTGGTTCTCTTATTGCTTGATTTGAGTTTTCATAAATCACCACTCATCAAATTCTGAACATTTTTACTTGTATAGTTAACTGAAGTTTTTAACCCTCTTTCTGATTCGAGTGGGTAGGAGACTTTTATGAGAGATCTGTTGCAATTAGACCTCTTGGTTAATAATTTCGTCAAAGTCAGCAAAAAATTGCACTTAGTCTCATTCACAGAATGAAGATTGCATTAGCACTAAAAACATCTTAGTTTAACACTTTTTGCAAGAATGAGCCTAATCCTCAACCCCTCCTTCAGAACTTCAGTAGTGTTCTCTAGGCTCTCAAGGAAACATTTCAAGAATCAAGCTAGCTATTTTAAACATGATATTGATATTGTAAACCAATATCAATAAGTAATATGGAAACCAAAATACCATTTAACACAATAATTTGTCATCATGTGTTATCCAAGTTTTAACCCCTGAATTATAAAATGTTAACTCATGGATTATTTAAATGATGTAGTTTATGTGACAAAAGTCAAGGCATGTGTCAATTGGGTTTGGCTCAAGTGGTAGAGAAGTTGTCCTCCCCACCCAAGTTGAAATCCCACTTGCGACATGATCACACTTTACGAGCTGATTGTTGAATGGGACTATTTGTGAGATAATTGTTGATTTGGGGCTGGCAAGATTTCAACAATTTCATTCTCAGTTATGAGCTGGAGGGTGGGAGCATGGCAACTTGGAAAAAAAGACAGAAGTCATGACTTGATAATTGTTCTTTGAAGGTACGACCTTTCATGGCCATGCTTTTTCACAAACATTTCTCGTCAATCATTGAATTAATGATCTTTTACATGTTTCCCCATGCTTCTTGGGATGGGCACACATGTTTTATGCAAATTCTTGTCAAAAAATCATTATTCACCATTGCCATGGATAATACGTTCTCCATTCGAATTGGGAACATTATCCTCCTTGTTCTTGAAGTAACCTTGTGTGGAGCCATAACTGTTTATGCCTTGAAATTTCAAGACTGTTCCAAGAAAATTATGACTTGCAAGATCCTGTGAGGGCCAGGGACTTGCTGTGTGAATTCAAAGAGGAAAAGGGATGGTAAATAATGTCCACAATAGCTTAAGAAAACACCACAAACCTGCAACCACATTAGTGCTGCTTATGGACTATTTTGGTGAAGTGTTTCTCATATGGGTCATTCACAGTAGGAAACCAGTAGTCTTTAACTCTTTATTCCTACACTAGAAGGGAAGAAGATCCCCGAGGGGCTGTGGATCATAGAAAGGGATGATTTTCCTTGTGCTGTGAAGGAGAAGAAAGTTCCATCATGGATTGATGGCTGGATGAGGGGCTGGAGTGCTCAATAGTGAGGATATTGATTATGTCATGGGAGTAGTGGGTTGGGATGAGTGAGATTATTGCTTGTCAGTGACTAGTTTGGTGGACTTCACTTGAAAACAAATAAGTATTCCATAATCAGCTTTGTGTGGAATGCTTGTGTTTACATATGTTTTGATAATGGATAATGAATGAAATCAATAAATATGCATGGTATATCTGCTGCTAATTACTGTGCATATGGATTTGTTCATAAAGGAATAATTTTCATATCAGGTGCCCCAATGGCCAAAGAAAGGCATCCTGGTACATGACATTTCATTTGAGACATACAATTAGAAAACATTGAATGAGTAATTCATTTGGGAGAAAAAAATTCATGATAGGCTGGCATTGATAACTGCATCAAATGTTTTGGACATTAATTATCAACTTCCATTGAACACAGAAGGAGACGGGCTTATTCCTTCTCGTTAAAATACAACAACGAGAGAAGCAAGAAATACTTTGACAAAAGGAAGCCGTTAAAATCAGTATCTATTCCAAATAACCTCTACCTTTGATCCATGTCGAATTTCATAATTATTAGGAATTTCCTTCAGCAAGATAGACAAGGGTGGTAAATTTACTAGAGGAACAGTGAGCTAAAAATTGGGCACAACCAAATGAGTATAACTTCTTTTGCAACAGATCTCACAAAAGAAAGAGATTAAATATTCAAAACAACATACAAAATCCCTCCTGATGACAAATGGACAAACATTAGAGTTTCGAGGAACATAGTAGTGCCCTGAGATTCATTTTTTCTTACCCTTTCTCTGGTCTATAACCTTGGAACTCATGGAAAAGGTAATAGACGCATACTTGTATTCCAACACTTTTGATAATCATGAATCATGATGCATGTGTTACTTTGCAAATAACAGTTGTAAACAATGCTATATATAACATGCCATGTAATGGATTGTGTTTCATTTGTATGTGACTACGCTACTTATAAGAAATAAGCATTATTTGGCATAGGGCAGGAATTAGAAAGTCAGATAATGTATACATGTAATGTAATGTACCTACATAATAACAAAAGGCCCAATGAACTCGATGTACATGATTGATTAATTTGTCCTACCTTCCACATAATGCACCTACATCATAACAAAAGGCCCAGGACTATAGCATATTACAAAAGGACCCCAATTGTCGAATTGAGAGGATGCCTACAAAATATTGAAAATTTAGGTTCTAACCAAGTTGTCTTGCATTGTAGGACTAATGGTAAGAAGATAAAAGATAAGTAAAATGCCAATAAAATCAGTTCACACCTAAGTTTAACACAATTGAAAGTCTGAAACATAACAAAAAGCATAAAGAGAGAGTACAGCTATCAGTGTGCAATGTGTACATACTCAATTAACTACTGGAGTCTGATGCTCAAGTCATGCATTGTGTGTATAGTGTATGGTTAGGCATCTTTAGGGAAAGTTGTATCACCCAATCCAAAGCTTCCCAATATAGAACCTTATCAAAGGTTAGTGTCATCAAACATGCCTTCATTGCAACTTTTTTTTCCACGCTTTTTGCAAGATGGACTTAAAATACAATCTTTAACTTGGGGACTCATGTAGCATAGAGATTCTCTCTAGGGACACCTCTGGCTAGGACACACAGAGCCAATTGGTGACATGTGTTTGGTCGAGTTCATTTTGAAAATTGATGGCATGCATACATTCCTAAGTATTGCTACTATTGCTAATGGAAGTTTCTTGTCAATGAAACAAATAAGAGTATCACAGAAAATGGTTTTACTTGAAACACTTTGTTCATGTGGGTTTTGGGGTCCTAAAATATCCTTTTGGTGTGTAGTGATTTTGACCTTGAGATTGGATGCTCAAGGCTCCAAATCAACTCCATAATTCTTAGTCACCTGAATCCTCAACATGCCTTGAGAGGTGTGCACTAACTAGCTACAATGATCTGGACACATGCACAACAGTGCCTCAACTAGAGATGATTTGTGCCATAACTAGTAAGTTGCATACATTTTACTAAATTGATCTAGGATACAAGTACCTTACTTAAATGATGCATGCAAAACTTAAATTAGAAACATAATGCATGCAAATTTGATGAAATTGAAATATGGGGACTTAGGCAAAGACAAATGCTTCACGGTGAACTGTTGGCCTGGACACTAATTCCTAGAGTGCCTAGCCTTGCTGTGAACACTCAACCTTGTTGCTAGACCACAACTTGATGAGATTTTCCTCATTGGATATTATTCTTTGGCACTCTGTTGGTTTTATTATGGGTGTAAGTTATAGTATTCAACAGCCATTGTTAACACCCAAAAATGGTTAACTACCTCATCCACCCCACTACATGGCTCATTTGTCCATTTGCCTACCATACTTCCCTGAAAATCCCATTAAAAAGTCTCCAAAAGGACTAAAATGCCTCTAAAAGGCCATAAAACCATCTAAAAAGCCTCCAAAAGGCCTAAAATACCTCCAAAAGGCCAAAAAACCCATTTTCCTCCAAAAATGTCCAAAATTCCTCTAAAAATAGCAAAAATCCCCAAAAGGGAAGGAAAAATATAAAATAATGAGGAAAGGAGGTAAAAACCCTAAACAAGCTGCCCTAAACCATATGGTTTCCAAAACCATGGGCCAGCATTCCACCACTAAAAAACTATAAATAAGTGGTGGAGACCCCTCATTTCACATCCACAGTCATAAGCATCCTGCCTCTGCCGAAATTATTCTCGAAACCCTAGCTTACCATCAAGCTACTTTCACCATTGAGAACTCTTTTTGGCCCATTTCCACCACCGGAAAAGGAGAAGAAGCAGCTTGGAGCTCGAAGCCGCCGACATCGGACCAGCGCAACGGACTCCACCAACCTCCTCATTGGAGGTAATATCAATAAAAATCACCATTATACATTTCTTTACTGTCTTTGCTTCATGTTATTTACTTTTTAATGCTTTAGCTTAGTCTTTATTTCAGTCTATTTTTGTTTACATTATTGAACTGCTACTAAGGATTCCAGATTCCTTAGTAGGTGCTCATCAGCACAAGCTAGGGTGAAAACCCTAGCTACAGTTTTGGCGACTCCGCTGTCTTTTTTAAGTTATTTTTCCGTACTGTACTTTCGGCTGTCGTTTTCGGCCGCCGGAAACCGCGCTTTTTCTTTCCGCAGCCGCGGCCCGACCGCGCATTTCAGGCCCTAACCTGCGACCAGCCCGCCGCTATCAGCCCCTTTTTCCCTGCGCCCCGACCGCGTTTTTTCCGCCCACAGTCGCGATCCGACCGCGCCTGTTCATTACACAGTCGCGCTCCGACCGCCGCTGTCAGCCCGAAACCCGCGACCTAGACCGCGCCTGTTTCCTTCATACCCGCGATCTGCGCATGACTGTTGCCTTCCAACCCGCGGTCCGACCGCGCGAGTCCGCCTCATACCCGCGGTCCGGGAACTGTTTTTCGACTTTGTTTCCGCGCCGAAACCCAGCCTATTTGCCTCCATTTTTGCTGCACTTGCACAGCCACCTGTACCACTTGCAGACCTGCAGCCATTTCTGTTCCTTGTTTCCAGCATTGTTTAAATTTTTAGC
>LPNX010586076.1:15016-27212 GCA_001517045.1 Pseudotsuga menziesii
AATTTTTGCGGGGTTTTCTCCCTTGTGGTTTCCCCAAGGAAAATCTTTGTGTTCTCTTGTGTTGTTGCATTTGTCTTTCTTTCAGTGATCATTTTCTTATGGTTATGATTTTATGATGCTAAATGTTTTTATATCTTGTGTAAGCATTAAAAATATAACATGGTATCAAAGCCACCCTGAAATAAGTCTTTGTGTAGCTGAAACACTGCTACAGCTACAGCTACTAAAGATTAGAGTTTCATGATTGAAAAACCTAGAAGACAAAAACTAGTCATGTTGGGAATTTCTCTATAAATAGATATTGGAGAAAGTTTGGGAGCTGAAACTTTGACAGGTCGAAGCTAAACTCTTACTCTACCATGTGTAAAGGTTTCAACCTCAGAATTCATCCTTAAACAGGTGACCTAGGGAGAATCATTATATCTCGGGCTATGAAGGTCCATATGGAATTTCTAAAGATGTTGAAGATAGGGCATTAACTGCAATTTCGGTGGTAAAAGTTTCATACCTGAAGGTGAAATAGTAACACGTGGAAGTCAGTACAAGTTCTCTATGTTGAACAGTCCTAAAATACGTCACCGTGGTAAACTTCGCATAAGTATCACCTAGTGAATCCAATTCTTCTCTAACCTATGGGGTTGGAAAGAAGATAGATCAAGATACCTCAGGGTGAAGTTTCAGACCTTTAAAAAATGAACATTCAGAGCTATAGAAGAAACAATATCAGTAATTTATGATGAAGAAACCAGAGAAAAACTAGGGCTTCCTGTTACAAGAACTTCCCTCCACCAATCAGTTGAAGAAGGAGGACCATAAAATTCGCCCTAGGATGGTGCATCTATCTATGTAATAAGTTTCTCATTTTGTGGACTTTCATTTTTTGACCTAACACTACTGCTGGAGAAAACTAAGGCATCAGATTTTTTGCAGTTTTGTCCACAATTTCGGGAAAATAAGTATGTTTCCCATCTTGCTTTGAGGAGGCGTGTATTTCTATCCAATCGGATATGAAAGATACCTAAGTTGAAGAATTAGGGTTTCTCTGTCAAACCCTAGGTCCACCAGAAGCAGTATTTCAAAATATTCTTCAAGTAAGCATCAAGTTGAAGCAACCTCACTGGTAAGTTCCATCCTCTCTATTTCCATTTGAGGTTCTCATTTTTATCATGATGACAAATAGTTCCAAGCATGAGGACAAGATTGAAAGAGTCGAGAACTTCTAAGCATGGAGTTATAGAGTGCTTATCATACTTGAAGAAGCATGCCGTGAATAACTATGTCAAAGAAGAAGCTACGGATCCAAAAGGAGATGAAGTCGAAGCAAAGAAGGACCTAGTCAAAACAAAGATGAGTATTTCCGTCTCCATTGGATCTCACATGTATCATCCTTGAAGAATCCCAAGGATATGTTTGATGCAATGAACAGCATGTACAAAGATGAACTTGAGAAATCAACTCAAGGATGTGAAGATGCAATGTCAGAAAACATTCAATGATTACTCCACAAAGAAGATCTCATCTCAAGGAGCAATTAGAAGTTGTTGAAGACAATGTCAAAGAAGTAGAAGCATAAATTACAATTTTGAATGGTCTTCCAAATTTAGTCACGAGAGTAGTTCTAGTAGATCACATATGGAGGAGTGCACTATTGATTTATGGAAAAAGGAGAAGAGATGACAATCAATCCCTAACAACTCATGCCAAGCAGAAAAAGAATAAGAAGGAAGAACATTCCCTCCAAGAATAGAAGGACATCTCACAACTCAATAGTTATGTTGTGATGAGAAAGGACACTTTGAGAAAGAATGTCCCAAGAAGGAAGAATGGAAGGATGTTATGATCTAGAAGTACTTGTCAACCATATAGAATGGTGTTTGGATATGAGTTCAAGACATGAAGGGAAGTTTTATGAAGTATTCCAAGTAGATCTACAAGATCAATTATACAGCAGATCAAAGTATCAAAATATATGAAGCAAGCTTTGTAGTTTCTATCATAAAGAGAGAGTCGATTATGACATGGCACTGCTCTAGGGGCTAGACACACCTCTTCAATAGTAGATATTACACTATAAAATTGGCATAATCAAAGTAGAAGAACATATCGAACAAGATATATGGTTTGAGACTCTCTATAGAGAACCACCTATGCACAAAAGAATTTGCACAAGCTCAATAGACACCTTTGGGATAGTATATATAGTTACATGAGGATCTTGAGGATCAACTAGAGTGATGGAGATCCCAACATTTACTACAAGGTTGAAGATAGAATCATATAAAGGTCAAGAAACTCATAGATGGGTGCAAGAGAAAACTTGCAACAATGTTCGAGATGAAGTATCTTGATATCTAGTGACCTTGACAGGTGACATAGATGGATACAAAGAAGAGTAATAGCATAGGAGGCTACTCGTCACTCCAATGTCCTAATACATATGGAGAGGGAGGATGGTGCTCCACCTCAGAGGGAGTGATTATGGTAGATCTCAAAGTTCAAGAATCTTGACATGATTCTTGGGATTAGAGGTATGATGAAATCTAGAGGACATTTTCCTTATCCAAGTAAAATATTCATAGAAAATAGTATGGTGCCTAAAGGGTACTGCAAAGATATGATGACTTTGATTGAGTTGTAGTACTACGAACAAAAATATCACTCCAACATATTGCAGAAAGAAGAGTGTTTCTCTCAATGCAACCAAGGATGCATACATTGCAGCTGAGAAGAAAGTAAGTAAAGATTCCTCAAGTAATGAGGAATATGATCCATAAGAATTATACTGATGAAGATGAAAAATATACTCTTATCCATTTCATCATTGGATAAGAAGGGATGCATTGGTAGGACAGAAAGACACAGTTCTATGTGATATTTGGTGTAAGAAGACTTGTTCAGTATTTTTGATCATGAGCAAGATAGGAATAGGTCCTCGGAATCAGATGATGAAGTGAACACATTGGAAGAGACTCCATTAATTCAAGAAGACAGAGATCAAGATGAAGTCTACCAAACAAACAAATATACATATTTGAATTGTCATTTCCTATATATCTAGTTGTTCAAGTTGTGTACATAGATATGTTTCTAGATTCAGGAAATGTATTATGCATATTAGAATATTTGTAGTTTACTACTCATATGCAGGTGATGGGTAAATGGCTTATGTTGTTGTACACCATTTCATTGCTACTTATGAAATAATGTCTTGGCAAGATGGAATACATATAGAAAGTTACCGTATATATATGATTGTTGCATTAGCAGAAATAGTTGCGTGATTATATGAAATATATCTTTATGTATGTCATTATGAATATGTTATGAAATGTTTCTAATCATACAATTGTATTTGACTTGTAGGAAGGAGTGTATGCAATCACCCACAAAAGAAGAATGATGCAAGTTGTGAATGTACGATATCGTTGTAGATGTACAAGAGAAGAATGATGCAGTCACAGATGCACAAAAGAAGAATGATGCAAGTTGTAAATGTACAATGTAGTTGTGAATGTACAAGAAGAGAATGTTAAAGAACAAGTTACAGAAAGGAGTTGTAAAGCTCAAGTATATTCCTACATAGGAACACGTGGCAGATGTGTTGAATAAGCCTCTGGCTCATGTAAATTTTGAATACTTTCGAGACACGCTTGGTGTAGTCCAAAAGGACCTCTCTCAAAAGAGGGACTGACAATAGATGGAAGAAAAATACAGTGGTGGTAGCTCAGTCTAGAGTAGGGTAAGTCTGGCTAGGACTGTTGGCCCGAAAGGGTTAGTCAGATGAGGCATGTTGATCGTAGGGGGGTTAGTATTTTTGGCTAGATCAGTTTAACCCAAGTGGGTGTGTAATCCAGGACAAGGATTGTTGGTCCCCAGGAAGATCCATCTGTCTAACTAGGATTGTTGGCTTGAAAGGGTTAGTATGCTAGAAAAAATTCCTGGATGGATCTACCAGAGAACTCACCATGATGTTGCTCCGAGATAGTTAGAGGGCACGATGTATCTTCAGTATTTTTTATATTTATGAGTGTTGAGATGATTGATTTAGTATTGTTATACTAATGATTGCTAAGATTTTTTCTTTAGTATTGTCATACTGATGATTGTTGAGATGTTTGCTTCAATATTGCTATACTTATGATAGTTCTAGTATTGTTATACTGATGATTGTTGAGATGTTTGCTTCAGTATTGTAATACTGATGATTGTTGAGATGTTTTCTTTAGTATTGTTATACTGATGATTGTTGAGATGATTCTTAAGATAGTTTCAGTGTTGTTACACTTATGATTAATGATTGTGGAGATGTTTGATTGAGATAGTTTCAGTGTTGTTACACTGATGATTGGTGATTGCTGAGATGCTTGTTGAGATGTTTTAAGTGTTGTCACACTGATGATTGTTGAGATAGTTTTAGTATTCCTATACTGATGTAGCAAGTTCAGTATTCTCATACTGATGATTATTGATTGATTGATAGTTTTAGTATTCTTATACTGATGTAGCAGGTTCAATATTCTCATACTGATTATTGTTGATTGATGAGATGATTGATAGTTTCAATAGTATTTTACTGATGTAGAAAGTTTAGTATTTTTATACTGATGTTGATGTGGCAGGTTCAATATTTCTATACTAATGTTTATAAGACGGTTTCAATATTTCTATAATGATCGTGATGAGGTAGTTTTAGTATTTTTATATTGATGTTGACAAGATAGTTTTACTATTTCTATATTGATGATGATGTTGCTTCAACATTTGTATGTTGGTGTTGATGATGTGGTTATGGTCGACCCAGCACCTTGTGTGGATGATACTGATATGGTTGTTGTCCCAACACCCTGTGCTGATAATGTTGATGTGGTTGAAGTCATGACACTTTGTGTTGATGATGATGAGGTTGTTTCAACATTTTTATGTTGATGATGATGACAATGTTCCAACATCTCTATGCTGATAATGCAAATGATGATATAGCATTTATTAATGATGTTGCTTTAGCACTAACATGCTAATAATATTATTGTTGTTTCAGTATTCACATACTGACGATGCAAACAGTGATGTTTTAGTATTTACATACTGATGATGCAGATGTTGATGTTTCAGTATTTACATACTAATGATGCAGATGTTGATGTCTCAGTATTTACATACTGATGATGCAGATGATGATGTTTCATTATTTACATACTAATGTTGCATATGATGCTTCAATATTCCCATACTGATGTTGAAAAAGAAGATTCAATATTCACATACTGATGTGGTAGAAGAAGATTCAGTATTCATATACCGATGTTATAGAAGAAGGTTCAGAAGATGATTCAGTATTCACATATTGATGTGGTAGAAGATGATTTGGTATTCACATACTGATGCTACAGAAGATGATCTAGAAGATGATTCAGACGATTCAATATTCACATACTGATACTACAGAAGATGATCTAGAAGACGATTCAGTATTTATATACTGATAGAAGATGATTTCGTATCCACATACTGAGATTGCAGAAGATGATCTAGTTGAGATCGATGATGAAGATGTATGATGACGTTCCAAAAAATCCTATGACATATAAATATTCATCAGTCAGTTGTACAATTGTGATGATGCTTGTTGATGTAGAATACCTTCCTAGTTAAGAGGGCGTGTTAAAGTATTGTAACTTCGAAAGATATTCTATTGTACTATTGTTGTATTCTCCTTTGGAGATGTTATTACTCCATTCGGAGATGTCCTTGATTTAATTGGTCATGTAAAAGTCATGAGGTAAACCTTTTGTTGTAATTCAGGGCAATAGTACCCACAAAAGTAATATATAAAATGTAGTTTGGGTCTCCCAATGTAGGTCGTCCCTAATTAGGGAACCTGTACGACCTAGTTAGTTATTTGAGGCACTCACCTAATAAATATAAATAGGTGAGGCACCTCTCTCATTCTCACACATCTTACACTCAATTATTGCGTTGGAGAGAGAGAGAAAGAGTCTATTGTGGAAGATGAGCAACTATTCTTGTTGTTGGGGTTTTACACTGTCTTGGTCAAATTCTATGCCAAGGAAGTTTTTCCGGGTTTTCTCCCTTGTGGTTTCCTCGTGGAAAATATTTTTGTTCTCTTGTGTTGCTGCATTTGTCTTTCTTTTAGTGATCCTTTTCTTATGTTTATGATGTTATGATGATAAAAAAATTTAGATCTTGTATAACCATTAAAAATCTAACAAATATCCAGTGTTATTTGTGGTTATGGTTGCAGCTACACCAATCAAGTGCATGTCACTACCATTTGTATCACTTACAAATAATGATCTCAATCCTCTAAGTACCCTCGGAAGTAATACTTCTAAATCATCTACTTATACACCATACTTGTATTTAGTGGTTGTGCCTCGGTGATATTGGATCCTATTGGAATTTGAAAATGCAATTTTATTTTCCCTTGAGGTTTGCATTCTTTGTAGTATCTACAAGTATTATTTATAGTATCTGAAAATATGAAGGAAATATATAGTTAATATTCTATGATGCTAAGTTAATCCAAAACAAGGGGAAGATAGATTTGTAACATATTCAAGCTCACCCATTATAAAATACTTTGTGTTTTTTTTAGTAAAGCAGGCATCTGTGGTTTTCCTTCTATTCATTTTTTTGAAACATCTTTTTTTTCCATTTTCTTACAAGAGAAATTAGGAATACTAGGAACAATGATCTATAGAGATAATGCCAACATATTTGTACTCATATGTACCATGAAAAGAGTGGTATCTTTAGGATCCAAATGAAAAATAATATAATTTCTTCATTTAATATTTTATATCTTGATAAGCTCCCATGTTGAGACTAACATAACAGCCAACTGTTGTTTATCACCCATAATGTTAAGGTCAAAATACACCGCCATGCTAATTTGATAAAACATAAAGGATAAAAGAGATGTTTCAATGGACCGGGGCTTACTGTAGAAAGATAATTTAGGGTGAGTAACACTTATGTAGACAAGTTTTTGACCAACAATCATGCTGCCCAAACTAAGCAACTTTTTTTTCTGGGTTGTTGATCTAGAATTTATCCATTAGATCAGGTTATGACACATAGTCCCTAGTGAGGCAGTGCATGAAAGATATCGAGGATAGTTATCACCCCTTGTTTGAGTATCCTTCAATATGCAAACCATGGTGGCACATCCAAAGGATTTTTCATCATGCAAAAGAATTAGAGACCACCATATAGAATGCTCATTAGATGATAATCCCGCTAAAAAACTTCATGCATTCCATTTATGGAATTGACCACCATTGTCATCCTTTGTAAATCGCTTGAGTAAGGCCTTTTTTAACCACCTCGGAAGATTATTATCATGGATTCCTTTGATCAGGCAATGTTGTTTTCTTTTCAACCATTCAAAATTCTATATAGCATTAAATTGCACATCAGTTTGTATTTATTTGTGGAAGTGAAACTACTTTGGGAATCAAAATAGAATTGACTCATTGTTGAGTGGGAATTTGATAAGTTGAATCCATACATGGATCTCACTTTTCACACTAATTCTATTAGTCATGTACTATTCATTTGGTAAGGTGCATCCCTACCTACATTGCTTTCATACTTTTATTGAAATTGATTTTATAGATTCAATTAATTTGTTGAAAACAGAGACCAAATCACATCTTGCTCATTGACTATGCATTTGGTAAAGTTTCATTTCTACCCACATTAATTTCACATCCTTGAAATTGATTTTGTAGCTTTAATTAATTTGTTATTTTAAATATGGTCAATTTCATATTAAAAAAAGGATGCATCCTTACTCTTCATCATGATACTATAAAATGGAAGGACTATTCAGTATTCATGATTTCAAAACAATTTCAATCTTCCAAAATTATTCAATTAATTACTATTCTACTACCTATTACATGGAAATGGAATCAAAATTTATTGGCATAAATCCTATGGAAGTTCCCTAATGTCAATAGTTTTGCAAAACATAGCTAAAACTAGAGTTAATTGAAGGAAATACCAATGTGGAATTCATCCTGACCCCCATGGAAAGGGTGATTTTTGTCAATAGTTTGAGTGTTCCAGGCATCCTACGAGCAAGGATGTTGGTGATAACTTCCTTTGTCCGGAATATAATGCAATTGCAGGAAGCACATTCACACATCTCTACAGCGTCTGCCGCAACCCCTGAACAGTGGTTTGCGGCAACGACAACTTTTAAGGGGAAAAATTGTAATATGATTGAGTGCACATAATTGGCATTAGATTTCATGAATTCCTTCACGGAAGAATTGAGTGCACAACATCAAAACAAAATTAAGCTTTACAAAACGATGCTCTAAACAATACTCTAAATCAGACAACGTGGTGAGTCCAGTTTCCATCGTCCCATCTATGATGTCCAGTTTACGGCTTGCTAGAATGTCGAGGACATCCCTGGCACCTATTTCGAGATCAAGTAGCAAGTTCAGTATTCTCATACTGATGGTTGTTGATTGATTGATAGTTTCAGTATTCTTATACTGATGTAGTAGGTTCAGTATTCTCATACCGATTATTGTTGATTGATGAGATGATTGATAGTTTCAATATTATTCTACCGATGTAGAAAGTTTAGTATTTTTATATTGATGTTGATGTGGCAGGTTCATTATTTCTATATTGATGTTTATAAGACGGTTTCATTATTTCTATAATGATCGTGATGAGGTAGTTTCGGTATTTCTATACTGATGTTGATAAGACAATTTCAGTATTTCTATACTGATATTGATGATGATGTTGCTTCAACATTTGTATGTTGGTGTTGATGATGTGGTTATGGTTGACCCAGCACCTTGTGTTGATGATGCTGATATGGTTGTGGTCCCAACACCCTATGCTAATAATGTTGATATGGTTGAAGTCATGACACTTTTTGTTGATGATGATGAGGTTGTTTCAACATTTTTATGTTGATGATGATGATGATGTTCCAACATCTCTATGCTGATAATGCAGATGGTGATATAGCATTTATTAATGATGTTGCTTTAGCACTAACATGCTAATAATTTTGTTGTTGTTTCAGTATTCACATACTGATGATGCAGACGGTGATGTTTCAGTATTTACATACTGATGATGCAGATGTTGATGTTTCAGTATTTACATACTGATGATGCAGATGATGATGTTTCATTATTTACATAATAATGTTGCATATGATGTTTCAATATTCCCATATTGATGTTGAAAAAGAAGATTCAGTATTCACATACTTATGTGGTAGAAGAAGATTTAGTATTCACATACTGATGTGGCAGAAGAAGATTTAGTATTCACATACCAATGTTACAGAAGAAGGTTCAGAAGATGATTCAGTATTCACATACTGATGTGGTAGAAGATGATTCAGTATTCACATACTGATGCTACAGAAGATTATCCATAAGATGATTCAATATTCACATACTGATACTACAGAAGATGATGTAGAAGATGATTCAGTATTTATATACTGATAGAAGATGATTCTGTATCCACATACTGAGATTGCAGAAGATGATCCAGTTGAGATTGACGATGAAGATGTATGATGATGTTCCAAAAAATCCTATGACATATAAAGATTCACCAGTCAATTGTACAATTGTGATGATGGTTGTTGATGTAGAATACCTTCCTAGTTAAGAGGGAGTGTTAAAGTATTGTAACTTTGAAAGATATTCTATTGTACTTTTGTTGTATTCTCCTTTGGAGATGTTATTACTCCATTCGAAGATGTCCTTAATTTAATTGGTCATGTAAAAGTCATGAGGTAAACCCTTTATTGTAATTTGAGGCAATAGCACCCACAAAAGTAATATATAAAATGTAGTTTGAGTCTCTTAATGTAGGTCGTCCCTAATTAGGGAACCTGTACGGCCTAGTTAGTTATTTGAGGCACTCACCAAATGAATATAAATAGGTGAGGCACCTCTCTCATGCTCACACATATTACACTCAAGTATTGTGCTGGAGAGAGAGAGAAAGAGTCTATTGTGGAATATGAGCAATTATTCTTGTTGTTGGGGTTTTACACTGTCTTGATCAAATTCTATGCCAAGGAATTTTTTCTGGGTTTTCTCCCTTGTGGTTTCCTCGCGGAAAATATTTGTGTTCTCTTGTGTTGCTGCATTTGTCTTTCTTTTAGTGATCCTTTTCTTATGATTATAATGTTATGATGATAAATGTTTTTAAATCTTGTATAACCATTAAAAATCTAACAAATATCCAGTGTTATTTGTGGTTATGGTTGCAACTACACCAATCAAGTGCATGTCTCGACCATTTGTATCACTTACAAATAATGATCTAATTCCTTTAAGTACCCTCAGAAGTAATACTTCTAAATCACTTGCTTATACACCATAGTTGTATTTAGTGGTTGTGCCTTGGTGATATTGGATCCTATTGGAATTTGAAAATGCAATTTTATTTTCCCTTGAGGTCTGCGTTCTTTGTAGTATCTGCAAATATTCTTTATAGTATCTGAAACTATGAAGGAAATATATAGTTAATATTCTATGATGTTAAGTTAATCCAAAACAAGGTCAAGCTAGATTTGTAACATATTCAAGCTCACCCATTATAAAATACTTTGTGTTTTTTTTAGTAAAGCAGGTGTTAACACTCAAAAATGGTTAACTACCTCATCTACCCCACTGCATGGCTCATGTGTCCATTTGCCCACCATATTTCCCTGAAAATCCCACTAAAAAGCCTCCAAAAGGCCTAAAATGCCTCCAAAAGGCCATAAAACCATCTAAAAAGCCTCCAAAAGGCCAAAAAACCCCTTTTTCCTCCAAAAATATCCAAAATTCCTCTAAAAATAGCAAAAATCCCCAAAAGGGAAGAAAAAATATTAAAAAAATGAGGAAAAGGAGGAAAAAACCCTAAACAAGCTGCCCTAAACCACATGGTTTCCAAAACCATGGGCAAGCACTTCACCACTAAAAACTATAAATAAGTGGTGAAGTCCCCTCATTTCAGATCCACAGTCATAAGCATCCTGCCTCTGCCGAAATCATTCTCGAAACCCTAGCTTACCATCAAGCTATTTTCACCATTGAGAACCTTTTTGGCCCATTTTCCACCACCGGAGAAGGAAAGGAAGCAGCTTGGAGCTCGGAGCCACCGACATCGGATCAGCGCAACGGACTCCACCAACCTCCTCATTGGAGGTAATATTAATAAAAATCACCGTTACACATTTCTTTACTGTTTTTCTTTACGTTATTTACTTTTTACTGCTTTAGCTTAGTTTTTATTTCAGTCTATTTTTGTTTACATTATTGAACTGCTACTAAGGATTCCAGATTCCTTAGTAGAAAACCCTAGCTACAGTTTTGGCGACTCCGCTGTCTTTTTCATTTTATCTTTTTTTTTTCCGTACTGTACTTTCGGCTGTCGTTTTCGGCCGCTGGAAACCGCACTTTTTTCTTCCGCACCCGCGGCCGCGACCGCACCTGTTCGCCCAGAACCCGCGGTTTCGACCGCCGCTGCCATCTACCGACCCGCGTCCTCGACCGCGCCTATTCACCCAGAACCCGCGGTTTCGACCGCCGCTGCCATCCACCGACCCGCGTCCTCGACCGCGCCTGTTCGCCCCGAACCCGCGGTTTCGACCGCCGCTGCCATCTACCGACCTGCGGCCTAGACCACGCCTGTTCGCCCCGAACCCGCGGCCTCGACCGCGCCTGTTTGGCCCTAACCCGCGGTTTCGACCGCAGCTGCCATCTAGAAACCCACGCCCGAGACCGCGCCTGTTCAGCCCAAACCCGCGGTTTCGACCGCCGCTGTCAAAAAAAGACCCCGCGACCTAAACCGCGCCTGTTTCCTTTAAACCCGCGGTCCGCGACCTATTTTTTGCATTTGTTGCCGCGCCGAAACCCAGCCGATTTGCCTCCGTTTTTCCTGCACTTACACAGACACCTGTTCCATTTGCAGCCCTACAGCCATTTTTGTTTCTTGTTTTACAGCATTTTTTCCAGCATTATTTATTTCAGAAAAAGTTTGCATGGTAAAATTTTCTTACAGTTTTTCATACATTATTGTTGTTACTGAGTAGCTGTTTTAGATTCATCATCTCACATGCACACAATCTATCCCCTAATTCAAAGCGAGACCTAAAATCTACTTAACTCAACAAACACCATAACCTCAT
>LPNX010586089.1:2914-18500 GCA_001517045.1 Pseudotsuga menziesii
AAGTATGCAGTATAGATCCTGAAGAGATTTGGGATGATGGACTGCAAGGCCATAACCACACCTATGGCATCGAACCTGAAACTATTGAGTGATGCTTCATCAGAAGCGGTTGATGCTACGATGTATCGTCAGATTATTGGGTCCTTGATGTACCTAACGAACACGAGACTAGATATTTTCTTTGCTGTGAACACCTTGAGCCAGTTCCTGACAGATCCGAGACATGTTCACTTGATTGCTGCAAAGCATATTCTGAGGTACCTGAAGGGTACAATTGATTATGGGCTCAAGTATGAGGTGAATCAAAATATTAACCTGGAAGGTCATGTTGATTCAAATTGGGCAGGCATTGCCATCGATAGGAAGAGAACTTCAGGGTGTTGCTTCAGTATGGGATCAGGTGTGATCTCTTGGTTTAACAGGAAACAGTCCTATGTGGCACGAAGTACAACTGAAGCAGAGTATGTTGCAGCCTGTTCAACTAGTTGTGAGGAAGTATGGCTAAGGAAGCTACTGTTTGAATTATTTCATCTCCAGTTGGATTCTACTTGTATATATTGCGACAACCAAATTTGTTTGAAGTTGTTGGAGAACCCGATGTTCCATGACAAGTCAAAGCATATCGAGATCAAATATCACTATATCAAGGATATGGTGCAAAAAGGAGCAGTAAAGCTCCAGTATGTTGTGACGGATGAATAGATAGCTGATGTGTTGATGAAGCCATTAGCCAGAGTGAATTTTGAGTACTTCAGGGAGAAGCTTGGTGTTCTCTAGATCGAGGTTCCTTCCAAGGGGAAGTGATGAGTCTGTGAGCCATTCTGACATGGTGAGAGGATTGGTTCCTTCCATGGTCAGATGTAAGGGCTGATCCATTATGTCATGGTGAGAGGATTGGTTCCTTTCATGTCAGATGTGAGTGCTGAGCCATTCTGATGTGACTATAGGATTGGTTCCGACATGATCAGATATAAGTGTTGAATGCCATTCTCTAAATGGAGGAACCTGGTCAATTACTAGGAATACTCAGTTTGGGGCTGAGGGCCATTCTGATGTGATTGAGGGATGTGTTCCCACATGATCAGATATAAGTGCAGGGCCATTCTGATGTGATTGAGGGATGTGTTCCCACTTGATCAACCTGGGGTTGAGATCCCTTCTAGAATGGTTGCAGGATGTGTGCCCACATGGCTAGATGTAAGTGCAGATCCCTTCTAGCATGGTTGTAGGATGTGTTCCCACATGGCTAGATGTAAGTGCAGAGCCCTTCTAGCATGGTTGCAGGATGTGTTCTCGCATGGCTAGATGTAAGTGCAGAGCCCTTCTAGCATGATTGCCGGATGTGTTCCTGCATGGCTAGATATAAGTGTTGAGCCTTTTCGATAGGGTTTTGGGATGTGTTCCTGCATGATCGGATGCGAGTGCTGAGCCTTTATGACAGGGTTGTGGGATGTGTTCCCACATGGTCAGATGTGAGTGTTGGGCTTTCCTTTCTGACATGGTGTTGGATGTGTTCCTATCATGGTCAAATGTAAGTGTTGGGTGGTCCATTCTGACTTAGGGTCTGATATAAGCACTGAAGAATACCTACATGGAGGCTAGGCCTACAACCAGCATGAAAAAGGGCTGGCTCTATAGAACTTCCTATGACAAGAAGAATCATGAGATAGCACCAGTAATGATGACCTAGTGATGATCCATATCGAGTGATGATCTAGATCCAGTGATGTTGATACAGCAGTGATGATCCAGATCCAGTGATGATCCAGATCCAAATGAAGATGACTTGAAGATGAAGATGACGAGGACTCGATGATGATCCAGATGATACAGAGAATAAGATTTGTGCTGATAATTTGTGTCAAGAGAATACCTTCCTAGTTAAGAGAGAGTCTTGATGTAATTGTAACTTCAGAATGTATTCACTTGTATATCTTATGTATTGTACCCCGATGTTTATTTCGGGAAATGTTTGAGTCATGTCATGCCCCGATGTTCCAATCAGGAGTTTCTATAATGTGAACAAGTCATGTAAAGTCATTGTGGGTAACGCTCCTATTGATCAAGGGTTAAAGTCCCTGCAGTTGTGGGGCCCTAGGGTTATTAGACTCTCCTAGTGAAGTCAGCCCTAGTGACTTATTGTCAAGTCAGGAATTAGTATAAATAGACAGCGAGCCTCTCTATTTATCACAGACTCACTCACACTCAGTTGTAGCGCATAACTGAGGGAGAAGAAGTTGTTGGGGATAGAAAGAAAGAGACTACTGCTGTTGGGATATCATCTTACTATTTTGGGGTTTTACTTTTGGTGTCAATTCTATCTCTGAGGAAGTTGTGGGTTTTTCTCCATTTATGGTTTCCCCGAGGAAAAACATTGTGTTCATTGTCTCTTTTGTTTGATTGTTGGGCATGTTATTCTCTCAGTTAAAGATCCTAATATAATGCTAGCTTGAATGATAAAAATATAACACTTGTCTCTGCATCTACCTCCCATGCGTGCCTCCGAATCACCACTTTGATCAGTAGTACTAACGCTGGTGTAACTAGTAGAACGCTAGGATCAACACCATATGTATCAGCCTCCATAGTGGCTTTGACATCCTGAATAGCCTCTATCATCTTATTGAGGTGGTCCTGGACTTGGGTAGCAATGTTTAATTGCTACGTCCTCAGACTGGCGAGGTTATCTTACGCAAATTTAGGAACAATGTTGGCAATTTCCTACATATCATCTTCAGTTAACGTGTTTGTGTTCATCATTTTGTCGGGTTTCTGCTTCTTCTAAGACAATTGGCCATCTTCTTGTTGTACAAGCATCTGTTCTTGTACCTGATCTTGACTTGGCTGGTGTTCTGATGGATGATGGTTCGAATCATCCATATCATCATCATCCTCAATGTGTTCATGTGATGGAACATCATGGGTATCTTTTCCTTCATGCTCTTCACCGTTAACTTGGTGAAGCGGTGTTCCTCCACGTTTTGCTCTTCAAGAAGTGGCTCTACTAGTGGGCCGCACCATTCCTCCAACCAAAGATTAATAATTGCATCCACATCATCATCTGTCACCATGAAGCTTGCATGGTGTACCTGCTAGAGTGGGTCCTTTGTTGGCAGCAGGTTTATAGCATGTGCATCAGCTTGAAACTTAATGAATGCGGTGTACCTGTGGACAGTCGCGGTGTGGATCCTATGGGACTACCGGGAAACCTCACACAGTGCCTTTGCATGCATAAACAATGCAATGTTGTTATTTTCTGGTGATTGTTGTCTGCCTTATCTTCCCATATATTTTGGTATCTTGCACCTAGGCAAGATAGTGGAACATCCATCTGCACATAGTCTAGCAGGTTATCCTAGATAGTGAACAGAATCAAAATCAGCAACCACGAATAGTGGAATTTGTGGTCTTCCTTGTGTTGAGCCAGCATCACATCGTCCATAAGTGTGTTCAGTAGGTACCGTGACCAGTTGAATTTTCCTCCTAGTGCACATAAATCTGCAATTTTGACCACCGCTACCAAACATTGTGTGGGTATCATCTTATGGAACATCTTACAAGATAATATCTTTGTGGAAACACACACACTTTTGTCCTGGATGGGCCCAATCAAGTAGCCCTAGCCCACTCGCTGAAGGTTATGCTTCCGCTTGATAGTTTTAGTGTTCTGCTTGGCCAACGATGACATAGGATATTTGCCTTCATTTGGGAGCCATGTGATCCTTGTAATTAGATCGGCGTCAACTGGATATGGTTGATCCATCCATAGGTATCCTCCATGGAAGCAGACCAGTAACTGCTTCACGTCTGTATTGACTTGTATGCTATGGCCAATGTGAGGCATAGACAACATGTTGGTGAGACCTGCATGAGCACGTCCCTCGAGCCAATCCTTTGGCTTAAGCACCTGGGCATCACTTGTAGTGGACTGGATCATGGTCATGCAGTCTTTTATCTGCAACCCCTCCTGTTGTCGAGTGTCAAAGTCTTGGAATTTCAACACAGCCAAATTAGGCAGGATATCCTTCAATAGGGTCATTCCAATAGGGATCTACAGTGCTACCAGAGTATATGCTTCAATATCCACCGTCTTTGGGAGATCTGCCTCCCCTACGTCAGCTTTCCTTGGTCGAATGTAACGCAATAAATTTGGGTCGACCCGCTCTACCTATAGCTCTATTTGTGGGAACAAGCCTTCATTTCTAACATCTTATGCTCACTCGCCAGCAGGTTCCTTTCCTCGCCCATCTGGAGCGATCAGATCCTTGCATTTCCTATGGTTTGGAAATGGTCATGTAGACTCTTCTCTTGGTTGCGTTGTTGGCCACTTTTCCCCACTTGCACGACCCAGGTTTTGCGCAGCCCACCGATATATCAACTACCCGAGATACTGGCCCAATAGAGAAAGCCCCATCGACAACACCTATGAAGCAGACGTAGTCTCACCCAAGATATCTCATAGATGGGTAACCACCGGAACCATGTTTCCACGATTGTCGGGGAAGTATAGTCCCTTGGTTTGCAACCGAGGAGCTCAACGAAGGTAGCAAGACAGCTGGATGGAGGAGTCAGTTCTGCGTGAATGAGCACAACTATATTTCATTGCGCATGGCCTGAATTTCCTTTCTCCCTCACAGGTGGAGTAACTGGTGCGGCACAGCTGAATTGTGTTACTGGGCTCTATGACTTAAGTTGGGATTCATAACAGGAAGTATACAGAATGATATACAATTATTCAAGTTCAGGTCAGCAAGGTATTATGTTCATCTATTTACCAATTTCAAGGAACAAATAGAATTGAACCACTTAACATTATGTGGAAGCATCTATTAATCAATCACATAAAAATTCACCACATCAATCATTCATTTGGACATAAGAAATAACGTGGAAACCCATCTAGGAAAAACCACCAAGGTGCTCTTCATCTAGTATGAGAAAAGATATAGAACCTTGCAGTCTGTGAGATGCATACTAATCTTGAGATATGTCTTTAAGCTCAGACTCATAGTTCTCATTCTCTCTAGTTCGCTCATCTACTCTACTCCTACTCCTAGCTGTCTACTTCTACTGCATCCATATCCGTGGCTCAACAGCACCTCTAATGATACCATACTCTTCCTGATTCTACTCCTCTTCTGATCGCTAATACATTATAACATAATCAGCATCCCCCTCCATGGATTACCGTTGAATCACAATCTACTGGAAATTGAACAAAGATCAATGAAAACCTCGCAGAATAACTGATCAACTGTGCTCTGCAACTCTAACCAAATAACTCGAAAATAGGAAATAAGACTAACCAACCCTTTTACCCTTGCATCCTTCCTATTTATAATAATTTACATGGCCACATAGGGCCAACTGCATTCTGGCAGTCTGTTAACCATCACCATCAACCGCCCCTCTGGTTGCAGCTATGGTGATCATGACTTGACACGAGGCACTATCGGCCTGACTTACAACTATCTTCTCATACATGCGTAGCTGCAGGCTTATGCCATATGATACGGCCATGATCCGGATCCTGTATCTGTCGCTTTGCGACCATTTTTGGGTTTGTTTTCTCAACAAAACAGACATTGCCTTGGAATACTTGCACCAGGGCCTCTATCTTCACAACTTTCGCCACAGCATCCTCTGCCAATTTCTCTACCTGATCGGACTGTACATGCTCCAATAAGTCTTTCTATATAGACTACAATATGCCTTGAAGCTTGTGCTACATCGGCTGAATATGGTCTATAAGATTTTTTGCCTCCGTCTAGAACTCCTCAACCTGGGCTTCCCTAGCCTTCTCCTGCTCACGAAGGTTCTATACTTCCTGCTGGAGACTTTTGAGCTCAACATGCTTAATGATATTTTGCTAGAGGGGAAGCTTTTGCATGTCCCCCTTCATGACAGTGATGCAATCATCTGTCTCAGGAATGTACTACCTTATTTTCTCGGTTGTGCCATATTCAAGTAATGTTTCCCAAATGGTTGCAACATTGTCTGTGGCCTTTGCGCATATTGCTTCTCCGCCTTTGAGTTTGGTAGCAACTTCAGACATTGCTACTTTTATTTCTGCCAGCACCTTTGGGGGTGTGCTTGGTATTTTTCGGGCTTGCAGATATTCTACTTAGTGCTGAAGATCTTGTGTGATCTTCGCAAGCCTGGCCACTTTAGCTAAGGAGTCTTCATCGTCCTGCCCAACCTCCGGTGGGAATGCTGTGATGGCATTCTTAATGGAATCCACCAATGTGACACGACTTTGCTCTTGGGCTAATATTTCCTATTCCTTCTCAGTCAAGGAGCTGGTGCGCTCTTGTAGCTCCTGCTCCTTTCCTTGCAAGAGGGTCTTGTGCAGTTTGGCCTTCTTTTTCTGCTTTGCTTCCTGATGAGAAACAACGTTTTTCCTTAGTCGGAGTTCTGCTACAGATGCCTGCTGGATAACATGGATCTCATCCAAGAGAAACTTGGAGAAGTCTATCTCGGCAGTGGTATTATCAATATCTATAGTTGTCTCCTCTTTTACATCAAGTGCTTACGTTTGAATGAGTACCTTGATTGGCGGTTCCCACAGCGTTGTGAGTAGTGGAATGTTAGGATCAATGCGATAAGCTTTGGTGTCCACCGTGTGCTTGACATCATTGATATCTGTTGTTAACTGATTGAGCTGGGTCTGGACCTAGGCAGTGATGCTCTTTTGCTGGGCCCTTATGTCACCAAGGTTATCTTGCACAACTTTTGCTACAACGTTGGCAAGTTCTTGCAACTCATCCTCTATTAATCTATTGGTGTTTGTTGTTCTGTCTGCCTTCTGTTTCTTCCATGATGATTGGCCTTCCTCGGGTTGTACATGGTTTTGCGTCTCTGCTTCAACATTGCTATCAACCCAAATGGAACTTCTCCATTCGAGTGCCGACATTCCTTATGTTGGTACACAAAAGGACATCTTAGGATTGAATTTTTCCAAAACACTATAGATGGGCATAACATGGAATGCATTTACCCTTGAACCAGCTTGCCATATTATTTTTCTAAGTGTTGAATGGTGTACGTGACTATCCTCATTGCAACTCGCATATGTACGCGACTATTCCCATTGACAACTCATGTACTATATGCAACTATCTCCATTGCAACCCGCGTACATCAGCATACGTGTGTTTCCTTTAATCAACTCGCATGTCATACGCAGGCCACCTATATCAATAGTCACGTACATCTTGATTCAACCTTCGAAACCACTCTATTTCCCAAAGTATAAATAGAGGCCTTGGGGAGGGCATTAATCAATCAATTTTAGAGAGTAAAGCTATGCTAGTGGTATATCTTCAGAAGTCTTGGAGCAACAGAACTCAAAGTCCTTTGGTTGCAGAGGAGTCTTTGTCTCAAAAGCTGGGTTGTACTCTTATCTCATTCACTAATTGTTAATAAAGAGAATTCTTCTTCCAACATTGTGTTGAGTCTCTTTCATGTATGATGGTTAACGAATATATTCGATTATGCACTAGATATATTGTTTATCTAACCTCTCATATATACATGTATAAAATTGTACTTGGATAATTTTCTCTTTACAGGTGAAGGAGGTGCATCCCTGGAAACTTTGGAGAGAAGCAGAGTAGAAGAATATCAAGCTTGGATCAACCGTCGGTAATCGGGTGAGTCAAGAATTTCTTCCTATTTCCTTTCTGTACTCTATTAAAGCTGATTGTCTACAAGGTTAGTAGTAAGTTGGTAACCCCAGACCCTATGTTACAATGGTGTTTAATCCTAAACAACAAAACTGGCGACTCCACTGGGGAGTCTAGCCTGATGTGGGTTAGTCTTGTAGATCCTTGCCCAGTCTTTGCTTTGATCTTATGTGTGGTTTTTTATCTTGGTTTGGACTTATAGTGGTGTTTTAAAGACCTTTATATTTTTTCTTTTTTTGAAAAATTTTACTCCTGTATGCGGGTTGTTGTGCTACATAGTCACATACAGAGGTCTGTGTATGCAGGTTGGTGTATTGAACAGTCGCGTACAGTACGCGGGTTGCTGCACTAGATAGTCGCATACATACTTTAGCAACAAAATTTTTGGGTAGGGTTTCTTGTCCCTGTCCTTCTTTGGATTTTGTTTTGCTTTGTGGTCTTTAGTACTGGCATTTCATTGTAGGTTTGATAGCCTTATTAACCATACTTTTTTCTTTTCAACAAGCCCTTGAGTTTTTGTTGGTTGGATTGTCTTTCTTTTAGCAATTTGAAGTGGATTTTCCTGTTGGGTGATAGGTTCAAGTGTTGTGTGTCTGAATCAGTGATCAGGGTTCACCGTATATCCCATTCTATTTCCAAGTATTGTTGGTTTTTCACTTGCCTTTGATTGATTTCAGTGATTTCCATTCATTGTGTCCTCCCAAGCTAGGTGCTTTTCCAAGACATAGTCTGTTATGGAGAGAAATGCTCTTGCTCTCAATTCCTCATGCCTTCAATGTATCCAAAGGGTTCCTTACATAGCTCTTCAATGGGGTAATGAAAGGTCAAATCCGAGCGATCTCAAGGCAAATGGAAGGCCAGGAGATAAGTGAGTCGGATCCACATCAAGGAAAACTCCAAAAGAATTTGGCCTTTTGCACACATCCGATGTACGCAGTTTTAGGGGTCAAACCCATGTATATATGCGAGAAAGGGTTTAAAAGTCGCGTACGGCAATTTTTGCATGTTTTTAGGGATGATATTGGAAACATCAAAGGAACAAAAATGGTCCATGGGATCTAAGGAGTCTGCAAAGGGACAGGGAAGGCCATAAAAATATGATTCACCATGTGTGGTAAAATCAGCTATAACAGATTGCTCTGTGGTTTGCCTGTGTTTTAGCCAACCTTAGGGTGTGAAGAGTCAAATTTACAATCATGGAGGACCAATATATTAGAAGGTCATGAAGGTTGTAAAACCTTCCTCCACTTATCACATTGGAACCTCCACCTCCCCATCAAAGGCGGAGTTTGGACATAGACGGTTCTTTCAAACCGATAGGAGTTAGTGAAGTTCCAGGTGAACCAGAACTTAGGGTGAACCGTTTTAATTTAAACACAGTTGAGATAGAATACTTGCAGGATGAAAGTTTGCAAGGAATTTTAATTCACCTCTAACTGACTTAAATGATCCAGTGATTGTTTAGGTTCGTCCTTTCAATCCACCCGTGATTGGTATTCCTGTGGGAAAAATAATGTCTACTGCAGGAGAAAGTCCTTTTACTTCCACCTCAGCCGCTTCGGCTGAAGGGATGCTACCTCCTTCGGTAGGTGCCCCTAGAACAAGTATACCTACTACACCATTAACTCTAGCTAGCTGAGTGGTTCAACCATCGGCTCCCACAAGTTTAGCAGGTGCTTCTTGTGGTATGGTCACTGGGATTCCTAGTGTACCTACAGTGCCTACTTCCTTCGCACACACTGCCTAGAGTGGTCCTATAGGATCCTCGGATTTTGTCCAAGGTTTTCCTTGGAATGGGTGGCACATTCCCCCATCCACTCCATACAGAGGCCCCAACACCCTCATATGTAGGGGTGTAGTTTGGAAACACTAATCCTTATGGTCAAGGTTTTCAAACTATGTTTTCAGCTCCATTCACGAGCTCTCCCTTTTCACTTTTTAGCGGAGGGATACCTGCTCCTGTATTCCAAAACCCAGCTTCAACTAGGGTAGATAGAACCTCTTATACTACACCACACATAAACAATTCGTTGGCTTATGGATGGAATCCTTTCCAAATCAACCCATCCACTACACAATAGGCAGCAAGGGGCAACTCCACCTTCACATATGGGAATATGGGGGCAAGTCCTTCTAATCCCTAAACTGGTACTTTTAGTGCTCCGATTAGACCCAAGATTCCTTTCCTAGAAATGTTAAACTTGTCATATTTGTCGAAACTGATGAATGACTCGGTGAGACATGACCCCTCCTGGCCACCCATCCCTACCAATCTGCCATCGGATATCCCAAAATTCGAAGGAAAATTTGGTGATGATCCTGGAGCTCATGCCACCACTTTCCATTTGTGGTGCTCTTCCAACTCAGTGAACAAGGATTCAGTTCAGCTGAGGCTGTTCCAAAGAACTTTGATCAGTACTACAGCAAAATGGTACATTGAATTGCCTTCTGATGTGTTTAGTAGTTTTTGGGACTTGGCCAATGCAATCCTTAGTCACTTCCAACTTCCTATTTGTTATGATTTCAGAACAAACTTGTTATATACCCTCTAGCAGGACAAGGCCACTCATATTTTGGTTCACATCTAAGAGTGGAGAAGACGGAAGAGCCTTATCAAAGCCACTATTCCTCCCGAGTTCTTATTAGAATTGTTCCTTAAATCCCTATTGCCTTTAAGGATGTATCTACTTCGGGAGTAACGAATGAGGAAGAAGCTATCCTAAGCGCCCAGCAACTAGATTTAATATATTCTCAGTCTGGGATCTTATATGAGATTATCCCTGAGGCACCAAGGCCAACGCACAATGTAGAGAAACCTAATCCTGGAACCCATGCCGATGGTGTGGTTGGTTCCGTGAATTCTCCCACTGTAGAATCTTTGGCTAAAGAACTCCATCAGCTGTCCATCAAACATTCTATGGTGGAGGAAGCAAATGCTGCCCCCTCACCCCAAAATGCAAATGTTTTTGCACAAACCTCTCAGAAGGGCAATCGGCATCTCGGTGGGAAAAAGAAGAGAGGAAAAAAAGGTGAGGCAAACCAAAACAAGAAAAAACCCACAAACAATGTTGATGGGGGCAAGAAAGAAAAGAAGAAGGTGAAATTCCCATGTAAGTTGTGCCATGAAGATCCCCTGACCCATGTATGTACCCTTATGGAAAAATCTCAGAAGCTGTTAAAAGGGCAACAACCAACTGTCTTGAAGGATCCTTTTCCCCAAGGACAGAATCCTGCCTCAGCTTCAAATGCAGCAGGGGGCACCCCAAATGCTCCTGACCCCAATTATATCAACATGGTTCGATCCAAGACTTTACTACAGAACAGGAACAAGAACTATGAAAAATAGACCTCGGAGAAGGGTAAGTCGATAGGTGAATCTTCTAACCCTCTCACTATTGAGAAACCCGCCAAAATTATGCCCAAGATACCGAAAGGTGTCTTTAAGAAAACCTTGCATAATCCTAATGCTAGGGTTGCATAAAACTACTCTGTAGTTGAATACTTAGCCCAGACTCCTTATGCAATGTCGGATTTAGAGGTGTTACAGAGTTGTCCCACCCAGCGGGATGCACTCTTAGCAGCCTTAGGCAGTATGGACTCATCGAGTCTCATGGCCAAATTTAATCTGTTTGATGTCAAAATTCACCTACCATATCATGTAGCCTTATCGATAGATGTCACCCATGGTGGAAATACCATTGGAAGGGAAGTTTTCGACGAGGGTGCTTCTACATGTGTTATGTCCTTATCTTGTTGGAAATCTCTTGGATCCCCAGATCTGGTTACATCGAACACCCTACTTACTGCTTTCAATGGAAGGTCATTCCATCCACATGGTATACTACTAGATTTCAAAATTAAGTTGGCAGGAAAAGCAGTGTCTGTTGAGGTAGAGGTGATTGATGCACCTTTGGATTATAACTTGCTCTTGGGGAGAAGTTGGACTTATGCCATGTCTGCGATTGCATCGTCCATTTTTCGGGTGGTAGTGTTTCCACGCGAAGGGAAGATGGTTACTATTGACCAACTTAGTTTTACTTGAAAAGGCCACATGGAATCTAATGAGTCCACCATACCATTGGTTGATCAGGTTAGACCTGCTTCAGAGAGCTTAGGAGTTGGAATGTATGCATCATTGATGGGCACATTTGATTTTCCAGCTCTGATTAATTATATAAGTTCTACTAGTGTGGGGAAGTCCATAGCTACGGTTGTTGATAGGACTAATCCTTGGGTTATTTTTTCCTACCATGAACCTGAAGTGCCCTTATCGGCAGCAGAAGTAGCTTATCAAACTATCATCCATACCGTTGTTGAACCGATTCGGGTCCCTCTCACAGTCTTAAAGGAACTAGAAGAATCATATTTTCCTGCTTGGGCAGAGAACTCTTTGCATTCTAGAGATTGCTTAGATATGGTTTTACCTTCAGATGAAGCCATTCTGGAAGCCATGTGTGGAAGAGATAAGATCTGCGAAGATCTTCACCATCGATCCTATTTTCTTCCAGAGTTAAGTAGGATAACAAACCAGGAGTTCCATATGAGACTGGCAGATGATGTTGATACACCCATTAATCCCTTACCAAAGGAAGGAATGTTTGCTGAGGGGAATATTTCAAACATTTCTGCTACTATCCCTATCAACATCTCTTTAAATCCAAACGTGGTGGAAAATGTACACATCGGCGCAAACTGCTCTCCGGAGGAGATTGCGATCTATAAGACCTTGTTTAAGGAGTTCCGCAACGTTTTTTCCTGGTCATATGAGGAGATTCCAGGAATTGATCCATCAATAGTCGAGCATGAAATTCGAACATACCCTAATGCTAGACCCATTCAAAAAAAGTTGAGACCTGTCAACCCGCGTAAAGTGGCGACAGTGAAGGCTGAAGTTGAGAAACTGCTGAAAGCTGGTTTCATTTATCCCATAGCTTTAACAAAATGGGTATCCAAACCTGTTCCTGTTGAAAAATGCAAGGGACCATACGCGTTTATACTAACTTTCTAGATCTAAACAAAGCCTGTTCTAAGGACAACTATCCCCCGCCATTTATAGATCAAATTAGTGATGCTTGCGCAGGAAGTGAAGTCTTTTCATTTATGGATGGTTTCTCCGGATATAATCAAATCCAAATTAAACTAGAAGACCAACATAAAACATCTTTTATTTGTCCTTGGGGTACCTTCACATACAAGAAAATGCCCTTTGGATTGAAAAATGATGGGGCAACCTTTCAGCGGGCAATGAATTTTTCCTTTCACCACATTAAATCCATTGTCGAACCCTACCTCAATGATCTGCTAGCACATTCTCCTAAGAGGATAGATCACCCAGATCACTTGCGTTTGATTTTTTAACAATGTAGATACTATAAAACTCGCTTGAATCCCCACAAGTACGTTTTCTATGTCGATTCAGGGAGACTGCTTGGATTCATTATTTCTAACAAAGGCATTCAGGTGGATCCTTTGAAATTTGAGGCCATCGTAAATATACCTCCTCCTCGTTCTATCAGGAAGCTTCAGAGCTTGTAGGGGAAGTCCAATTTCCTTTGATGTTTTATTGTAAATTATGCCAAGATTACTAAAGGTTTCATGTGCCTATTAAAAAAGGACACCCCATTTGTATGGGATGAAATTGCACAACTCGCATTCAAGGCATTGAAAAAATCTTTGTTGTCAGCACCGTTATTGTGTTCGCAAGATTACTCTAGGGATTTTATATTGTATTTGGCCACATCTGAGTCAACCATAGGGGTAGTACTAGTCCAGGGGGACGATAGGCTCCAAGAGCATGTCATCTACTATCTCAATCGTGCTTTAGCCGGACCTGAGCTTAGGTATTCCCACGTCGAGAAGTTGGCCTTAGCAGCTGTGTATGTTGTTCAGAGGTTGCGTCACTACATCTTACAGAGGACTACAAAGGTAGTGGCAAATGTTAATCCTTTTCAATATGTTTTGTCTCGATGGATAGTTGGAGGAAAATTTAACAAATGGATAGTCATTCTCCAAGAGTTTGACTTGGATTTTCAATCCACCAAATCCAAAAAATCCTTAGTTTTTGCTGAGCTTATTGCAGAATTTCTAGTAGAGGAAGATGTAGCCATTGAAAAAGACTCATTCCCAGATGAGCATATCTTTTTGATTTCCACCTCTAACCCCTGGTACGGAGATATACTTATCTATCTCCAAACTTTGAAGTACCCTGCACCCTTCTCGCGGGAAGAACAGTGTAAACTACACGTACATGCCAAGAACTACCTCATTATCGAAGATACCTTATATTGTAGGGGGGTAGATTCCATTTTGCGTTGATGTCTTACCCACGAAGAAGCTGAGATTGTCCTAAATGATGCCCATAGTGGAGCGTGTGGGGTTCATTTATCTGGGTTAGCAACGGCCCAGAAGATATTACATGCCAGTTATTTCTGGCCCATGATCTTTAAAGATTGTGTGGAATCCATGAAGCACTGTCATCCTTGTCAGCTTTACACCAAAAAGATGCAGTCGCATCCCGCTCCATTATTTCATGTCATTTCAGTGGGACCCTTCATGAAGTGGGGGATATATTATGTGACGTGTAACCCAGTCTTGGCTAGGGGGTACAAACATATCATTGTCGTTGTAGATTATTTCACGAAATGAGCAGAGGAAATGCCCACCTTTAAAGCTAACGAGGAAACTGCAGCTTTTTTCATTTTCAACCAAATTATTGCACGATTTGGTATCCCTAAAGTGATTGTCACTGACCATGGCAGTCACTTCAAGAATAGTATGATGACTGAATTGACTACTATGCTAGGGTTCAGAAAAGAACATTCATCTTCATTCTATCCTCAAGCAAATGGTCAGGTCGAGGCTATTAATAAAACCTTGAAAACTATTCTCAAACGTACTATTAATGCAGCCCGTTCCAACTGGCACATCATGTTGTATCTTGCACTTTGGGCATATTGAACCATGTGAAAAGTGCTACAGGGTTTTGTCTTTTCCAACTCATTCATGGAGTGGAAGCAGTTACCCCGATTGAATGCAAAATCCTGTCCTTAAAAATTGTTATTCATGTGTTACCTGATACGAATGAGCTGGAAGAACATCTATTACATTTAGAACATCTAGATTAGTAATGTAGAGATGTTCTGATAGCAAGCGAAGATCATAAAAATAGGGTAAAAATCCAATATGATAAATCGGTCAAGCCTCGAATTTTCTCTGAAGGGGAGCTTGTTTTGCTCTAGGATCAAGACAAGGAACCCCTGGGGGCAGGAAAGTTCAGGTCTATGTGGTTGGGACCTTATGTTGTGTCAAAGGTGTTAAATAAGGGCGCATATGAATTGATTGATTTCGAAGGGAATAAGTTGCCTGAGCCTAGAAATGGGCTCTACCTAAAAGAGTACTATGCTTAGGCTTAGCACTTTTTCCTGTATTTTATTGTATGTATTTTTATGTACAATAGTTCGTCACTTTGTGTTTTTTATACTATCTGCTAGTTGTTACAAATGTCTTCCGAGTGGTTGTTAGGTTTCGCTGATGGTGCTAGTCGCCACACTTGTAATTTGGCTTTAGCTGCATGGGTCATTTATTCACCCTCAGGACAGTTAGTTGCCTCAGGAAGCGCTTACTTAGGTCCTGCTACCAATAATGTGGCTGAATACAGGGCTGTCATTGATATTTTATGGGATTCTTTGTTATGTGGTATCACTCAGCTAGAAGTCTGACTGGACTCTCAGCTGGTGGTTTCCCAGCTCAATCAAGCTTATCAATTTCGGAACCCTATTTTACTACGTCAGTTTATGCAATTTAGGTTATTGGAAAGAAATTTTGAGTTTATTATATTCAATCATATTCCAAGAAATCAAAATTCATTAACTGATGCATATGCTAATTATATCTTGGATTGG
>LPNX010586089.1:18594-42194 GCA_001517045.1 Pseudotsuga menziesii
CAAAGTCCATAAAATGCTCCTAATTCTAAGCTTGACCACCCTAGTCCCCCCGATCATCCTGGTCACCCTGCGCTCGGGCTTCTTCAGCCTCCTCAGCTTCAGTAGTCTCAATAGCATCTATATACACAAGTACTGCTCTCACTACCTACCTCATAAGGCGTAACCAGATAGGTGGTATACCAACCACTAGCTCCTGCATGATGATAGGGATATGATCAATGCATAAGGTAGGTATTCTCTGGGTAAGCCTAGCTAGCTTCCCCTTAAGAACTCTAATCAAACCTTGGTCCTCTCCCAACACAGGACACACATACATGCATGGATGCCCAGCAGAGCAGACTGGTCCAATATCTGCATTTTGACGTTTTAAAAGGATTAGAACTTTTATACATATGTATATATATTTATAATTAAAATTCATTAAAATTTTGAAATTTTGAAAATAAAAATACCTGACTCTCCCCATGCTCCTCCTGGAGGGAGGACAAGGTCAGTATCACCTCGAAAATCTAATCCAACATATGGACACTGCTCCAAGGCTGGTAACTGTCACTCCCACTAAAATTAGAAGTCGTCGTCGTAGAAACTCTGGACTGATCCACCACCTCCCTAGCAGAGGAAGATCTCTCCCCACCTACTCAGCCTAGGCTGACGGGGAGAATGAACTGACAATGGTACTAGAAAACTCAAACCTAGCACCCTTTCAAAGAAAAAGGCTACTAACATGCTGGAATAACCAAAGTTCTTTCGCCTGCCTCTTTTGCAGTCAGAGAGTTGTTTCCTCATTATCAGGATCACTCCTGAACATCAGTCATATAAGGCTGCGGTTTCGAGAATTGTCCACCAAATAGTCCACACCGAGCAATCAAAGGTAGAGGTAAAACTTGTCTTTTTTGGTTAAAAATAAAATGGTGAGTTTTTTATTCATATTTTGAACTATTTATAGAAAAATTATTTTCAATGTGGGTTTTTTCCCTATGGTTCATATTTTTTAAACTGATGCCATATCTTTTCTTTCATGTGATAGGTTTATGGTCGTTTTAAGTTGTTTTTTCGCTCATATAGGATGGTTTTTGGTCATTTCACATGCATTTCTGCATTCATACCTAATCCATCTTAATCCTAGCATTAACACTTCGACCACAGACTATGGTATCTTTAACCATTAGTTCCTCATTTATACCATTGTTCTTCCGTGGATAGGACTTTCCTCCCATGAGTATCCTCATTTAGAACCTAATTATTGTCTTTCGATACTCATGCTGCAACTGTCATGGGTTCAAGGGGGTCTTCTTAGCTATTTTTCAAGCCAAATTGAGCCTCATTTTGGTCTCTTTTTACAAGCTATCCCTTTATAAGACTCCCCGCCATTATGGAGTTTATTTAGGCCGAGGTCTAACTCCTCAAAATAGACTTGACTGCCGAGTAAACTTGTCCATTCAAGCTCATTAAGAATATGTGAATGGGCATCCACATTGGTGGTAGGTTATCTCTTTCTCGGACCATGTGGAATAATATGAGAAAGGATCACTCTTTTTTCTATGGAATTGAGAATATTATTCTCAGGTATAGGTTTATCACTTTTCCAGACCCGAGGGACTAAATTTACAGAAAAGGAACACCCAATATGAGCTCAGTTTTCTCTTTTTCATGTTCTGGACCTTAACATGAAAAAGATTTCGAGTGTACTTCATCTTTTTGTCATGCTCGTTAAACACCAAGAACAAAACATCAAGTTTATTGTTGTAAGCCCCATTTCTCATACTCAAATGGATATTTCCGAGTGATATTGCTTTCCTTCACACTCGTAAAAATCAAGCTATATGCTGCTCTCGAAGGAGCGTTGGGTAGGTGGTAATTTAACCTTTTTTCAGACCTCCCTGACTAAGTACAAAAAATGTTCACCTTTTCTTCTACATAAGTTGAGAGAGTTTTTCTGTGGTATGTTTTATACTTTTTCGGCCTCGGGAGACTAAATTGGATCAAAAAGGACCCCCCTGGAGTCTTCTTTGGAGTTTTTAGACTCTCTAAACATGAAAACACCAAGTGAGTATGTACTAGTTTGGGCTCATAAAATCCACAAATCAGTGACATTATCAAGCATTATTCCCTCTTCTCTTCAAGCTTGTCAAAAAATGAAGAGAGACTTGAGTTGACTTTCCTAGACTCGTTAAAATTTAACAGGGAAGATAAGGAAGAATTTTTCTTTTGGTTCTCAGTTAGTGGCAGCATGTCATCCTTGAACATAGCACTCTCTGTCTTTTCCGATACTCATGTATCAATGTTCACTTTCAGTTCAGCTATTACTTCAAGTTTCTTACTCCTCCTCTTGTCAGTTATACCTGGGGAATCTGATCATGTATCCTACATGACAGATAAGTATAGTTGTATTATCTGTAAAGTTAAAAGCTGCCTTGGGTCATCTCTGTGTCGTGCTCAATGTTCAAGGACTTAACCCTGTATCTGATCTATATCATGATTCCATCATTGTCTTATCTGTTATTAATTGTGTCTCCCTTCTTTTACCTAGTTCCTAGTCACTCTTGTGATCCGTTGGAGGCTCTATTGCCTTCCTCATCACAGTATGGTTCTGCATCAGCACTTCATGACAACGAAGACCTAGAGTTTTGACGATCGTAACTTAGGATTCACTTTCATTTTTGGTGAATTCCTTTGCTTCAGTTGTCGATTATCACCAATTGGTTGGCAATATGTTGAATCCTATCCATGTTCGACTTCAATAACATCTATTCACATGGCTTGGATTGTACTGGTTCTTTGGGATTTTTTGACGAAGACCTTAGTTTCATATCTATGGACTAAGTTGCACAAGATTATGTTATGGTCACTTACACAGCTTCCAGATCTTTGAAGACTCATCATTATTGTATATTGTGGCTTCGATCCACCTTTGTAATATACGTGGTCTTGTACCCATACTATATGATGTACTCAAATATTGTAAAGGATATAATGTTACAGTATATTGAACATAGCATCCTCAAATATGACTTTGTATATGACATTATTGTGTATTTGTTTTAGGTACTACCTCTGCTCCATTGGACTTTTAAGTTTTCCAAGATCATGATTATAATGTATTTCAGCCATCATTTCCCTCTGACCTCACACATTAGGGGGCATATGTTATCAACCCAAATGGCACTTCTCTGTCCAAGTGCCGACATTCCTTATGTTGGTACACAAAAGGACATCTTAGGATTGAATTTTGCCAAAACACTATAGATGGGCATGACATGGGATGCATTTACCCTTGAACCAGCTTGCCATATTATTTCTCTAAGTGTTGAATGGTGTACGTGACTATCCTCATTGCAAGTCACGTACGTACGCGACTATTCCCATTGACAACTCACGTACTGTACACGACTATCTCCATTGCAACCCACATACATTAGCATATGCGGGTTTCCTTTAAGCAACTCGCGTGTCATACGCGAGTTACCTATATCAATAGTCTCATACATATTGATTCGACATTAAAAAATATAAATCACAATTAATGGATATTAGTTGGATCCTAATCATTAACTATCCTAACTTTTTCAACCTCCTCAACCTTCGAAACCACTCTATGTCCCAAAGTATAAATAGAGGCCTTGGGGAGGGCACTAATCAATCAAGTTTGGAGAGCAAAGTTATGCTGGTGGTATATATTCAGAATTCTTGGAGCAGTAGAACCCAGAGTCCTTTGGTTGTAGAGGAGTCCTTATCTCAGAAGCTGGCTTGTACTCTTATCTCAATCATTTATTGTTAATAAAGAGAATTATTCTTCCAACATTGTGTTGAGTCTCTTTCATGCATCATGGTTGATGAATATATTCGATTATGCACTAGACATATTGTTTATCTAACCTCTCATATATACATGTATAAGATTGTACTTGGAGAATTTTATATTTATAGGTGAAGGAGGTGCATCCATGGAAGCTTTGGAGAAAAGCAAAGCGGAAGAAGATCAAGCTTGGATCAACCGTCAATAATCGGGTGAGTCAAGAACTTCTTCCTATTTCCTTTCTGTACTCTATTAAAGTTGATTGTCTGGAAGGTTAGTAGTAAGTTGTTAACCCCAAACCCTAGGTTACAAGGGTGTTTAATCCTGAACAACAAACATGCAGCTGCGCGGAAGGATGGTGGTATGAGTCCTCTGTATCATCATCATATTCCAGGTTTTCTTATGATGGATCCCCTTGAGTATCATCACCTTCTTTCTCTTCACCCTGAACTTGGTGAATTGGTGGTTCTTCTATATTTTGCACTTCAAGACGTGGTTCTATAAGTGGGTCGTGCCATTCCTCCAGACAGAGCTTGACAATTGCATCCACATACTCATTAGTTACTACGAACCTGGCTTGATGTATATGCCGAGGTGGACCTTTGACAGGAAACAGATTTATCTAGTGCATATTAGCTTCAAATTTGACAAAAGAATCATACCTTTGCACAATTGTGGTGCAGATCCTGTGGATTTTCCAAACAACCTGTCGCAGTGCCTCTACGTGTAAGAAGAATACCACATTGCTATCCTACTAATGCTTGGTGTCGGTCTTATCTTCCCATAAATTCTGATATTTTTCCCCCAAACAGGATACCGGGACATTCATATGCACATAGTTCAAGGGGTCACCCCAGATAGTGAAGGAGATCAAAATTAACATCCAGGAATAGTAGAATTTATGACCTTCCTTTTGTTGCACCAGCATCACATCTTCGAACAAGGTGGTGAGCAAGTACCATGACTAATTGAATTTTTGTCCCTGTGCACATAAATATACAATTTCTATTACTCCTACAAAACATTGCGTCGGTACCAATTTATGAAATATTTTACAGGATAATAATTTTGCAGAAACCCAGACACTTTTGTCTTGGATGGGACCAAATAAGTATCCCCATTCCACACACTAAAGGTTGTGCTTCCTCTTAATTTCCCAAATTTTATGTTTAGAGAGGTAAGGTAGAGGGTCTTTGCCTTCACTTGGAAGCCCTGTAATTCTTGCTATTACTTCAACATTAATTGGGTATGGCTGATCCAGCCATAAGTATCCTCTATGAAGACATACCAGCAACTGCTTTACATACATACTGGCCTGTACACTATGGCCGAAATGGGGCATGAACAACATATTTGTGAGACCTGAAGTGGCTAGTCCTTCAGCCCACTTCTGTGGTTTGATTATCTTGACAGCAAAGTCAGCAGTCTGTATTATATCCATGTAGTCTGTTATCTGTAATCCCTCCTGCTACTGAGTGTCATAGTCCTAGAGTTTCAAAACAGCTAAGGTGGGGAGGATGTCCTTCAACACAGGTATGCCGACAAGGATCCTTGGTGCGATCAAAGTGGTCACTGGCTTCGCCAGGAGATCTGCTTGCACTGCACCAAGTCTTCTTGGTCAAATGTAAGATGGAAAGTTTAGGTCAGACCATTTTCTCTGTGAATCTGTCTGTGATAGAAATTCTTCATCTTCATCATCAATTCCCTGGTCGGCAGTAGGCGTCTTTCCGCACTCACCTGGAGTGTCTAGAACTTTACGTTTATTTTGTCTCGACTGCGATCATGCAGATGACTCGCTTGGAATAACTGGTATATATTGGAATAGGTTTGGCATAGGACATGAACCAGAGGTCAAAATTGTTTATGGCCTTCTGGTTCTTTCCATTGTGTCAGTCTCCGATGACTACTACAGCTGTGAGCTTGCGGGTGACTGTATTTCTACTTCCTCCTCAATTAGGCAGCCGGAGATGACAGTGGCTTCTAAAGCCTCACTTTCGCTGGGAATTTTAATTACCATGGGTTTGAATGGGATAGAAATCCGGTGACAGGATGCAGGTCTGCAATAGCTTGGCTCTTGTGCTCTTAGTGCGTAACAAAAAATTGACCTAATGGAGAAACGAATAGTTAGATAGCGGACAATGTTGTTCAATCATTTATTTGATAGTATTTTAAGGTCTAATCACACTTGCAGGCTACCTTTTCCAATTCTTTCTCCGTTAATTTATGTAGCTGACCTTTCGGGCTGTACTTGTCAGACCAGTAATGGAAATTAGTGCTACCATGATTTTCAAGAGATAAGAGTATGCCACCTTACTCCTCATACTGGGTGGATTTAATGCCACGCAAGTGAACCAGTCGTATAGATCTTTGTTATGGATCCGATGTTTAATGCTAGACAGCCTGTCATTCCTACTTTTTTCCTTCTTTGGCACCTAGTTGTCTTGCCGCTTGCACACTTTAGGTTTCTTGCTAGGGTATATGTGATAATGTGACCACTAGGTGGTTTAGTGCTTGTGCTTTCTGTTGGTTCTATCGTAATCTTGCAACAGAATAATTTACGTCTCTTGGCTATTTTTTTTCACACGTGTCGGAGTAAGGTTTCGAGCAACCGTCATTGACCAAACTCATGATGTGGGTACCATCGACTCTTCTGAAATTGAACTGTGCCATTACCCATAGTTGGTGCGATGGTATACGGCCGTAGCCAAGTTTCCTTTAGTTTGTGTGGGTTCGTGAAGGCTCTGCTATCATAGTGTAGGATAAGTCTTCCTTCTATGGATGGCTTCACCTTGATGTATTGACAATGTTGTGTTGGAAACTGTTGTTGAGTTGGTTTAGTCTGCAATCACAAAGGTATCTTCATCCTTTCCACGTCTTCCACCATTTCCTTTCTTTCTGTGCCTTCTATAGGGAATAGGGTTTGATATTTCTTCAGGAGATCTATGATTTGTACAACCATTTCATCATGCAAGTGTTTGGAGATTACTCTGCGATATTTGCTTGGTTTCATTTATTTTAGCCCGCCGAAGTTAGTCGAGCTATCTTCTGCATCTCTGGGTAGTTTGTCTTGCTGAGTAGCTGTGCTATGTAGGTGAGCATTAACGTCGTTGATATTCTCAACTATACCCTCCTTGTCTTGTTGAATTGTATTATGAATTATAGGGTGTTTGTCAATCTTTAGAACTGTATGCGTGACTTGTTGGGTTCCTTATCGCAGTTGCTCAGGGTCATCGCAGGTCTTGGTCGATGTATCTAAATCATAGATGAAACTCTCGTATGTGGGTAACTCCTTTGACTTTGTCTCTACTCGTCGCACAGACCTTGTGACTCTTACACACCTTCTCATGGAGACTTCATGTAACCTATTTTTCCAATTCTCTAAAGCCTCCCTTGAATCAGATGTATATGAACTCGCACACTTCCAGCTTAGGTTCCCATCTGCCGTTGGACTAATGTGATCTTCGTACATAGTTGTAACATTGTATATTTGATCGAGATAGTCAACCTGCCCCTCATTATAAACAGGTTCAACATATATTTTCCCCTCAAATGGATCAATGGGAAATACTACTCTCATCTCCTCATCTTCAAAGGAGAGGATCCTTTTCTTGAAATTTATAATTGTTTGATTGTCTATAGCCCAATCTATCCCTAGTAGCATAGGGTAAGGATTTGTGTCATCCACAATTTTGATGACCTCAAAGTATGCATATGTGCGCAATCCCTCAACATCAACGATGACATTTCTCAGTCGTCTAATGGGTAGTACCTTCGCCTGATTGGAAAGACGTAGCTGGATAGGAGACCAGTCCAAGTGTGACTTACCCATTCTTTCCCAAGTCTAGTGCATTAGGATATTGACATCCAACCCCAAGTCTAAGATGATATAGTCCATGTCATAATCACCTTTCTGTGCGTTCATTCTCAATTCACGACCAGTCTTACATTTTCGTCGCACTTGGTTAACCTTCTTGTTAATGTGTGGTACTACAGGGATTTGGTCTATTATTGCTTGTAACTCTGTAATAGCATCTTTATCTTGGATTAGCATCAAACAAATTGATAGAAGAGGCCTCAGCTTACTAACCTTAGTGGAAAATTTCTTCTAGACCCAATGTTGGAATCGTTTCGACATGTCCTTGACTTCTGTTGAAGTTGATGGTACCTCAAGTCTTATGAATTTCGATTGCACATCCCATAATACTTCCTTCTATTTTGGGTCGGTCAATGATTCTTTTTTCTACGTCGCTGGCCTCACTTGCAGCTATGTTTGTTCTTGTGGGTTCTCTTCCTCTACTCCAGTTGTTGCACCTTCTCTTGTTATGGTAGCAATGTTCAGGTCTCGTGGTTCAGCCATAATCATCTGAACATTATCATTTACATTCGGGTTTGGGCTTGGTGGGGGGTTGGGTCCGGGAACAGCTCGTGCTTGCCACTTTGTGATCAGCTGAGGGCATTGTTCAACATTATGGTCCTACCCTTTACAATATGAATATGTCCTGGAAGGCTCCAAACAATCTCTGGCAAAGTGACCGACTTGTCCACCATTTTATCATGTAACTGGACATCTCCCTCTACCAAATCCTCCTCTACCACCTTGTCCTCTAAAGCTTCCACCAAGAATTCCTTGAGGGTGTAGTTGCTGCTACGGGTACTGGTTCTACTGGTAGTTTTGTTGATAGGGGTTTTGCTTCACGTATGGTTGTTGAAGCACATACAGTTATTGGTACTAGTTAGTTGGGAACTGTGTAGGTTAGTATGAGGATTGTACCTGTTTGACCTGAGGGAACCCTTCATTTTTCATTAAGTATGTATTAACTATTTTCTCTTTCAAGAGATGATATGCTCTACACTCTTTTTCATCATGTCCTACCGACATACAAAATTTACAAAATAATTTTGCAGGGGTACTTACAACCTTCTACAAATACACACATTCCCCATCACGGTGACCTCTTGACTGGCTTATATGACACCAGGGTAACCCTTGCCCATTTAATGGGTTAGGTGCACCAGATACGACATAATTCATGAAGGTCAGACAGTTATACTCGGTATGTCCGTCCATTCTACATTTTGTGCACCATAAGTCCTCTTGTCCTTATTTTCCCTTCTTGATATCCTAAATTTGTAGTGTGAGGTTGGCTAGCTATGACTGAATCTAGACCATTCCAGCAGCACCGTCAGCAATAGGCAAGGCCTCTAGTTTCATTTCTAGCTCCAATGCTTTTATCTATGATTCAATCTTTTGCTGCATCAGCGGCCTTCGGATATGTGGTAGTAGAGTGACAATAAACCACTCCTTATGTTATACATTAGACATTTGGAAGCTTACTTCATCCATCAGCATCTTGAATCTTTGGTCAAAATCCCACAGTTTCTGCTAGAAATTGTTTAATATCCTTAATCTCAGTAATACATTGGGACTCTAATATGGGTTTTCTAAACTCTAAGATCATTGCAGCTTGGATTTCCTCGAGGGTCTTCTATGGTGTTTTGGTTGGTATGGCACAAAACTTCATGAACAAATCCAGGGCACAACCCCTTAAGGTCATAATCATTTGTCCGTTCTTTATATCGGCATTATGTACTAAGCGTACTATCCAGATAGCTTCACAAAGAAACCAATGTTGTTCTGGGTCTTCTATTCCATTCCCATTAAATGTAGGTAACTGAATGTCAGTCGCAGCCATTATGTTGGCGTTCAGGTTCTTTGGGGTAGGGTTCAACTGAGGTGTACCTTCAGGCGCACTAGTTTCAGGACTACTGTCGTCCGAGTTAGAGGTCCTTTCAGGGGATGAGACTCTAGATCTCATCTTAGGTGATATAGATGGTGTTATATAATTGTGCTTTGGCCCTAAGGTCTCATCAGAGCTATCTGGATATTCAAGTCCTTCCAATATTGGTCTATAGTCCTCCTCTTCGTCGCAAGACCCTTGGTCTTCGTACGACGGAAGTTCATGTTTGTTCCTTCGAACAAACTAGGATTCCATCGGCCCCTTTCAGTTTTCCTTCTCTTTCCTAATCTAAATCTTATCCCACTCCTTAGGACTCCAACCTTGAGTTCAGGCTCTGTTCTTCCTAGGAACATCTCCACATGCTCCTCCCTGTGTTCTTACCTTCTTGTTAGTGACATAGCCCCTTCCCAAACACACGGCTCAACTATATAGGTGCAAAATACCTTTCTAACAAGCAATTAGTTTTATCCATGTACTTATACTCAACAAGTATCTCCTTCGTGGTCCTTGGAAAAAATATCGTTCAGCTTCACTATATGAAGTTATGGTATCTATTGCAAACTCAGTAATATATCCTTGTAATATACTATCAACCCAAAAATCAACAGCTCTTGAGACAACGTTACTTACATTGGTTACCTCTTGAACCAATTGTTTGCTCCACTCGGTAATCTCCCTTGTCTGGTAGTTGGTCCTTCTAGATGCTAATCCTAAAAGCCATTCATGCAATAGAACAAGGAATTCAGCAAATACGATCTCATGAATATCAGAGTATATATAATCATCCAACCATATTTCTGTGCTAAACCACGTCCCTGCACTTTCTTCTTGTGCAAATGCCAGTGTTTTAGCCTCCAACCAGTCTTCTATCTCCTCCTTCGTTGGGTGCCACACCATCTCCCCAATTTAATCAAAAAGGCCCAGCAATGGAACCATATATTGGCCACTTTTCCCCACTTGCATGACCCAAGTTCTGCACAGCCCATCGATCCAACAACTACCCAAGATACCGGCCCGATAGAGCAATCCCCATTAGCAACACCTATGAAGCAGGTGTAGTCTCACCTGGGATATCTCATAGATGGGTAACCGTTGGAACCATGTTTCCATGATTGTGGGGTAAGTATAGTCCCTTAGTTCACAACCAAGGATCTCAATGAAGGTAGCAAGACAGCTGGATGGAGGAGTCGGTTCTGCGTGAATGAGCACAACTATATGTCATCGCGCGTGACCTGACTTTCCTTTCTCCCTCCCAGCTGGCGCAACTCATGCGGCGCAGCTAAGTCATGTTACTGGGCTCTATGACTTAAGTTGGGATTCATAACAAGAAGTATACAGAATGATATACAATTATTCAAGTTCAAGTGAGCAAGGCATTATGTTCATCTATTTATCAATTGCAAGGAACTAATAGAACTAAATCACTTAACATTATGTGGAAGCATCTATTAATCAATCACATAAACATTCACCACATCAATCATTCATTTGGACACAAGAAATAACGTGGAAACCCATTTGGGAAAAACCACCAAGGTGATATTCATCTGCAATGAGAAAGGATATAGCACCTTGAAGTCTGTGAGATGTAGACTAATCTTGAGATATGTCTTTAATCTCAGACTCATAGTTCTCATACTCTCTAGTTCGCTCATCTACTCTACTCCTACTCCTAGCGGTCCACTCCTACTGCAGCCAAATCCGTGACTCAACAGCCCCTCTAATGCTACCATACTCTTCTCAAGTCTACTCCTCTTCTGATCGCTATGACATTACAACATAATCAGCATCCCCCTCCATGGATTACTGCTGAATCACAATCTATTGGAAACTAAAAAAATATCAATGAAAACCTCGTAGACTAACTGATCAACCATGCTCCGCAACTCTAACCAAATAACTTGAAAACAGGAAATAAGACTAACCAACCCTTTTACCCTTGCATCCTTCCTATGTAAACTAGTTTACATGGCCACGCAGGGAAAACTGCATCCCAGCATTCTGTTAGCCATCACCATCAGCCGCCCCTCTGGTTACAGCTATGGTGATCATGAATTGAAACGAGGCACTGTCGGCCTGACTTACAACTATATTCTCATACATGCATAGTTGTAGGCTTACGTCATCTAATACGGCCATGATCTATATCCCGTATCTATCAATTTTTTATTGTTTTCCCCATTGCACATGTCCGTGTTTTCCTTTTCACTGCCACACACTTCTTCGTTCTGCCTTCACGGGCCCTTTTCATCCTTTGCGCTCTTCATGTACTTCTATCGTGTGCATGCACATCTTCCTTGGCTGTGCATGTGAATTTCCTTCTTATGCCCCTTTCTCGGGCCAACATGCATCCCACTGGGATGCCTCAACTCTCTATCAGGTACTAGAGTTGCTTGTTGCGGTCCTGGATCAATTGGCATTCTTTGAACTAGGTTTAGTATAGCATGCGACCCAGGAGTTGGAATGGTAGCATGATCATCCCATCTGCTTTGCTACTTTTGTGTTCTTTCCATTGAGTGGATCTCTGCTGGTTGCTATGGGTACTGAACGTTGACTGACTATATTTCTATTTCCTCATTAATGGGGCAACCAGAGATGACAGTTGCTTCTGATGCCTCACTCTCACTGGGAATGTTAATTACCATGGACGTCGGTGTAATTGAACACAGATGGCGGGGTTTAGCTCTGCAATGACTTGAATTTGGTTCTCACTATGCATAACAAAGTGCTTGATGGGGAAGCTAAATATTTTCACATCCCTCGGCATCCTTCAATCATCATTTGACAGGAGGTCAAGGTCTAATCAATTTTCCAGGTTGCTACTTCTGATTCTTTCTTCATTAACTTCGATAACTGGATTTTTGGGTTGTACCTGTCAGGATAGTTATGGTATTTATTGCAAGGACAGGTGATGGGATCAAAGAGTACGCCACCCTATTCCTCGTATTGCATCGATTTAATGTCATGCAGCTGACACAGCTACCCACATCTTTGTCAGAGATTCATGGTTTAATGCTAGCCAGCCTGTCATTCCCACTTTTTGCATCCTTTTTCCGCTTCTTTCCTTGTCTCGTGTACTAACATATTTTTTCTTTGCTCACACTTTCCATGTTTCCTTTCCCTTGCTTGAGTTTGTGTGATGACTTGATTTTTGCGCGTCTCATTGCTCGTGCTTTTATGCTGGTTTTGTCTCAATCTCCTGCAACAAATTAGGTTACATCTTTTGGCCTCTCATTTTTTTTAAGATGTTACACATGTCGTAGCATGGCTTCGAGCAACTGCCATTCACCATACCTGAGACATGGGTACCATCTAATTTTTTGAATTATTTCTGCACCCTCCTCAATAGTGTGCGCAATTCTATATGGCCCCAGCCACTGTGCCTTCAGCTTGTCCATTTTTTTGAACCATTTGTTGTCATACCATAATATAAGTCTTTCTTCTTTAGACGACTTAACCCTGAGATATTGATCATGCCATGTCGTTTGTTGCTGCTTACTTAGTTGAGCACTTAGTTGTAGGGGTATTTCCATCTCCCCTAAGTCTCTCACTCTTCCCCTCATTTCTGCGAAGCTAGCATGGAATAGGTTTTGAGACTTGTGCAGTAGCTCTATGATCTTTGCAACTACTTCATCATCCCAATCATCCTGGCTATTGGCAAACTTTGGGTTCTTTGGTGATCCAATATGTACTTCCTTTATTTACAGGGGTTGGAGGAACTGACCACTTGAACTGGTAACTCCTTCTACTTCTCATATGCCCTTTTCTTCTAGTCTACTTATATTAATTGGATTATCCCCTATGCCTCTAGTTATACTGTACTGCTGAATGGTTATGCTCCTTTGGTGAGACTTAACCTCTTTGTTAGGGATCTCCTCAACTATACTCCCTTTTTCCTTCTGAAGCGCAGTGTTAATTGCAGGGTGCTTGTCGACAACTTCAACTGTATGCACAACCTGTTGGACTCCTTGTCACATCTCCTCAGAGGTATAGTAGGTCTTAGGTGTCATATACAAGGTGTATATGAAACTCTCATAGGTGGGTAGCTCCCTTGACTCAGTCTCCACCTGTCGCACAGACCTTATAACTCTTGCACACCTTCTCATAGAGACTTTGTGTAATCTATTTTACCAATTCTCTAAAGCCTCACCTAAATCAAATGTACATAAACTCGCACATCTCCAATTCAGGTTTCCATCCATTGTTGGATTGGTATAATATTCCTACATGGCTGTAACATCATAGATCTATTCGAGATAGTCACCCTGCCCCTCATTAGAGATAGGCTCGATGTTACTGTGTCCCTTGAATGGATCAATGGGTGATACTAGCCTCATTTCCTTATCTTCAAATGAGAGAATCATTTTTTTGAAATTTATGATGGTCTAATTGTATATGGCCCAGTCTATTCCCAGTAGTGTGAGGTAAGGGTTCATGTCATACACAATGTTAATGACCTCAAATTATACATATGTGTGCAATCCTTCGACATCAATGGTTACATTTCTCAATCGTCCAATGGGTAGGACCTTCACCTGATTGGCAAGTCGCAACTGGATAGGAGACCAATCCAAGCGTGGATTGCCCATACTTTCCCATGTTTGTTGCATCAAAATATTGATATCTGAGCCCAAATCCAAGATGATATAATCCATGTCATAGTCACCTATCTGTGCATTCATCCTCAATTTGCGATCGGTTTTACATTTCTTTTGTACGTGGTTAACTTTATTCTTAAGTTGCGGCTCTACAGGAATCTCATCTATCATTGCTTGCAACTCTGCAATAGCATCTTTATCTTGCATTAGTGTTAAACAACTTGACAGAAAGGTTCTTAGCTTACTAACCTTTCTTGGGGTGTTCTTCTGCAATATGTGTTGGAACCATTCAGGCATGTCCTTGACTTCCACAGAAGTTGATGGTACTTCTGGGCTTATGAATTCTGATTGCACATCCCATAATATTTCTTTCTATTTCTAGACGGTCGGTGGTTCCTTTTTTTGTGTCATTGACTTCACTTATGGTTGTAATTGCTCTTGTGGTTTATTCTGGTCTGCTTCAATCATCACACCTCCTTGAGTTACGACGGCGATGTTCATGTCTCACGGTTCAGCCATGATCATCTGAATGTTCGCATTTGCATTTGGGTTCAAATTTGGTGGAGGGTTAGGTGCTGCAATGGTCCTTGCTTGCCATTTTGCAATTAGCTGAGGACATTGTTCAACATTATGGTCATGTCCCTTACAGTACGAACATGTCTTCGCAAGTTCTAAACAATCTCTGGCATAGTGACCCAATTTTCCATAGTTATAGCCCGTAACTTGACCTATGCCTCTGCCAAATCCTTCGCATCCACATATTCCTTTGAATTTTCCACCATCCCTTCCCTATGGGTGTGGCTGTTGTGGTGCATACTAGTTTTGCTTGTAGTGTGACTGATACAAGTTTTGTTGGGAATACTGCGGTTGATATTGATTAGGTGGGAACTGCGCAGGATGATATGAGGCTTGCACCTATTCAACCTAAGTGAACCCTTCATTTTTCATTAAGTAGGAGTCAACAGTATTTTCTTTCAAGAGCTGATATTCTCTACAATCCTTTTCATCATGTCCTTCTGATTTACAAAATTTACATGATAGGTTTGCAAGGGTACTTACAACTTTTTGCAAATATAAACATTCTTCATCACAGTGGCCTCTTCACTGGCATATATGACACCATGGTATCCCATGGCCATTTAATGGATTGGGTCCACCTGATGCGACATAGTTCAGAAAGGTCAGACAGTTATCCTTAGTGTGTCTGTCTGTCCTACATTTTGTGCACCATAAATCTTCTTGTGCTTCTTTACCCTTCTTTATGTCTTGAAGTTTTATCGTCAAATTGGCTAGCTGTGACTGGATCTGCACCATCCCTATAGCACCATCACCAATGGGTGAGGCTTCTAACTTCATTGCCAGTTCTAGTGCTTCTGTCTGCGATTCAAATTTTGCTGCATCAATGGCCCTCAAATGTGTGGTAGCAGTGCAGCAATAAACCACTCTTTATGTTTTACATCGGACATTTGAAATCTTACTTTGGCCATCAGTGTTTAAACTATTGGTCAAAATCCCATACCGTTTCCGCTAATGCTTGTTTGATTTCTCTGATTTCAGTAATACACTGTGACTCCGACTTAGGTTTTCTAAACTCAGAGATCATTGCAACTCATATCTCCTCAAGGGTATTTTGTGGTGTTCCGATTGGTGTGGCATAGAACGTCATGAACCAGTCTAGCATGTGACCCGTCAAGGTCGTGATCATCTGCACCTTCTTTATGTCTGCACTATGGACTAAACGTACCATCCAAACAAATTCATAGAGGAACCAATGTTGTTCAGGGTATTCCATTCAATTTCCATTAAATGTGGGTAATCGGACATCTATTGCATCCATTGAGTTGGCGTCAGGTTTTTCCAGGATAGGATTCAAAGAGGGTGTACCTTCTTGGGCACTAGTTCCAGTGCTAGAGCTATCTATATTAGTGGTTGTTTATGGGGATGAAACTCTAGATCTTGCCTTAGGTGATATTGTTGGTGTTATGTAGTTGTGCTTTGATCCCTGTCTCCTCAGAGTCCTCAGAATATTCAGGTCCTTCCAAAATAGGTTTTTAATCCTCCTCTTCATCGCAAGACCCTTCGTCTTCGCACGACCGAAGTTCGTGTTCGCTTCCCTCGAACAAACTAGGATTCTGTCGCCCTCTTTCAGTTTTCCTTCTCTTTCTTGATCTGAATCTTCTCCCACTCCTTAGGACTCCAACTTCTAGTTTAGGTTTTGTTCTTCCAAGGAACATTTCAACGCACCCTTCCCCATATTCTTACTAGGTCAATGGAACCATTTGTTGGCCACTTTTCCTAACTCGCGTGACCTAGGTTTTGTGCGGCCCATTAACACAACAAATACCCGAGATACCGGCCCGACAGAGCAATCCCTGTCGGCAACACCTGTGAAGCAGGCATAGTCTCACTTGAGATATATCTTTGATGCGTAACCACCAAAACCATGTTTTCACGATTGTCGAGGGATGATAGTCCCTTGGATCGCAGCCAAGGAGCTTAATGAAGGAAATAGGATGGCTAGATAGAGGAGTCAGTCCCGCATGACTTAGCACAAATAAATGTCATCATGTACAAATTTCCCTTACTCTCCACCTCAATTGACTCAACTTGTGCAGTGCAGCTAACTCATACCAACAGACCAACTGCGACTTATGTCATGACTTAAGACAGAAGCATACAGGCTGATCTATACATGTTCATTTCAATGATGCATTTACAATCATTTGTCTACTGATTATAGGATAACATCAAGTATTTAAGCAACATTTATCATTATACATAAATCAAATAAAAACCATTCACATAAACATTCACCACATCAATCATTCATTCAAATGCGAGAGATAACGTGGAAACCCATCTTGGAAAAACCACCACGGTGCTCTTCATCTGGCATGAGAAAAGGATACAACAACTTACATTCTGTGGGATGCATACTGATCTTAAGATATGTCTTTAAGACTCATACTTATGGTTCTCATGCTCTCAAGTTTGCTCTGCTACCCTACATCTACTCCTAGCAGTCCATGCACACAGTATCCAGACCCATAACTCAACGACCTCCTATCACCGCTAGACTCTTCCTGATCCTTCTCTTCTTCTAATATCTACAACATTACAGCAGAAATGGCATCCTTCACCATGGATTACCACTAACTGACTAAAAATCACTGGGAAAATGACCTAAAACATAATCACTATCAATAATAAGCAACTAAAAGTCGACAAAAGCCAACCTTCTAACTATTGCATCCCTCCTATTTATACTATTTTACATGACCCCGCAGGGCCGACTGCATACCAGCAGTTGGTTAGCTATCACCATCAGCCACCCTTCAGGCTATAGCTATGGTGATCATGACTTGACATGGGGCACTATCGTCCTTACTTACAAATATCCTCTCATACGTGTGTAGCTGCAGGCTTACGCCGCCATAAACAGCCATGATTTGGATTATGTACCTGTCGCTTTCCAGTCGTTATCATTTGCATGCTTCTGCGCTTGCCTTTCCTTCATTACGCACCTCTCTATTCTTCCTGTGTGGGTCCTTTGCTTCCTTCATGATCATCCTTTTTGTCTATCGTGCACGCGACGCATATTCTTTTCTCGCGTGCGAGCTTCTTCCTTGTGCTCCTTTCCCAGGCCAGCAGATGGCTTGAGCAAATGAATGGAGAATTTTGTAAGATGGGGGACCTTGAGGGTTCATTTATAGGTATGGCAGATGGATTTGGGATAAGGATAAGAGTAAATGTTTCCATCCTAAATCCTCTCCATGATTTGTACTAAGTCAAAGTTTGTGCCTAGGTTTCCTCTTTCTCCCAAGAGAAAAATAGGAAACAACCAAAAATCATGTCAAGGCGAGGTTGCTTATTTTTTGAGAACTTGTGTGACTTGGGTCACTTAGTTTGAAGTATTTTGACCTACTTGGGTCACTTATATACTAGGAATAAGAGTGACATGCTTGTAATATGGCCCCTTTTTCTATTTGTCTTTGGATTTTGGATTTAATTATGATATTTTGTCAAGGTCCAATAAGTGCAATGAAGTGTAAATGAGATGGAATGATGATGTATGTCGGTGAATGGATTGATAACATGGTTGATGGATAAATTTGGGTGTTAATATATTTCCCCCTGATGTGTGAGTTCAGTATCTCATCGTATGGATGACATACATCATAGGATTCTCTTTTCCAGGAGATAAGTGTGATGGTGATGTAGAATATAGAGAGTGTACTAAAGGTAACTCAGCTTCCCAAGGGACTATAGGGGACCTTACCTACAAATAAAATACTCAACATATATGAGGTGCATATAATCTCAAATATATGGATGAGCCAGGAATTCTCATATTCATATCAATGTCTCAAAATAGAAAGCGAATATAGGCCCATAAGGGACCCAATCGATACATGAATAATTGTTGTGTATAACACAAATTTCCAAGAGGGACTCAAATCTGGGAACATATTCAAGGTCCAACCATGGATGATCTAAAGAAATTATATCAGAACAATGGCATTCTCATGGAATGGTTGATCACAATAAATGATGCTCTGCTGGATTTGAAGGGGCCCAACATATGCAATGACTCAAGTAACTAAGAGTATGAATCTAATAGGTATGGGGAACTACATCATACAACAGGAAGAATGTAACTAGAATGCATCCAAAAAACTATCACCAATGCAGCCCATATATCTTTGGAAACATATGGCTGAACAATTTCCACATAGATTCACTAAAGGAATAGATTGAAATTATAATCTAGGTCTTCGACCAAATAATGAGAGAACCATCAACACATATAATTATCATCGATGCAATGAATTGATTTAACGCTGAGCATGTGAGAAACAACCACACTAAGGGGCATTGAGGTATCCCCTTAGTTAGTCCAATGAGCTCATCAATAATAGTTATGAGGCTAAGGTACAGGGTACCTTTGGGTCCATCCTCTAAAATAAATGGGTTGATGTCGAAGAAGGATATCTACAACTGATAAGACAATGGATTTTCCTTAACAAAATCACGAGGGATATGCTCGAGAAATGAATTGAATTAGACATGTGTCTGAGACACTATTTGGGGATATGAGGGTAACTGTGTAATGGAATCAAATTTCCTTTGTTCAGAGTATGAAGGCGGGGTTGACCTAGAAGCATGTGTGGAACTCTTGATGGTATTAGGAGAGGTACATAGTTGGGACTCCATGGATCATAACTTCGATGGAGGGACTCATTTCTAGAGAAGAGAGGGGGTTGTTAAGTTTTTAATGGTTATACAAGATCTAAAACATTTAGCATCATAAAATCATAACCATATACAAAAGGATCACCGAAAGAAATACAAGCACAACCACACAAAAGAACAAAGAGATTTGTCCTTGGAAACCCTCATGGGGAATAAAACCTAGCAAAACTTCCTCGATATAGAATTCAACCAAGTACAATGTAAGAACCAAAGAATAAGACTTATAAGACCCCAAGAATAATACTATACTGCTTCCTCTCTCCCAAATGGACTTCTTGTTGGTCTGGATGGGCAGACTCGGGTTTACTTTAGTGTACCAACAAAACCCCTAGCTCACTGGCCCTTTCGGCAACAGACCACAGAGCGGCCTGAAGTCTCACCCGAAGTGATCCTAGATCGGGAGGCTGAAGACTTAGGTGTCCTCAAGCAAGTTCTGTAGCATCCTAGGTTTCTCCTTAGCCCTTTAACAATCTTATTAATCAATGATTACAAACTTTACCATTCATTCACATATAACTTCGCAAATAAATAAACAGTCGTGACTTGCTCAACCCACTACAGGGAATTCACAGCGAAGCTAAATATTCGCAGCGATCTAACTTATCAGATGTATACAATTATTAATGCATAAAAGAAACAGAAACAAAAACAACACAAGAAACCACAACACCAGATATAACGTGGTTCACCCCCAGTGTAGGGGCTACGTCCACAAATTGTGTTCTATTCAACTTGCTACAAAACCACAGTTTGATCTGCGCACTCAGCTGCAGATCCTTTCAGTCCTCAAAAGCTACGCACACAGCAGCAGGCCCCTGCGCACACAGCTGCAGGTCGTTCCTTAATCTTCCTTACAAAAACCCTCTGCGCACACAGCTGCAGAGGTCGTCCACGCACNCTCTGCGCACACAGCTGCAGAGGTCGTCCATGCACACAGCTGGGACTTAACCTTTTCTTACAAAACCAATCTTAGCTTCGCCTTAATCTTCCTTTCATCATAAAACCTAACCTATCTTCTTTACACAAGCGCTTATTTATACTGCGCATTTTTACAAAACCATGGTCTTAAACCATGGGCACCCAAAACCCTAAACCCTGGATTTCAACCACGGGTTTTATTACAAAAAAGGTGTTTTAACTTCCCCCGCTACCCCTAAGACTGTTTTGACCCGTAACTCCGCTTACAAATTTTCTAATTAACCGCGGAGTTACCCAAACATGGAGTATGCGCCCCAACACTCAACTCGCTGAACTCATATATACAGAAGTCACTTAATACTGTAACTGTTAACTGTCATGAATCAAGCACTGATAAACTCATATACAGAACACTTGCTACATTCAACTCACATTTAGCCTTCTATGTTACTGTAAACTGGAAGATAGCATACATACATTCATTAACTAATAAGCAAAATTCATGTAACAGATAACAGATAGCACATAAGTAGAGTACAATCACATGAAATAGTCGCACAACACACGGATTTTACGTGGCTCACTTCCAGGGGGGGAAGTTACATCCACAGGAACTGTTTTTTATTATATCTTGAGAGAGTACACACAGTTCCACTGCAACCTCTTATGCAACTTGAGATCTTTTGGGAAACTCCATGCACTCAGCTGGGAGCCCTTCTCTTAGATCTCTTCTCTTCCTATATTGCTTTCTTCTTATAATATATCCTTTCTCTCTCTCTCTCTCTCTCAATCCCTGCAGATTGTTACATACATGCTCAACGATTTGGCTACTGTTTATAGCAAGATAACTACAAACTTTACAACAGAACCAGAGCTCGACTCTTTCTTAGAGACACCTAGCTAGCTCACTGTCTAACTATCTGAATGTCTAACTGTCTAAGTGTCTAACCTTTCATTATACAAAATACATGCTTAAATAGGTGACCCGAAGGTCTCACCGTGATACAACACTGTGGGCCTATCCCAACAGTAACCCAAAAACCCTAACTGTGACAGTCAGCCTATCTGTACTTTGAACTGCTACTTACTGGTCACACTACAGCTTTTTGCAGTCTTCTATGCTTCCTGGCACTGATCATGGGTATGGGCGCCACTTCCTCGGTTGCTCCCCTTCTATCCTTTGTCTTTAATACCTCAGCCCGTTGCTCCTTTTCTCTTTATGAGAGTAGCTAAGCCCTCCTGTCGTCACCATTGCCTTAAATGCAGTGGTTGAGCTCTCTCTTCTCAGCCGCTTCAGGTACTGTTTCCTTTAACTTTCCTTGTTCTGATATAGCATCTTTTCCTGTAGCTGCGGGGCCCTGCTCCAACAGTCCCCTAACACTTACTTGTGGCTCGTCCTTGAGCCACTAACAGCTGGCTTCTCTCGCTGTAGCTTCTCTTGGGCTTCCTGCGAAGTCCTTGCGAATCTCTCCCTGAGTCCTACGACATCTTTGTCCATAGCTTCGACACAGTCTTGTGTCGCTTCCTCTAAAATAGTTTCAACACTTTCCTTAAGTGAAGCTCCAGAATAAATGGCGGACCATTTATAGGCTTCTAAATTTGTTGCAATGACCTCACCTCCTGCTACCTTGGTCAGGTTTGTACCATTCACCTCAAATTCTACTGGAGCACTTGTCCGGATAGATTCATCAAAGCCATCCTCATTCTGAATATATGTATGTGTGTGAGAGAGATAGAGTGAGACATGTCCTTGTCTAGCTTTAATGTAACTACCTTCTTTGACATTTTCTGTATCTCTCTCACTTTCAACATCTCTGCTTCATTCCTTTCTCGTTTCCTTTTGTTTTTCTGAGTCTTAGATGCCTGTTTCTTGGTCCTTTTTTCTTTCCATGAGATATTCTGGGAAACTCCACGCGCACAGCCGGGAGCCCTTCTCTTTATTTTTCTCACTTTTCTTCTTCTCTTTTTTCTTATCTTCAGTGATCTTCTCGTCTTTCTTCTTCTCTGCTCTGGGCTGGACTCTTCTACTATCTGAGCTTGACTCCTCATCCTCGGCATTTGGCTGACCTGTGGTGCACCTAATTTCACAACCCTGGGCGGTGGAATCATAGCAGACACAAGGCCACCATGCTGGAATCATTGCACAATGTCTTCTAAAGGTTCCTTCTCGAACATACACCACCTGGTGCAATACTCAGGACTGGCAATGGCTGTGAAATTGGGGAAAACCAACACTCTATAACTGGAGTATCTCTGCATAGGAAAACTCTACAAATTGCTCTATAACTCTCAGAAATTACAAAAATTAACCCTTCTTTGTGAATGATCTGTGTATTTATAACGAAGGCGATAATCTCTGAAGCAACGCTCACTTAGACTAGACCCGTTAGCAGCATTTATTGCATGGATAAGACAACAGTCGTCGTCCCAATCCTCATTAATTGCTGAAAATCCGATCAAATTTCCCTCGAAAATTGTGTAGGCATCGGCAATCTCGACCAAGATTTACCAAATATAGGACAATCACTGCACTATTTCCAAGTCTAGGGTAACGTATACTTGTCATATCTAGATTAATTACTTGTCAGAAGGCGAAGTGACTGGCCCTCCGTCCCTTTTGAAAATCGTCTACGTGGCATGGGGAACATCGCCTCGCTGTGATGTCACACCGCATCGTCCTGAACCAAAATGCTGGCATGAAACTCTACAACATTCAAAAACTTGCGCAAAATAAACTTTTCTACTATGATTCCTCATACTTAGAACCCTTCTTTTTTTTTTATGGGTGTAGACTAGTTATGGGTGCGATGCCTCCTTTCAACTACACTGGACATCTGCACACCCAGTTCTCTGAGTTAGGGTTGGGAAGAGGAGTGGCTATCACTATAAATCTTAAGCCTACTGCCATTAATCAAAGTAGGAACAAGCTCCCCATTCAGTTTATTGAGCTGAACGGCACCTCCTTCTGTAACTTGTTGGATATGATATGCCCCAACCAATGCGTCTTGAACTTCCCTAGAAACTTAAAAAACTTGCTGTCATAAAGGAGCACTAGGTCTCCTGTCTGAAAAATATTGCTCTTGATGTGCCTGTCATGCCAAGATTTTTCTCGTGCCTTCTGCACTTTTTGATGAAATCCTGCGATGAATCTGTCTTCTTCTAAAGCAAGTAGCTGCACTAGTCTTTCATTCATCATGTCTGTATCAGCCATCTCGGTAATTTGAGCAATTCTTAAACTGGGAATAATATATTCCATAGGCATAACAGCCTCTTGTCCATACACCAAGCTGAAAGGTG
>LPNX010586089.1:45032-68400 GCA_001517045.1 Pseudotsuga menziesii
TGTAACCTGGGATCACTTTCTCTTGTATATTTCTGCTGTAAACACTCCTTGTCATTAGAGAATCTGATCGCCATCAGTCTCTTAAAATCATCCCATGATGTGATATGTTCTTTATGTTCATACCACCATCTTCCAGGTCTGGCTCTTACTGCAAGGTCAATAACTGCCATCCTCTGATCATGAGAGATTTATTGCTCAAACTGCTGTAAAAAGTCATTGATATTTGCTAAACCATCAAACAACGGAATATCCTTAACCTCTGCGCCAATCCATCGCAGTGACTTAGTCATAAATGCACATCTGCGAGCTGAGACTTCATAAAGTCTATTCTGCCAATTCTCTAAACCAACCTCCAAGTCCGATGCGCATGAGCTATCGCATCGCCAACTAATATTTCCTTCTATGGTCGGATTGATATAATCACTCTGATTAGCAGTCATCTGATAGAGGTTCTCCATATTATGCACCTCTTCCTCTGCTCTGATAGGTTCAATGTATCTAGGACCCTGAAAAGGATCCAACGGTGTGATGACCCGAATCTGTTTATCCTCAAAGGTTATCTGTCTTTTCTTCAAATCAATAACAGCCATGTTATCAATTGCCCAATCAATACCTAGTAAAGCTTGACACGGTCTACTATCGCCAATAATTTCTATGACTTCAAAATCTGCAAAGCTGCGAACTCCGTCAATATCAACTGGCACTTGCGGTAATCGACCCAATGGTGATACCCTCTATTGATTGGCTAGTCGCAGATGGATAGGTGATTTGGCTAAATTAGGGCTACCCATCTGTTCCCATGTCTGCTTAGTCAGAACGTTTACCTCTGATCCTAAATCTAGGATTATTTAATCTATTTCAAATTCTCCAATTTGTGTTGTGAGTCTCATTTCTCTTCCTGTTCTAGTATGGCCCATAATATTATGAACAGCACGCTGCATACTGCTCATGGAAGAAGGCTGCTGATACTGATCTATGATGATCTGAAGCTCTCCTATGGCTTTCTCATTTCTTACAAGTTTCAAACAGCTCCACAGGAAGGATTGTACACTTCCTATCAACTCATCCTCTTCGCACCTTCCAGATGTGGTAGCCTGCGATATCTGCACAGGACTAACGTCACAAGGTTTTTGCTGCGCTACACCCTTATAAGGCAATGTCTGCGATTCTGATGGTGTAGGGTCAGTAAAGAAATTTTTAGCTTGCTAGAATGTTTCTTTGTTGTTCTACAGGTCAAGCGGTGTAGGTTTATCAGTGGCTTTACGCACCCACTTCGGACCTGTATTCTTTTCGGCATCATGCGATGTGCTACTGGTAGAAGCACCACTGTGAGTCACAATATTGACTCTTGGTTCTGGTTCGTTATGCTCAGCAGCAATAAGCTAAATATTCTGGTTTAGTGCTGGATTAGGGTCCTTAATCTTGGCTATCAAGATAGGACATTCTTCTATAGTGTGATCATAGGACTTGCAATATTTACATGTTGTAGTAGGGTTCTGACAATCCCTAGCATAATGTCCTACAGCTCCATAGTTGTAACAAACAATCGGTCCATGGCCATGGCCAAAGCCTCCGCCACAGCCTCGTCCTCTGAATCCTCCACCACGGCCATCATGAGCCGGTTCATGTTGTGGTCATGCTTCTGCTCCTGATGTCTCTGACTGGACTCTGTAGAAGTCGTGTTTTCTCTCTACCATGAGATCATAAGCTCTGTAATTATTTTCATCATGTCCTACTGACTTACAGAAGTTAAAGTATAAGTTCTTGGGATTTTGTACATACTTCTGAAGTAAAGGGCATTCCTGTGGTCTATGTCCTCTTGTTCTACATATTTCACACCATGGCCCTTGATTCTGTACTAAAGGGTTAGGAGCCCCACTTGCTAGATACTCAACAAATACTGGAAAGTTATCTTTGGTATGGCCCTGTCCTTTACACTTTGTACACCATAATTCTTGTGCAACCTCTTTTCCTTTCTTAATCTCATGTAGCTGTAACGTGAGATTGGCTAACTGGTTCTGCAATCTTGTCATACCTACACTAGTCTCAGCTAGAGGTGAAGCCTCTAGTTTCATTGCCATCTCCAATGCTTCATCCTGTGTATGGAGTCTCTGTTGCATTAGTGGAAGTCTGATATGAGGGAGAAGTGTTGTGATGAACCATTCCTTATGCTGCTCCGGTGCAAACTCAAAGCTAACTTGGTCTATAAGGGCTTTAAATTTCTGATCAAAATCCCATACTGACTCTGTGGGTAACTATTTGATGTCTTTGAGTTCTGTGATACACTGTGACTCAAACTTGGGTTTCTTAAATTCTTTGATCATTGCAGTCCTGACCTCTACGAGTGTTCTAATATGTGCTAATGTATACTTCATATACCATGTTAAATCTCTTTCTCTAAGTGTAGTGGCCAACTGAACAAGCTTAGTATTGTCATCCTGGATCTGTTTAATGGTCCATACGGCTTCACATAGGAACCAATGCTGTTCTGGGTCTTCTGCCCCTGTACCCTTAAAGGTAGGTAATTTCATGTCATCCCCCATTCTGTTTCTACGTGGTGGATTCTGATTCACTGTATTACTACCACTTGGCAGTATAAATGTAGGTGATGTAGAGGTAGTATGTACTGTGTGTGAACTACTAGATGGAGTTCCTGCGGGATTATTCTGAGTCCTAGTCGGTTTCTGTGGGGTATAAGGGTGGTAAGGGATACCCCCTAATGTTCTTTCTTTGTTACTCTGACTCTGTTCTCTAGTACTGTCTAAAATGTCTTCAAAGAAGGAAGATCTAAAATCTACTTTATATTTCTTACCGCTACATGTACATCCAATTTCTTCAAAATCACTCTCAAACTCTTGTGACATTACACTTACTTAACTTATTCATCTGAGAATATGTCCAGTACTCCTTTTTCATGCAATAACATCTTAAGGGACAAATTTAAAGAGTTTAGGTACTTACCATGATATCCTTTGAAGAAGTACCTCTCTACTTCACTGAAACTCTTTCTTTGATCAACTGCAAACCCTGTAATGAAACCTTCCAGCAAACTCGCAAGCCAAAAGTCTACTGCCCACGAAATGGGATTATCTACGCTCTTCACGGTGTGAATCAGCTCCGGTGTCCAGACAATGTTCCTTTTCTTATTGAATATGTGCTTATCATTCAACTTTGACAACCAATCGTACAACTCATTTGCATAGGTCACAAATAATATCTCATGCAGGTCTGTGAAGATATGTTTCTATAGCCAGTCCTCTGTACTAAGCCTAGGGATTTTGTTTTCTTTCTCAGCAAATTCTCTTTCCTTAAACTCAACCCACTGGTTAAGTTCTTCTTTAGTAGGATGCCAACAGAACATCAGCTCTTCAATTTGTTCAAAACCAGCAACAAAAGCATTTGTTGTTCAAAACCGGCAACGGAACCATTTGTTGTTTCTAGATGGGAAGACCCGGGTTTACTTTAGTGTACCAACAAAACCCCTAGCTCACTGGCCCTTTCGTTGATAGACCACAGAGCGACCTAAAGTCTCACCCGAATTGATCCTAGATGGGGAGGCTGAAGACTCAGGTGTCCTCAACCAGGTTCTGTAGCATCCTAGGTTTCTCTTGACTCTGATTAATCAGTGGGATTTCTTAGGAAGGGTTGTCTCTCTCTCCCTAGCTGACTCTGCTATGGGATGGACTCTTATCGCATCGCAGCTTTTGGGACGATGCGTAGACTTCCTCTTCTGCTCGACTCTTAACCTGCGATATCTCACACCGCAGCTCCTCCGATGGTGCGATATCACCTTTCTACGCTGCGATATTTCTTATAGTAAGACTTAATATGCGCATCAACTCTCAAGGTTCAGAGGCTTCCTCTCTGGGTATAATAGCTCAGTTAACCTTCCTTAAGGTGTTAAACAACTTCTCTTAAGCTTCTACAGTCTAACACACTTAACATCAACTATGCTCAACTCGCTGAACTCATATATACGGAAGTCACTTAACACTGTAACTGTTAACTGTCATGAATCAAGCACTGATAAACTCATATACAGAACACTTGCTACATTCAACTTGTGTTTAACCTTCTATGTTACTGTAAACTGGAATATAGCATACATACATTCATTAACTGATAAGCAAAGTTCATGTAACAGATAACAGATAGCACATAAGTAGAGTACAATCACATGAAACAGTCACACAACACATGGATTTTACGTGGTTCACTTCCAGAGGGGGAAGTTACGTCCACAGGAACTGTGTTTTATTATATATTGAGAGAGTACACATAGTTCCGCTGCAACCTCTTATGCAACTTGAGATCTTCTAGGAAACTCCACGCACTCAGCTGGGAGCCCTTCTCTTAGATCTCTTCTCTTCCTATATTGCTTTCTTCTTACAATATATCCTTTCTCTCTCTCTCTCTCAATCCCTGCGGATTGTTACATACATGCTCAAGGAGTCGACTACTGGTTACGGCAAGATAACTACAGACTTTACAACAAAACCAGAGCTCGACTCTTTCTCAGAGACACCTAGCTAGCTCACTATCTAACTACCTGAATGTCTAACTGTCTAAGTGCCTAACCTTTCATTATACAAAATACATGCTTAAATAGGTGGCCCGAAGGTCTCACTGTGATACAACACTATGGGCCTATCCCAACAGTAACCAAAAAACCCTAACTGTGACAGTCGGCCTATCTGTACTTTGAACTGCCACTTACTGGTCACACTACAGCTTTCTACAGTCTTCCACGCTTCCCGGTGATGATCGTGGGTATGGGCGCCGCTTCCTCGGTTGCTCCCCTTCTGTCCTTTGTATTTAATACCTCGGCACATTGCTCCTTTTCTCTTTATGAGGGTAGCTGAGCCCTCTTGTCGTCGCCACTGCCTTAAATGCAGTGGTTGAGCTCTCTCTTCTCGGCCGCTTCAAGTACTATTTCCTTTGACTTTCCTTGTTCCGATATAGCAGCTTTTCCTGTAGCTGTGGGGCCTTGCTCCAACACTTCTCCTTCTCTCTCTAGTGCAACTGCTTGAGTGTTCTACTTGTCCAAATGGAGGAGGCGCCTATCCTATTTATATTGATCAACTAAGAGTCCTAATAATCTAACTGGGCCAACTTCTCTTTGTTTCTAGGGCCAACTTGCCTTGGAAGACTCAAAAATACATTTCAATAATACTTTTGTGGGTACTACTGACCTGACTTACAACAAAGGTTTTACCTGAATACTTTACATGATCAAATACATCAACGACATCCCTAATCGGAGGAACAACATCTCCGGAAGGGGTTATGAAAATAATAATACAAAATAGAATATATTATGCAGTTGCATTTATTTAACACTCCCTCTTAACAAGGAAGGCATTCTACAAAAATACATATGTACAACTAACTGGTGAATCTATATGTCATAGAATGTTTTCACAACTACATCATCATCATCATCATCATCATCTGTGGAACACCATCATCATGAACATCTCTATCATCTGGTATCATCTTGAGCATCATCATATCTAGTAACATATTGAGCAACATCATCTCTGGCATCATCTCGACCATCATCATCTCTGGAATCCTCTCAAGCATCATCATCTCTAGCATAATCTTGAGCATCATCATCTCTGGCATCATCTCAAGCATCATCATATATGGCATCATCTCGAGCGTCATCATATCTGGAATCATCTTGAATGTCATCATCTCGAGCATCATCATTTTTTCCATCATCTCAAACAACACATGCACTATCATTAGTATACAAATACTGAGCTAAATCACCTAGAACACAATTAAATGCTATAACATCATCATCTGCAACTAAATGTAGGAACTTGTCTGCAAGTGAATCCACGGCCACTCTCCATAAGAGAGTACTATCGTCCGTAGGACCATCCTCAGTCGGTAAGTGCTAGGACCACTCTCAACAAGAGAGTATTCTTGTTCGCAGGACCATCCTCAAAGATAATACAGTCGTCTACAACTGAATACAAATATCATCCACAACTAAATGCAGAACCACTCAACATATGAGAGTACTATCGTCCGCAGTACCATCCTAAAATGGTAAGTGTTAGGACCACTCTCAACAAGAGAGTATTCTTGTCCACAGGACCATCCTCAAGGAGGAGACTGTCTTCTGCAATTGAATGCATATCTTGTCCGCAACTGAGTGCAATACCACTCAACATATGAGAGTACCATCGTCCGTCGGATCCTCAAATGGTAAGTTCTAGGACCACTCTCAACAAGAGAGTGTTCTTTTCCATGGGACCATCCTGCAAATGAATGCTAGACCACTGTCCATAGCAGAGTGCTATCATCTGCGGGACCATCCTTAGACGGTAAGATCTAGGACCACTCTCAACAAGAGAGTTTTCTTGTCTGGAAGAGCTAAAAATCAATGCAAGACCACTCTCCATAAGAGAGTACTATCGTCTCCAGCACCATCCTTCACCGGTAAGAGCTAGTACCACTCTCAACAAGATAGTGTTCTTGTCTGTAAGACTACATCTTGTTGGGATATTCCTATTTGAAGATACAACCAACCTTTCTGGGATATTCCTTTTGAGGATGCCACCAATCATGTTCATATCTACCCTTAGTCATATGACCATTCATACTCTGATCCACCCATGGTGATGTCACAAACCATATTGGGATCTACCCACGAAGATAAAACCAAGCTCTCTATACAGTGCCTACATCATTGGGGCTCATCATTATTTTCTTGTACATACAACATACTGGAAAATTCGACTGGCCTTCTTTGTACTGGAATACAATTACCATCTCATTCTCTTATCATCGCTCCCTATTTCTAGGGAGGTCCTTTCATACTACACCAAGCTTCTCTCGAAAGTGTTCAAACATTACATGAGACAGAGGCTTAGTCAACACATCAGCAATTTGTTCCTTTGTAAGAACATGTTGGAGCTTCACGGTTCCTCTCTACACCATATCCCATAATTTATGAAACACCAGGGTCTCTGTTAGCTTGATGCAACTCTAGTTGTCACAATAAATATCAGTTGCATCTATCTCGACTTCAAACAATCCTGCCAATAATTTGTGAAGCCATACTGCTTCACTATAGACTGAACATGTTGCAATGTATTCCGCCTATATTGTACTAAGCGCAACACTAGTTTTCTTTATACTAAGCCATGAGATCATACCCGATCCCAAACTGAAACAACATCCTAAGGTGCTATTTTTGTCTTCATCACTTCCTCTTTGCATCTACAATGAGTTCGTCCTATCAGGGCATCGACATATACCAGTCTTCCACATTAAACCTTAAAGTAAAGGTTGGAACCCACTTTACTCTTGGTAAAGCCTTAAGTCCATCAGGAAGTTTACCATCATGTCGTACCATGTCTAACTCAGATATATTCTGCAGTCACTCCATATGAAGTGGAGCATCATCCTCCCTCTGCATTTTGTACTCTATGTATTGAAACATTCTGTACTCGAGTGACAGGTAGAAACCTCTACTATTGATCTTTTATGTATCTATCTTGGGTCACTAGATACTAATATCCTTTTATATTGAACTTTGTTGAAAAGTCCCTCTTGCACCCATCTGTGAGCTTGTTGTCCGCTATAGGCTTCCATCTTCAACCTTGTAGCAAAGGTTAAGATCTTCATCACTCTAAGTGATCTTCAAGATCCTCGTGTAACTGGATGTGCTTATCCATTGGTGCCTTCTGAGCTCGTAAAAATCCTTTTGTGTACATGTGGTTCTCTACTCTATATACACTTCTACTTTGCTAGAGTAGTGTGTTTGGTCAATGGAGTATGTCATGCCATAATATGCTCCCTCTTTCTGAGAGAAACCACAAACCTTGCTTTGTATCCCTCGATGCTTACATCTGTTGCATACCTGATCTTGTAGATCCAAATGGAATACACTATGGACTTCCCTTCAGGTATTAGAACTACATCGCAGACATCGTTTCCCATTATCAACTGGTACTCTTTGATCATAGTCTTGTTCCATTTCCCCTTGGATTTGACCAAGTCCTTCTTATGATTTGTCTTCATCTCCCTTTGGATCTACATCTTCTTCTTTTTCATAGTTCTCCAAGTCATGTTTTTTCAGGTATGAGAATCACTCTATACTTCCATACTCGAGAGTTCTCAGCTCATTTGATCTTTTCCTCAAGCTTGGAACTATTTGTCATCATGATAAAAATCAGAACCTCAAATGGAAGTAGAGAAGATAGAACTTACTCATGACATTGGTTCAACTTGATGCTTGCTTGAAAGATTTTCTGGAATACTACTTTGGGTGGATATAGGGTTTAATAAAGAAACCCTAATTTTTCAACTTAGGTATCTTCATATGTGATTGGATATCAATATGTGCCTCCTCAAGGAGAGCTGAGCAACATACTCATTTTCCCAAAACTATGGAGTGAACTGCAAAATATATGATGCCCTAGTTTTCCCTGGCAGTAGTGTTAGGTCAAAAATTGAAAATCCATAGAATTAGGAACTTCTTCCATATAAATGTGCACCCTCCTAGAGTGAGTTTTATATTCCTCTCGTTCCAACTGATCGGTGGAGGGAAGTGTCCAGAATAGGAAGCCCTAATTTCTTCTACATAATTGCCTGATCTTGTTTCTGCTACATCTCCGAAGTTACTTCTCTTAAAGGTCTAAAACTTCATCCTAAGATAGCCATGTCTGTCTTCTTTCCAACCCCATAATTTAGAGCAGAATTGGATTTTCTAAGTGTCACTTATGCTAAGTTTCCAAAGGTGACTTTTGTTTGGGTAGTTCAGCATAGTGAACTTGTACGGACGTCCATGTGCGATTGTTTCACCTTCAGGGTCTAAAAATCATACCACAAAAACAAAATTCCATTCCCTATTTTCAAAATGTTTCAAATTTTTATTTGGACCTTCCTAGCCCAGGATATAGCAATTATCCCTAGGTCTCCTGTTTGAGACTAGATTATGGAGGAGGCTAGGACCCTAATTTGGAGGAATCATATCTCCTAAAGTATAGCGCATATGTGGCTGAAATTTGGATACACGGTACATAAAGATTTCATCTTTGGACTATAAAAGTGTCATATCTTGAGACTTCTTCAATATCGAGTTATAGCGAAAGTCCCAAGATGACTAGATTTTCTCTTCTAGGGGTTTTCAAGCATGAAACCCTAATCTTCAATAGCTGCAGTTGTAGCGGTGTTTTGGATGCACAAAGACTTCTTTCAGGGTGGATTTGATACCATGTTAATTTTTAAATGGTTATACAAGATCTAAAACATTTATCATCATAACATCATAATCATATACAAAAGGATCGCTGAAAGAAAGACAAGCACAACCACATAAAAGAACAAAGAGATTTATAGTAGGAAACTCTCATGGGAAAGAAAACCAAACAAAAATTCCTCGATATAGACTTCAACCAAGTACAATGTAAGACCCAAAGAATAAGACCTATAAATCCCCAAGAATAATATTGGAAGACTTCCTCTCTCTCAGATGGACTGCTCCTTCTCTCTTTAGCGCAACTACTTGAGTGTTCTTCTTGTCCAAATGAGGGAGGTGCCTCTCCTATGTATATTGATCAGCTCAAAGGCCTAATAACCCAATTGGGCCGACTTCTCCTTGCTTCTAGGGCCGATTTCCTTGAAAGACTCAAAAATACATTTCAATAATACTTTTGTGGGTACTATTGACCCGACTTACAACAAAGGTTTTACCTCAAGACTTTACATGACCAAATACATCAATGAAATCCCTAATCGAAGGAACAACATCTCTGAAAGGGGTAATAACAATAATAATACAAAATAGAATACCTTTCATAGTTACATTTCTTTAACAGTGGGGTATTGATGTTTGAATAATAAGTAGTATGAGGTCAATATGAATCTAGGGGTGACTCATAGCATAATACTATGAATAAAGGTGACCAATGTTGCTTCTGTAAAAAGAGACTATACACAATTTGTAGGATTGTCAAGGAGAACTATTTGTTGAATGGTTTCTCTAGTGCATGAGCGCCAAAGAGAGGTTGTGGAGTAGTACTTCAGAATCATAGCTTCCCAAATGTGTGAAAATATAGAAAATGGGGTTGCTTAAAAGCACATTATAATGGTTGTTGACGCGGATGGCCACCACAACAAGATTAGAGGAACTATCAAGGAGATGAGTACCCTGTGAAATGATTAGATTAGTCAAGTGAATTGGAGATAGCAAATGAAACTTTGATGATGAGGTAGGACACAAGTGGTAATCTCCTTGGAGGGTAATGAATGGTGGCAAAATAATGTGACATTTGCAGTATGGACGGAGTGGTGGGATCATGGGTGTGTATGAAACATTAGAATTCCTTAACTACCTTAAGTCTTGGATTCCATGGGGTGGGATAACAAGTGACGATGATAAAATAATATTTAGATTTTTGAAAAAGAGTAGGCTAGACGGACTACTAATCCTACAGGAAATTGATGGCATGGGTGTCGAATGGCAAGGGGTATTAAACAAACACCCATGTCAAGGAGGATCTATTGTCAAGTAAGGGAACATGCAATATTGGTTGTGTCAGACCACTTACCTGAATAGAGGGGGTCCTACAGGATTATAAGGGAATGAATAGGTTGATGCATATGATATTCTGTAGAGGGGAGTAACTATATGCCTTTGCAATTTTATACCTATAGGGATTGGTCTCTAGCTAAAATTAGTGAATCTCATCGTGACTTGGACCTATACACATAGAAACGATACCCACGCGTAAAAGTGTGTCTGGACATCAAATTGATTATACAACTATCATGTAATGTACAAAAATTTTGACTTTACATGAGGGAATGTAAATCGAGATAGGTGAAAACATGGCCCATAAAAGAATTTTCAATCATGGAACACATATCTTATAATCAAGAAGAGCATGCAATTATTCCAACATTGCATAAATTAGACATCGTGTGAAACCGTAATGTTCAGAGGAAAATTGGGAACCCTAAAGGACTTAAATAGGCCCAAGTCCCACCACTTCAAGTGTCATTTTCAATGTTCATTATTGGAGTTTTGTGGAGAGCACTTTTTTTAGGCCTTGATTTCTCCTGATTTGACCATTGATTTCAAAGTTTGTGAACTTTAGGTTAGTGGTCTCGACCTTCTTGTCATTTCTGTCCATTTATTTTTTCATTTGGGATTCAGAGAGACCTCAAGGAACCCCTCAAGGGTTTTAGGTCTAGGTTGCACATTTTGTGGGGTTTTGAATGATTCGGGTTGCTCAGTTTCACTGGACAAATGCAACATGGGTCGCACCTCTCTAGATAAAAGGTGAGACCGAGGTCGCTCTAATCTGCCAAACAGGTGTGACTTAGGTTGCTTAGTTCTCTTGACTTGAGCCAAAAATGAAGGTTTTTCATCTTTGATTGATCGCTACTGATGGTTTTAAATGCAGGATCTCGAGGGCCAAGTGGAGGGAAAGGGATGTTGCAAAAATCCGATGAGACATTGACAATGACTAGGTTGTTAGGGATAGTATGAACTTTCATAAGTTACTCAAACTTCTTGAGAACCATTTGATGTGAAGCACAACCTTACTGCTCAACAATATTGTTGAGTTTTTGGGATTGGGAGGTAGGGATCTTATTATTCAAGGTGAGTGGGTGGATCTCACCTTATGGGATGTTTATTTCATGACCAATATGCCTCAGCTGGAGGTTATTGGAGAGAAACATCATGTATGTCCCCGTGATGTGGACATCATAGATATATTGGATCAAAATTGTGTAGCGAGCACAAGTCTCCATGGTACATCTATACTCTCAATCGATATTGAAATCCTAGAGACGTGAAGGTGAAGGTGGTATCCTAAGATATAGTGGTACACAGAAGAGATCAAGAGGGAGGATGATCCTGGTGGAGAGGGTACTGGTTGGGACCTACTTTATGTGGGCTTAGATGTTTCTTAGTATGGTTCAATGAGACTTGAACCAAATCAGTCGTGTTAGAAAAAAGGATCGCAAAGCAATAACAATAAATAAGAGGCAAATATAAAAACACATTACAAGACATACACCAACATAACGTGGTTCACCGAAGATGGGATACATCCACACAATTTTTTTCAATCCTTTATTATTATACCATCTAGAAAAAAATGAAGGGATACAAACTGCAGCAGGTATAGTAAAAATGAATGGATACAACCTACAACACACCCACTGCACTTCCTCTTCACTCTCTCACAGTTTCTCTCACACAATCATGGAGATAGCTTTCCATAATGCTACAGTACAATACACAATCATATTACAATGCCTTCCTTTTATAAAGGGAATACCATGGGAAAATACCATAGGATTCCCAAAACCATGGGCACGTAAATCACCCATTATTGTCCAAGTGATGACTCTGAAATTACAACATTTTAAAAGGCATTTTTTTCTAAATTTTCGCTATGGGGGCGTTACCCCTGAACCCCTGCTAGGGTGGCTCCCAAAATAGTCATTTCCCCCCTGACGACTATAGTGAGGGGGGGTCTCCCCACACCCCCCCAACAGGTGTTGATATCCAAACATGACTGAAACAATAAATTCTCTTAATCAAGAAGATCAGGCTCCACAACCAACAAGTTGAAATGGAGGATACTTCACCTTCACATCCCTCATTTGTTCCTTCTTCTTTAATAAGGTGTCCAGACTATGACCCCACTTTGCAGTGAGAGATAGTGGGTCGATGGAGCCCAAGATGAGGAGATGGGGTGAGATGATGATCAGGGAGGGAAAATGCATGATCGATAAGGTATTTAGCTGAGAATTCTTCACTCGATCTTAAGCCATAATTCAAGCTTCTAGAGATCAATCACCATGAAAAAAAATTAGACTCAACACAAGCCATTTCTAAGGGATATTTTCCCTAGGAGTTTGATATGATTGGCATTACGATCTTGCATGCATAGTGGATGGGTTTTGAGGCCTTAACCGTAGCTCTTGTAGGGAAACAACATCATAAGGTCCTTGACATTGGTTTGGGGAGAGGCACAACATCCATAAGGCTCCCTAAATCAATCCCCTTAGGTTAAAGCACCAAGAATGGATGTCCTAAGGCCACCACATGGGAGATTGGATGGTTTGTGGGGCCTTGACCATCATCAAATATTGACAACTAGTTTCTTAGGATCTTATTGGAGCTTCCCAAATAAGAAAATGAAAAATAATATGGAATGTGATGTGGAAAAGGAACACACACACATTACCAATGCGTGTGTATGACTAATGTGTGTGTTATTAACACATTCATGTTCTTAACACACTCGAGGATTGCCTCGTTTCATTTACATGTTGGATGAGTTTTCTATTTTGGTTTTAGTTTCAAAATCACAAACCTAGAGGTTCAGGTTGCATAAACTAAAACAAATATATTTTCCCACCCCCCTATTCTTAAGGACATTTTCAACCATGCTTTTAAATATGAATCACATATTTATTACCAACGAAATTACACCAACTTATAGAGTTGTGTCTCCAAAATTTACATATCTATTTTTTTAAGAAAAAATATTGCTTTCTAGTTTTTATTGCTTTTTATTTGTACATATATCATATTTTGAAAATACATAGGTCTTTTATTTTTGGTGTAACTTTTTATTTCCTTACTCGTTTGGAAAACAAAATTAATGGTGCACAAGTATAGATGGAGACCTACACACTAAAAGAAATTTAAAAAAAAATTTGGTTAAGTTAGGACACTCAAACACAATCTTAATAATTGACCTCCTAATTTTATGCTTCACTGATTTTATTAATTTTAAAAATATATAAAACTAACATTAAAAATACAAAAAATAGTGGTGAACAAGAATTGATTGTTGTGTGCAATTTACGATTCTTTTTCAAGAAATTGCATCATTTCAATACTAAATTAAGGCCTTAACACAAACATGTGCATTATGGTTTAGAAGAAATAACATAACAATGTTAGAGGAAATGCCTCCTCTCCTGGTCAGTTGAAAAATTCTATTTCTTTATTTGGGGAAGTATCAGATCTTGATCTGGATATAATTGACTATGTGATTAGCAGCAAAAAGGCTCCTACACGATCTTGTAATCTTTCTGTGGAGAATGAACCTGTATCCCCTTCGAAGCTTGCTATTTTGGAGCCAACTCAACTGCCTCCTGATATTAGCCTTTCTCCTACTCCGGAACCTCCATCTGCTTCGATTCTGATTGATGTCTTGCCTAGCTCCTCTACTCCTACTCCTTGCCCCCTGGAAGTTGCTGCCCCCCCTCCTTTGTTCTCTGAGGATGATTTTCCACCTTTATCAAATAAGGGGCCATCGACTTTTGAAATGCCTCCTCATAGCCCAGCTATTTCCCCATCTTTCAAAGATCCTTCTTTGCAAAAAACTCTGAACATTTTCTCGGATAAGACGCCCCTTTCTCCTTCAGTTCTCCCACTAGACTCAATCAGATTTGAGAATGTCACTATCAGAAGAAAGAAAAAATCTTCTAAGCCACCTTTTGATTCTTTGGATTTAGCCCTAGCTCATTACACCCCTTTATCCATGAGATTAAAAGCAGCAGACGGTACTTCTTCCTCTCCTCCTCCTCGGGTCCTTAGAGCTTCGACCCCACACCTTCCTGTTTCTTAATGCATATCCTTTCCTTGAATATCTGTGGTTTGGGGGGTTCCGCCAAACAAAAAAACCTCCGTCTCTTGTTGTCTTCTCTCTCTCCTGATTTAGTTCTTCTTCGAGAAAAAATGACAAGTCCTTATCCAGCTTTATTTGCTTTTTCCAAAATCTGCCCGGGATGGGAGTTTTGTGCCCTTAGCTCAAATGGTCTCTCTGGGGGAGTTATCACTGGTTGGAATCTGAAACTTTTTAAATGCAAATATTATCAAACTGCTGCTGGTATATTACTGAAAGCCACTCTCCGGGGTTCTGCTTTTAAGCTCTCCATTCTAAATTGCTACGGCCCTTATCACAATCATGATTCTTTTTGGAATGCCGTAGCTTCAGGAGGTCTCCTTTCGCTGCCTAATCTCATCTTAGCTGGGGATTTAAATCTAACTCTTTCTGCCTTAGAAATCTGGGGTTCAAAAGATCTTTTAGACCCTTTGAGCCCATATTTCTCAAAGCTTTTCTCAGAACATAACCTTGTGGATGTGGCTCCTCCCTGTGCTGTCCCTAAAATGGGAGGATAGGGGAAGAAGGTATATCTAAAAGATTAGATCATTTTATGTTATCAGAACAGCTGATCAGCTCTCTTCCCAAGTATAGAACTTGGAATCACAGATGTGGAATTTTAGATCATTTCCCTATTGTTTTGGAGTGTTTAGATCATCAAAGCTCTAGTGCTTATCCTTTCAAGTTTAATCATACTTGGTTAAACAATGAAGATTTTGTTCAGATGGTTCATTCTGAATGGCCTCTTATACAATCGGATCTCTCTTTGGATGCCATGACTGATCTTTCCTGCAGACTGCGAGCTCTTAAAGAAAAGGTAAAATCATGGACTAAAGCTGAAGCTTTAAAAATGAAGGATAAATCTGTGGCTTTGGAAGAAGAAATCAACTATCTTCTCCGCTCCTCTCAGTCTGCAATATTTAACCAAGATCAGCAATTGAAGCTAAACTCTCTCAAAGTAGCTCTTCAACATGTAACTGATCATGAGATTTCTTCTTCAAGAATTCAAAGTAGAATTACTTGGGCTCTTAAGGGTGATGCTAATACCAAATATTTTCATGCGGTGGCTTCAGCTCGTAAAAATCATAATGCCATTTGGAGTCTAAAAGATGGTTTGGGTAATTGGGTTTCAGATGATCAAAGTCTAAAAGACCTTGGTATTCAATACTTTAAGACCATGTTTGAAGATGATAAGCTGACGAATCTGGAATCCCAGCTGAAGGTTATACATCTCTTTCCCTCTTTTATCAGTCTGGAGGATAAGGAATCTTTTTCTAGCTCGGTTACTTTGATGGAAGTGGAAAAGGCTCTACACCTCTTTAAAAAAGATAAGGCTCCTGGGCCGGATGGTTGGCCAGTGGAGTTCTATTTGTTCTTTTTTGATCTTTTGGGCCCCTTCCTTGTTAAGATGGTGGAATCAGCTAGAACCATGGGCAAAGTGGCCCCTGCTCTCAACTCTACTTTTTTAGCTCTCATCCCAAAAACAGACCTGCCTGTATCTTTTGCGGACTATCGGCCTATATCCCTTTGTAATCTCTGCTATAAACTAATTTCCAAAATTGCAGCTATGAGGCTTAAACCCTTTCTGGATTCTTCCATCTCCCCACAACAATTTGGATTTTTAAATAACCGGCTGATCCATGAACCTATAGCTATTACTCAAGAAGTCTTACATACTGTTAATTCCATAAACAAATGTGCCCTCATCCTTAAGCTGGATTTATCCAAGGCCTTTGATAGAGTTAACTGGACCTTCATTCATCTTCTTCTTATTCAGATTGGGGTCCCACTTGTTGGAGTTAATTGGATCCTAGGCTGCATCACTTCAGCTAACTTTGTTGTTCTTGTTAATGGATCCTCTTCCTCTTTCTTTCCTGCATCGCGGGGTTTAAGGCAGGGGTTCCCTTTATCACCCCTATTGTTCATTCTGGTTATAGAAGGGCTTAGTCTTCTGATTGAGGATGCAAAACAGAATGGGAAGATTAAAGGCATAAAAGTTTCTTCAAAGCTTTCGCTCACCCATTTACTATTTGTAGATGATGTGATTTTATTTGGTCTGGGATCTTTTGAGGAATGGTTAGCCTTTAAAGCCATTCTAGATACTTTCTGCGAGGCCTCAGGTATGAGTATCAATGTGAACAAATCTTGTTTTCTACAAAATGGTATGGAAGAGGAAAACCTTCAAAGAATCACAGATATTATCCCTTATAGGAATAATGATTTCCAGAAAGGTTTTAGTTATTTGGGCTACTTCTTGAAACCATCTGGATACTTGGTTAAAGATTGGAACTGGTTGGTTTCGAAATTTGAAAAGAAAATTTCACATTGGACAAATAGACTCCTCTCCATAGGAGGTCGACTTGTACTCATTCGTGCTGTTCTCTCAAGCATCCCAGTCTATTGGATGGCTCTGGTCCCGTTTCCTTCTTCATTTCTAGACATTCTCAGGAAACTTATTTATTCCTTTCTGTGGGGATCTTCTTCCAGGAAGAAAAAATTTCATCTAGCAGAATGGCATCTTTTGGCTAAGCCCACTTCTCATGGTGGCTGGGGTATAAAACATCTCCCTAGCTTTAGTCTTTCATTGAGAATGAAATCTTTTTGGCTGGCAGTAAACAACAAGGGAATCTGGAATCTTCTCATATCTGCAAAATACCTGAAAAATAAACCTTTTCACCTTTGGCCCAGGGAAAAGAACTTCATTTACAACAATGCCTCAATTATATGGAAGGGCTTTATGGCTACTTTGGCTTGGATCAGTAAAGGAATTATCTGGCAAGTTGGAAATGGTGAATCCATTTTCCTGGGTGCAGACCCAATTGTGGGTATGGGATCCTCTTTTTCCCTGCCTAGAGGTTTACGAGATTATTTAGAGGATTATGGTATTTGTACTTTAGCTCAGGCTCGCAATCATACTCCCAATGCCACAGGTTATTGGTTCTCTGCAGATGACCTTGATTTAATCGGTGAATGGAAAACTATATGGGAAAATTATATAAGAGGCTTGGAATTTGGCCATATACGGCTCACGGATCAAAATGATATTATATCCTGGTCTCATGATAAGTATACAGGGCCGTTATCTGCTGCTGAAGGTTATTCCTATGTAATCTCGGATTGTTGTTCAGAATCAAATGATAAAGTTCTGAAAATCTTATGGACTGTGACTATTCCTTTGAAATTAAAATGCTTTATCTGGTTATTGATATATCGGAAAATATTAACCTGGGAGCAATTGTAGTCTAGAGGCATCAATGGACCAAGTCGATGCGTTCTTTGTGAAGGTAACCTAGAAAATATTCATCATCTATTTTTCTGCTATCCTTTTACTGCCCGAGTATACTCTCATTTTGAGGTAAAATTCAACTGCTCGTTTCCCATTTCCAGCTCTGTTCACTCCTTTCTGGGCCAATGGTTTTCTCGTTCTGCGAGTTCTACTCCTTACAGATACTTGCCATTGTTTATTTTTTGGGGAATCTGGCTATTAAGAAATCTCTGCATATTTGAAAATAAGAAACCAGCTTTCTTTTCGTTGATTGCCAGAATTGACGGATTGATTAACTCTTACCCTGTGCCTATGAAAATTCATAAAAACCACAATATTGGCCATGAACCGTCAAAATACTTCCCATGTGGCTTCTTTGATGGAGCAGCCGCGGAGAATATAGGTGGCTCGGGTTATGTGATTTTTATAAATGATTCTCATTACTTCAGTTTTTCTATGGGCTGTGGGAGCAGTTCGAATACTAGAGCAGAGTTATTGGCATGTTGGGGAATACTTAGAGTCAGTTTATTGATGGGAATTCCATTGCAGCTAATTTATGGAGACTCCATGGTCATTATCTCTTGGCTTAACAGAAATTCTGCACTTGATGTTCCTTCTCTGATGCACTGGTGTTGTGACATAAGATTTATGCTTCAAAAGGACCCGCTGATGATCTTTAAACATACATATCGTGAGCATAATTCGCTGGCAGATGCTCTCTCCAAACAAGGCCTGAAATTGGATATGGGAGTTGCTTCTTTTTCAGAAACTATGGATGGTTTGATTGTGAATCATGGCAATCTCAATCTTTTTTAGAGTAGCTGATTAGTTCTATTATTCAACTTGTTATTAGCAGTTGACTGAGTATCTTTTTCTGTTCTTGTTGAGATCTTCTTGCCAGCATATATTTCTCTGATTGTATGTTTTGAAGTTCATCTTCGATATTTCTCAATACTTTCTAACCTGATTTATCAGGGATGATGAGAAAATTCTGCTACGATCAGACTTTGTCTTATTTGATTCTATTGTTATGTTATTGTCACTTATACTCATATGTGATGGATCTGGATTGGAAGCTATTTTGTATTGTCACTTTATATGTGACGGTCCTAGATTGGCAGTCATGCTGATATGTAAAAGATGTCTTTTGATTCATATGAATAATAAAGGCTGGTATTTTTTCCTCTGAAAAAAAATAAAAGTTATATATTCCTAAAGTTCATTTCAATTTGTGACGTTTTACATAGTATTATAATAAGTTGTGCATTTATCTCTAATAATTCCTCTTAGTCAACATATTGTAGTTTTTCTAGATTATTTTCATTGCAACTAATGTGTCATGAGAAGAAAGCATTAGCTTGCACCAAACCTTAAATATTAGTGTTTTATCGGAGATGTCTAAAAATTCAATGATTTGGATGGGATGGTCATTTTTTTTCCATAATTGGGCTTTTTTTATTTTGCAAAATTGAAATGTAATTATGTTTTAATCCCAATTTTAATGGTAAAAATGGATTCAACAACCTTAAAAACCCCTAGGGCACTCAAAATTCCAAAACTTGACAACTTTAATCTGGATTATTGAAAATCCCAACTATATTTTATCAAAATCGTGCTAGAAAAATCAACCTATTCTAACCCAAATCGTAGAATTTTTAAACTATACTTTTCTTTATCTACATGCCACCCAATATAAAAATTAAGTACATACCCAAGCATTTATTAATCTCAATTCAATATGAAAAACTTCTATTTTTTACATGACTATCTTTCATTTTTACGTACATTTCTCGAAGTGGAGCGTTACACTACACTTTACTCCCATGACTTTTTAATTTTGATTCACTAATAATAACCATTAATCCTTAATATGGTATGTCTGAAAAGAAATCTTAGTAAATTAAAGCATAAGTGAAATTAAATACAAGAAATAAAAAATTTGAATGGTCTATAATTGAGCAATTCCCTATATTAAGGTACACCAAAAGCCTAAGTAAGAAGTTGTAGTGTACTCGAGAATAGACCCATTGCATTAAAACAATGTTTCCACCTATAGTTGCAAATTCACATGACAATGGAAGTTCCACGATGCTAAGTGGTATAATATTTTTGTGTCGAAAGATAAATGAGAAGAGCATTTCAAATTGTTAATGGAGAGTTTCCTCCATTGCAGCATTTGTGGTAATTTCTCAACCATTGCGATGATTTATACATTGAAAATAGATTTTTAATAAAGTAAAAGTTTTAGTCAACTCCACCCAAAAATGATAATGAAACATCGTGTCAAGCATTATATTTAAGTTTTTTTCCATAAATGTTACTATATTGATGTGTTAGATGTTGCCATGGCCTTGCTTTATACATTGAATATTGTCCTTTTTTTCATGGCCTTGCTTTATACTTTGAAGATTGTCTTTTTTTCATGGCCTCGCTTTATACATTGAATATTGTCTTTTTTTTTTTTTTAAATTCGCTTCAGACACATTAAACCGTAAATTTGATAATGTTGTTAAACAAAAGTTTAAATGGAATTAATTTATTATTCAATTTGAGTTAGTTTAATTATTTTTTTTAAATGGTAAATTTGATAATGTTGTTACACAAAAGTTTAGATGGAGTTAATTTATTATTTAATTTAAGTTAGTTTAACTATTAGTTTTGAGTTAATTTATTATTTAATTTAAGTTAGTTTAACTATTAGTTTTGAGTTAATTTATTATTTAATTTAAGTTAGTTTAACTATTAGTTTCTTTTTTAAAGATGTAGGTTCAAATCCACATGGAGTAGGATATACACATCTTTACAGATTTTAATAGTTAAATGGCTATGCATAAAAAGTCCCTTGTCTCATAAACAATTACCTTAAAAATGTTGATGAATTGACATTTAATTACCAAATAAAAATAAATAAATGCAAACAATTCTATATTAGTATTAATAAGCTTATCTTTGTAGTGATGAGTACTCTCTATCCTACATTGTTTATATTAGAAGGAAAACATTACCTATTGGATTTTTTAAAGTGTTACCAGATTAAGAAAAAGTACTAAATTGATCTTCACTATGGTAGGAAGAGATTGAATAGAAATTTTAGGCAAATTACTAAAAAGACCTTCATTATTGTAGGAAATGATTGAGTAGAAACTTTTTGTTAGAGTTTAAGGGATAGCAACAGTATATTTCAATTATATGTAAGGGAAACAATTATTAGGATTATTGAAAGAATAAACATACACATAAACAAAGAGATGCAATAATTTTTATCCTAGAAAATCCTTCTACTCAAGAGAAGAAAACCAAACAATTTTCTTATGAGAGAATTAGTTCAAGATACAAGTATAGATGAGTAACCAAATACAAAATAATCCCAAAGATTCCCCTTCTCTTCCACACCAAATCAAATCACTTGATGCAAATTGCTTGATTAAAAATGAATGAGACTTATTTTATTAATACTTGTTTAATGGATGTTTTTTCCACTTTTATTGGGACCCACACATTATTTATACCTGTTCACATTTAATATACATTAATAATTGTTTATCATTTCTTTTACTGGGTCGACTTGTGAGGACACCTCACTAAGCTATAAACACCAACACTCCTTAGCCACCAACACTCCCGCTTAGCCAGTGAGGTATCATCATGCCAGAATATGACTTGATATCATCTAAGCACCATGATTGTCTTGAACAACTCTTCATCATAAGAAACTCTTCATCATAAGAAAGGCCTTCTAGCACAACTCAGTCCATCGAGGAGTATCATCAACTTAACTCAGTCCAATGAAGAGTCAACATAAAGAACCACGAGCTCCCTCTCTCTTCCTTTCAAGAAGATTCACAACATTCTCCCTATCTCAAGGATAACACTCTTTCTCAATGAGAGAGGTATTCTTCTTTCTCGTTCTGCTAGAACGCATCTTGGATTTCTTTAAAGTCTTCACACCATGAATTGTCTTCAATAAATCTTCTTATGGAAAGGTGGATCACGAGCTTGCTTCAGGTTGATGGTTTTAAAGGTCTTTTAGCCTACTAAGTCTCATGGCTATCCATTCTCACATTCTCACTTGCATGAATAAAAATCTAGGGACATCCCCACTCCATTGTAGGGTGTTTGGAGAAGGCACTGCCCCCATTCTGGGTATATCGCCACTCCGTCAGAGAGTGTCCGGGAGATCTCCCAACTCCATCATAGAGTGTCCGGAGAAGGCCGTCAGAGAGTGTTCGGGAGATCTACCAACTCCATCATAGAGTGTCCGGGAGAAGGCATTGCCATATTCTTCCTGTAGTGTGTTTGTCCTCGAAGAATAGAGTGTCCGGGAGAAGGCACTGCCATATTCTTCCTGTAGTGTGTCTGTCCTCTCTTCGAGTCTGAGAAAATGGGGAAAATGGAATGAATTGTGGCCAGATTTTAGGTTATGTCAATTCTGCCTTCTAATGGTGGCATTGGAGTAATCTGTTATGAAGGTTTCTGTTGTTTGCATCGAGATTGTGTAGTGGGTTTTCATGTTTGGGAGGTCTACTAAGAAGCTTTGGGAATGTGCTATTTTCAGGGCCAATTTTGTGCGCGGTTTCGACAGTGTTCGTTTTCAGGTTGTAGGTGGGTTGTTTTAATAGTAGCATTGGAGTAATATATTGTGAGGGTTTCTGCTGTTTGCATTGAGATTGCGTAGTGGGTTTTCATGATTTGGAGGTCTTCTAAGAAGCTTGGGGAATGTGCTATTTTCAGGGCAAGTTTTGTGCACGACTATGTTCATTTTTGGGTTTTAAGTGGGTTGTCTGTGAATTGTGATGGGTAAGGAGAAATGATACCGTTGAAGTGATTTTGGTCGTTTGAAAGCTTTATTATTATTCCGGTTTCATTTGTTTTTGTTTTTATTTATAGAGCCAAATGAGAGAGAAAAGGGAATTGTGCTAATGTAGTCCCTGAACCGAAAGCCCTGCAAACAGAAGAAATGATTGCGGGCAATAGTGAAGAAATGGTTGTGGGCAATAGCGAAGGCATTTATAGCACATGAACAATGGCAAAATTGGCTTCGGCCTCGCTGGTTGGAGCTGAGTATATCTGCACAGTAAGCTCTGGAGAAGTTATTGCTTTAAACTTTTATCTACTTCCATTTCTTGAAAATCTATTTAAGCTTTATACAATGCATTGTGCATTGTGAAGACAAGGCTCAGGCCGCAGCAAAGTGTTGGAGGAGCTGTAAGAAAGCGCTAAAGTGAAATAATAACAACAATGAGCATTTTCAGCTTTTAATCTGCCTTACTACATGTTAGCTATGATAAAGGACCATCCCCAGAATGGGGTTTAGGTGTGAACAAAAAGCCAGACCTGCAGGTGTTGGATTTAGAGACGTCTAATTACAATAATTAAGTTGGACATACGTGCATTATGATTATGATATCAAATACTGTCGCAAGATTACAATTATGTAATG
>LPNX010586095.1:9029-54912 GCA_001517045.1 Pseudotsuga menziesii
ATACAATCATGAATACATATATATGAATTCATACAAGCACATACAATGTATATAAATTTATGAATTAATTACACAATTACAATTACAAAATTATATTTACATTCTAAACAATTTAACATGTATATATATATATAAATTATGAACTAGAACACTATGAAATTGAATATATTATGCAATATGAAATTATATGAATATATGAATATGAAATTGTATGAACTAGATCACTATGAAAATGAAATTATATATATGAATATGAAATTGCATAACTAAATTAAATCATACCAATATTGTTAGCAATGGCATTCAAATTCTCCCACCATAGTTTGATTTGCAACTTCTTCTCCTCTTAAGATTGCTCTTTTTTCCTCTTTCTTTCTCAATATTTCTCTCTTATTTCTTCGGTGTTGCTTTGATTCCTAGTAGATATTTTACTTCAACGCTTCTTGCTTCCCATTATGATCAAGATCAACAATCCAAATTCATACCTACAACAATATGTAAACACAATACACAATGCTAAATTTGCATTAGGACACAAGCATTGTTTCAAATAGGTTAGTCAATTGTCAAGGATAAAATTAGTAACATGTTTATGTTTTATGTTGTATGTTTTATGTTTATATAGAATTTATTTAGGAATTCAGGTGGGAAACGAGGTTGGGAAGGTAGTTGGAATGGAATTAATAACATCAATGCCTAAGTTCATTCTCGGGTATTTTTGTAAGATTTTTAACACAAACAGAACCCCAATCGAGGTCGTAGCTCGATCGATGGTTTCGTAATTACCTCGATCGAGGTTATAACGATAGATTTATCGAGGTTTTATTAGACCCTCGATAGATGGTTTAATAAACCCTCAATAGAGATGTTGTTAAAACCTTGATCAAGGGATTTTAATACCTCGATCGAGCTCCTAACCTCAATCGAGGGCCTAAAAAATAGAGAACTACCCTCTTATAGGAAAATCAATGTTTCTCTTTGTCTTCTAGGGGTGTAAACCCTACCATTCATGGCACATAACTGAGTGAAGTTCATACCAATAGATTCATCACCGAATCCTCTATCCATTGAGGTATCATGCATGCATTTTGGCATTCATATGGTTTTTTTTAATTAGTTCTAAAACTTACACTTAGAAAACTTGACAACAACTTTGAAGCAGCTCAAAGAAAAATCCATAGGGTGAAAAATAAACATCCAAAAGTTTCTTAAAAATGCACAACCCACACATCGGCGCATCCTCTTCAAAAGGGTATCTTTGTTTTTTCAATTTTTGAAAACAATGAAAAAAAAACTGGGATGGACACACGTGTATAAAATGATGCTAAAATCAAATGTGGTCACTTTCAAAAAATAATAAATTTGTATATTGAGAAATAAATTAACAAAAAAATAAGCATACCATAGTGCATTTTGTGTAGATCATGCTAATTTTTTTTAATTATTAATGTAATATTGATTTAATGGGGTGGGACATGAGCCACTTATTAACTTCTTCAAATTTTTAAGGTCACACAGTTCATTAAATGCAAAATTTCACACATTAAATGACATCGGAATATTTTAAAGAAAATATCATTGGGAAACCAACATAATATTCTACAATTTATTTTTTTACTACAAGTCAAAATTCACATGGAATATATGGGGTTCGAGAGCTTCTATCTAGCACATGAGTAAAAAATCAGGTTTTCATTGCCAAATTTGGCCAAAAAGTGTTACCCACCTTCATGGAATCAACCTTTAATCCTTGAACAGTGAGCACGACACAAAAGTGACTTAGGAAACTTTTGAAATGAAAGGACCAACGACACAAATCTTCAATGTAGGAGACATTGATAGATTCCCCATATAATTGGAAAATGAGCCAACTGGAGGAGTAAAAAATTTGAATCGAGATAAGGTCAAAAAATAGAACCCAACTGTTGATAGACTCAAAACCAGTGCTTTGTTCAAGGAGAAAAGACTTGTTGCCACGATGTAAAAAACATGTGAATGACCTTCCCTTCCCTATTTCTTGTAAAGGTTTAACGAGTCCAAGAAATCAAACTCGGGACTTTCTTCATTTTTGGCAAGCTCGAAGAAGAGACAAAAGAATGCTTGATAAAGAACTGATTCGTGGATTTTATGAACCTGAATTAGTGGATTCTCGACGGTGTTTTCATAGTTTAGAGAGCCTGAAAAACTCCAAAGAAGGCTCTAGGGGGGTGATTTTTCGTAAGGTTAGTCTCCTAAGTCTAAAAAAGTGTAAAACAATACAGAGGAGAACTCTCTTAGCCTAGGTGAAATAAGGTATACATTTTTTATAGTTAGTCAGAAAGGTCTGAAAAAGGGGTAAACTATCACCATACTGATGCACCTTCTGAAATGGCATGTAGCTTGATTTTAATGAGTGTGAAGTAAGGAAATTTCACTTAGAAAGATCCGTTTGATTACAAGAAATGAGGCTTACAACAGTAAACTCGATGCTTTGTTTATTAGCTTTTAGCGAGCATGACAAAGACATAAAGTACGCTTAGAATCTTTTTCATGTTTAGGTCCAATGCATGAATAAAGAGAAAACTAAGCTAAAAAAGGTTCCTTTTCCTTAATTTTAGTCATTCAGGTCTAGAAAAGAGATAAACTTATGCTTGAAGATACTCTTCTAGATTCGGAAAAAGTGATAAACTACCACTGATGTGGATGATTGTTCGTGCTACCTTAACGAGACTGAACAAACAATTTTACTCGGTAATCTAGTTAAATTTAAGGAGTCAGACCAGGGCTTAGAGATAACTCCATATCTTTCGCGTGAAGTTTTAACGAGTTCGTAAAAGTCAGCTCGCAATCTCCTTACTCTTTTTAACAAGATTGAAGAAGAGCAGAAAGAATGCTCTAAATGCGAGGAGACAAGTGTCATAGGCAAGTGAAACTAGTTCCAAGCGCAAGGAATAGAACTATGCATAATGCAAGGAACATCAACACAATAAAGACACTCGGGGAATGTATCCCTAAGGTAAAGGGTGTCAAGTTGCAAAGCAAAAATGGTACAAGGCTGAGCGATAGTGAGAGTATATATGAAGGCTTATATAATGAGTTAAAAGTGTGAAATCTGACATTAGGCTCATAAGCGCGAGCATGGAACATGAAAATATAGTTATAGCTTGAACAACAAGGAAAGGTCAGTAAACAGTTGTGAATCCAACTACAAATCCTGTCTCCAAGAAACAACAACATCGAAATCACATTTAGAAGAAAATATATGATGCAGGTCACTTTGGTAGAAAAACATGTGACTTTTCTATCTTTTGTAGAAGGGGAAGTCAAGGAAGAATCGACCAAAGAAGCTTCTATAGCACCAAGGCTCGAGGTTTTATAATCTGTAATATCAACCTTAGAAGGAGAACTAAAATCAACAAGGGAGATAGAGTTTGTAGGAACAAAATCAGTATCACAGGAGTTGAGAAATCTATAAGAAAAATTGAACTCATCGGGATCACTGACTTGTTGTTTGAAGGGAGAGTCCAAAAACTCAAAAAATACCAACATACAAAGACTGATCCATGGGAATATCAGTCTTACTAAGAAAATTAGGGTTAGACTTAGTCACAACAAAACCAACATCCAAAAGAAGGTCAGACTGTATCAAAGACTCTAGGAAGACTTCAGCTGAAGGAAGGAGATCATCTAAGATAGGACACATGTCTAATTTTTCAAATGGATCGACAAAGTTGAGAGAAGGCTCCAAAATTTGTATAGGATGACTCACTTGGTCAACTTCTAGGACCAAGTCTCAAGAAGGTAAGCATGAAAATAGAGGTTGCTTCTCAGTAGCAATTCAACAAAAAGTACATGAGGCCACATAGCTCACTCATGGTGGGGTAGTGTCTATAGAAACAATGGGAAACAATAAAATAAATACCTGGTCTCTATTTGGGTCAGGAGAGGGATCAAGAAAATCCAACTAATCGATAGTGACAATTTATTTGCCATTATTAAATTACATCACATGAAAGAACGTTGACACCACATCCTGCATGGCATAAAAATAATCACGTTCGGGGAGCATATTGAAGTCCAAGGGGTCTTTGATTACCATGAAGTCAAATAAGATGGTCTTCCCACCCAAAGTAATAGGTGTTTGAGTAATAATTCCCAAGGCTATACTATTTCTTCTATCAAAATACATTAACTGAATAGTATTCAACACAAGGATGGGATATCCCATGCATCACCAAGCACGGGCAAACAAGATACTAACTGAGGATCTTTCATCAACAATACAACAAGAAATCGTGTATTGTTCAAATATGAATTTTATCTGGAAAGGTACATCAGAAGGAACGTGTGGCTCAACTAGGTTATCCTAATCAAAGGAAGCAATCTCAGAGCTTGGTGGGGGTTCATCTGAAGAAAGTTTAGTTCCCCCTTGTTTAGTAAGTTCTGAACTAGTAGTAAAGAAAATGTAACTAGAAGACACTTCACTCTCCAAAGGAAGAGTGGCATTGATCAATAATGGAATCAATTCAACCACTTCGTGAAAGTCACTCTCCGAAGGGAGAGTGGGATTGACCAAAGATGAAATTGGTTCAATCACACCAGGATCACTCTCCAAAAGAAGAGTGGGATCAACCAAAGCTGATATTGGATCGACTACTTGATCAACCAAATATTGAGTAGGTGGTTGAGAAACTACAGGTTGCTTAAGAGCAGGATATTCTTGAGTCTCGGACCACACTCTTTGCACCTATGCAATAGCAAGGAACTAGTGAGTAAGATGATCTCCTTTCATAGCCTACAAGGGAAATTAATTTTTCCTTTTGAATCACCATTTTTCTCAACGGTGTCAACATGACTAGCACTGGCTGATTGTTTTCTCTCATCATGATCTACAGAGGCTGAGAGTTTTCCCACAGCATGACCACCAAAGGCTGCGTGACTGCATCCAACCTGACTAAGAGAGGTTGGATGTTGAGAGACTTCAGGATGTTCAAAAATACGATGACCATGAAACAAAACTCTTCATACCTCTGCGATGGCAAGGCATAGATAAGTAAGGTGGTCTCCCTCACAAAGCTTACAAGGAAACTTGGGCTTGTGTTTTGAACGGTTAGTCTTTTCAATAGTGTCAACATGAATCACATTGGATGACTGTCTGCCCTCGACATGAACCACAGAGGCTGAGCTACTTCCCCCAGCATGACCTACAGAGGCTGAGAGACTGGGTCCAACATGACCTGCAGAGGTTGGACGGGTTCCCTCAGCATGAACTACAGAGGCTGAGTGACTGGATCCAACATGACCTGGAAAGGTTGGAAGGATCCCACCAACATTATCAGCAGAGGTTGGATGGTGAAGATCAACTTGACTTGCAGAGGTTGAGTGCTTAGATCCAACATGACCTGTATAGGTTGGATAGGTTCCCCTAGCATGAAATGCAGAGGCTAGGCGGTGAGGTTCAACTTGACCTATAGAGGTTGAACGGGTGCCCCTTTGTTTATGTGTCTTCTTCCTATTCTTCCTTCTTTTACTCCTTTTATATTGTCAGTTACTAGTATCAGCACTTTCACCACATGAGGTTGAAGGAGGAGGAGAAGCAACTATAGGAGAATGGGAAGTAGTGCTTTGATGCCCTTGATATAAGGAGCTTACTTGAGAAGCATCAAGAGCATTCAGGATAGTTGGAGTGGAAAAAAACCACACTAGTAACCCTAGGGTGAATCCAGGTAGATTCAAGGTGGCCATCAAAGGAACACCAACATTCCTTGTGAGAGGAATAGTACAAGGAGTTCCCAGCATGGGGATCTCTTGGTTGGTGTTAAAAGGGGTGTTATCCATAGTTTCAAACAATAAGACAAATCCTGAGGTCAGCAAGAAACCAAAAGTAAAAATACCTAAGTATTAAGCCAGGAAAACAAAGATTCTTTCCAAAGTAAAGTCCGGGATGATGAGGGCCCAGAACTAATCAGTGAAGGAAGAAGAGTAGTTACTTGGAATATCATGAAGAGCCCTCTGGGTGCAAGCACTAGAATCACCCAACCACCCTCCCATATTGTCTACCAAGGTTACCTTCCAAATCTACCCTACGTGCACTAGAAATAGCCTTCCAATGCCATCCGTGTAAGATCCTAGAAGACAAGATACTAAGGCTACCAAACTCATGGAGAAAGTTTAGTGGAACAGTTGTCAGTCACACCGATGCACATGGGCAGGGTAGAAAATCCCAAAACCCAAACAATACCAGGCACCACACGAGGCCGAGAGGAGGTACTGGATGATTCCCCAAACGTGCAACAACTCTGGTGTATGCTTTACTATGGAGGGGTATCTCCAACATATTAGTATCAGACCACCTCGTTCTTGACTACTGTGTGAGATGAGCTAATAGATAGGCCACTATGTTTGAGTTTGAAATTTTGGGTAGTTAATATATCCCTAACCCAAAACACTAGCCTAGACTAGTGTGTGTCGTCCCTATAAACAAATAGTTACTAATAAATTTTAAAGATTAAGCATTTATTTTAAATGGATGTTGATTAATAAAAGGGGGTAGTGAAAGTGAAACCAATGGTTTTTTGACTCAAATTCAAAACAAAATGACTAAACAAAAGAGAACATGAAATGAAAAAAGCAAAAACCTTTCTCTTTCTTTTTCAAATAGAAAACTTGAAAGCCACAAAAAACAATTTATTTTTATTTTTTTCAAGAATAAAGATATGCACTGTATTAAAGATAAAACCCTAATCTACATGCATGTTAAACAACTATATGTTCTTTTTTATTTTTCTTTTATATATGCAAAAGAAAAACTGCCTACAAGATAAATTATGGATATGACAAGAACAAAGCAAAAGGAACTCTCCTATACAACCACCAAACAGACTCTAGAATTCCCTAAAGTCAGTATAAACCCTACTTGGAAGGGAGGCTTTCATGGTGAATTTAACCAACAAAAGAAGAAGGAAACAAAAAACAACAAGCTTCTAAACTTAGACAAATATCACTAACAGAGGCTGACCAGAAACATAAGACAAAAGTCAAACCAAGCAAAGGGGTGGGGAGGATGAGTAAAGAGAAATCCCTAATGATACAAAAGGACCTGCAACCTAGATAAATAACACCCAAAAGGGATGACACTAAATCCCTGGAATCATGCACCTGTATAGGTACCCAAAAAAGCTACCAAACAGTCCTCAAACAACATGAAAAACAAGAAAAATGAGGAAAAAACATGGTTTTAGGGGCTTACACGAGTTTCCCTTTCGACAGGTTGTGTACATCCCAAACGCGTGATTGTAGAGTTTGAAACTCGCATATGGGTGGGAAAAATCTCCAAAAAATCCAAAAACTGTCTAAGGAAGGCAGGGGAGGTGTACTATCAGGCTGAGAAGGTGTTCCTAAGTTGCAAGAAGGACTTGAACCTTACAAAAGACTGGAAGAAAGATAGAGAAACCCCAAACAGACAAGGCTCTCCCTAGCAAAGTCATTAGTTCTGTTATAGAGGAAAGTGTTCTTATGGCTATGGTTTAAGAGGCCATCGATGTACTGGGGTTGAAAGGTGGATGCATATAGTTCTGCAAGTATATATAGGCAAGTTTCAGAGATTACAATGGCTCATACCTTAGCCAAATGAAGGTTGATCCAAGCACCCCTTCAATCCTCCTCTTACTCCTCTTGCTCCAAGATACCTACTAAACAAACCCTACCTTCCTCAAACCAATATGACCACATATAAAGTAACGATAATTAAAACAATATGAGAAACTATTCTCATTAACATAAACATCTGATCATAAACATAATTTCATTACACATGAACAATGATTTGGGAAAAAGAAGGACATCACATCTTTATTAATCATGAAAAGAAGTACAATTATACCTTCTCTTCAAATTAGGAACCTCATGAAACCTTGATCAGCTTCTGTTGCTTCTCTTCTCTAAGGAACTCAACCTCCAAGCTTTGCTACACAAGGAGATGATCACTAGGGAAAAGGTAGGGAGAATGAGAGTCCCAATTCCTCCAGCATAACAATGCAAAGGTCCATTTCTCTCCTCAACGACCTATATACCTCTATTTATACCTTTCTTAAAATATAGGGTCGAAGAAAAAGTAGTTACAACTGATGGAGTCAGTTGCATAACCACCCAAACTAGCAAGAATTCGAGAAACATCCATTTTGACATCTACAGGAAAACTTCGCGGGATGTAGCGACAACAATCATGTATGCAAGTTGATATATGCAAGTTGTAGTGACAATACTCACCTATGATCTATGGGTTTCAATGGAAATAATCGCGAATACAGGGAATACTCGGGTACCATGTAGAACAAGTCACATACAATACGCAGGTACCATGTATGACAAGTCGCGTATAGGTCAAAGATGCTCATTTTAAGGGTATTTTGGGCATTTTCAGACTTTGGTTTCTTCAAGAAAGTTTTATCTGACTTAATAAATTTCCAACGATGCAGAGAAAAGGTCAAACAGAGTTATAAAACTCTAGATATGGATCCTCCAATATAGGTGTTTTTTTAGTGACTTTCATGAAGTGTCAACATGCGAAGAAATCATGGGAAAGTGGTCACAGGAAGAGATGTGTCATTTTGGGCTATAACAATTTCTCCACCACTCTACTCCTAGAGACTTAGGGGGAATACCCCTCAGTTCGATTCCTTGAACCGTCATCATCGGATCCATATTCGGTATCGTTCACCCCCTTTAGAGACATATACTACATCTTAGTTTTATTCAGATTCCTATCAATCTGAACCTACCTTATTCACTTCCCCATATATCCCCATGGTTGGTGCACCTACCAACCCATTTTAGGGGGGGATTGTTGATAGTAGACTTGTGACCACTCCACATATCATACCACATATCCCTTCTATAGGACCTATAGGTCTTAGTCCTAGTGGGCCCTTTGCCACTGCACACACTCCTCCTAGTCCACTACCCACTTATGGTTTCCCCACTCTAGCCACTTTGGTTCACACCATACCTACATTTAAGCATGGGGGCATTGGCCCTTCTACCACCATTTCAACTATTCACACCATTCCTGTGACTAGTTCTACTATCGGAAGTTATCCCTACCAAACCTTGTTTGAACGCAGAAACTACATGCCTATCGGCCCAAACACCATTGTTGTCCTGCCTAGATCTAGTCCAAGTCCTAGTCTACCATTCATGGATAGTCTCAACCTTCCCAATTTGGTGCAGTTGATGAATGACCCCATCCTTCATGACTTTTTGTGGCCTCCCATGCCTACCAAAATCCCTTCGGACATCCCTAAGTTTGAGGGAAAGGCAGGGGAGGATCCTTAGAACCATATTATGTCCTTCCAGTTATGGTGCTCCTTTAATAGCATAATGGAAAACTCTATATGATTGTGCCTATTCCAACACACAATCACTAGTGTTGCATCCAAATGGTACATTGAGCTTCCCCATGCCACTTATCCTGATTTTTCCTCGTCAGCCTCGATGCTACTATAGTACTTCCATACACCCATTTGTTATGATGAGGGCATGGATATCCTATTATCCTGTAGACATAATACTGCTACCTATATCACAAATCACATCCATGAGTGGCTTTGTCACCGTATTTTGTGAAAAATCCAGTTAGATGACAGGATTTTCCTCGATTAGTTTCTTAAAACCTTACTCCCCCCCCATCTCCAAGGATGTTGCCTCTGATTTCCCACAAACAGAGGATAAGTAATCCTCAAAGCACAATAGTTCGACCTTATCTATTCCCAATTGGGTTACCTTTACACCATCATACATGATCCTCTTCGTGTTGGTTCCTCACGAAGAGATACACTAGGGGCATCCCATTCTACTGATGAAGTCATTGGCTCTATCACCCAGCACCCCCACCTATACACAACCTCTCCTTCGCTGCCACCTCACTCTGGTAACGCTCTTAGCATTTCCCAACCTGGTTATGCCCCTTAATTTTAACACGCAATGGTTCAGTCCGGAGCCACACCTTCGTATGCATCTTCTGAACCTATTCATCATGTTCACAAACCAAATGTCTTGGCACCTTCTTGCAATGGATAGGCGATAGGCTTTGCATCCCCCCCAACTTCTCCAACCTATTACCCACCACCTATGCAACCTACACCTGCTCCAGCCCCAATTCCTCTTCTTCCTCAAGGACATGTCTAATCTCAGCAAAACCTCCCTAGTCTACCTGCCCCTAATAAACAACAAGGGCAAGGAAGAATATAGAGAGATAGGAATTGGGAAAACAACCAACCTCCAGGGGATGATCAACAACCCAACCCTCCTAACAACAATGGATCAAATTCCCCTACACATAACCCCAACGTCTACCTAGATGTGGGAAGAACCCTCATTTATAGACTAACCATCAATGTACCATTTGTGATGTCTATGGCCATTATACACATCAGTGCCCTGAGATGCATTGGTTTTTCCACCTATTACAGGCCGAAAATTGACATGAAACCAATTCTACCACTTTGGAACAGCCAAACCCAGCAAAATAAGTTCCTCTACCTATGGTGGTACAGAAGCCATTACGAAATCAAGGAATGGTTGCAACCGTAATCCTTGGTACCATAGGAAATCATAACAACTTCTTCGAGTCAACCCATCGAACCTGGTGTCCATAATATTATGACATTGTCATTTGAATTCAAGTTACAGAATCGACGCAACCAATATGGATCCACCATGGAAACCATTAATCCCTCCACGACATCTACCTCCAGTTCTCTCGATATGTCCTTGCATTTGTCAAGATCCCCCATGGAAGGGACTACCGGAGTCCCTAAGTTCTCTTTGCATCATATTGCAAACAAATCCACTCCTAGAGCCTCTCTCAAATACAGTATCATCGATGACTTGGCCCAGTCTCCCTCTTCCATGTCTACTCTGGTAGTCCTAAGAACTTGTCCTTCACAACGCAAATATTTGTTATCTTTTTTAAGTGTCATTAACCCCTTTTATTTTAGGTTGATCACTTTTGAGTTGGATCAAGGAGAACCTTAGATGCTATCATCCATATCCTTCCAGGTTGCAGTCACTGTTCAGAATTTGGTCATTCATCAATGCATCATTGATGAGGGTGCATCCACTTGTGTTATGTCAACCTTTCTTTGGTAGAATCTCGGATCCCAAACCCTTTAACCCTCAACTACTTCCCTTCATTTTTACGATGACTGCATTACTCAACCACAAGGCATTCTCCCAAATGTCCCCATTGAGTTGGCCGAAAAAACCCTATTGATTGACATTAAAGTTGTCAATGCCTAGCTATATTACAACCTCCTCCTTGGACGCAGTTACATGTATGCAATGCGATTCGTTTCTTTTACCATATCTCAACTCTTTATGTTCCCTTTTGATGGGAATATCATGACTATCGACCAATCGACACACTATGATCCTAAAGGAACGACCACTCCGGAGCATTTCATCTCAACTATTGACACCACCATCAACAACATATCCATCCCCTCCATGTCTGTCGTTATTCCATGCCTATTTACTAACCCCCTTTTGATAAACACCTTTTTGTCCCTCCCACCTCCTCCCTCTATGAATGGCATATTAAGTTTGTGCACCATCACATATGGTAACCTTCCAAACTCATCACAACCTCAACCGCAACCCCAACCGCAGACCATGGGGAATTATTGGGGTTCATTTCCCGTACACACCATTCCTTTCTCTTTCCATCCTCTGGAATTGTGATTAAACTGGTCATGGGTTTGCTCAATCTTTTGGGATTCACTTTGGGAATTCTAGTATGGTACCTTGATCCACCTAGCCCCACCAACACCCACCCTAATACCACAGATAGTGTTGACACTAGTCCAACCTATTGAGATGGTGTCACACCCACCTCCTGGTACACAACCGACTTCATTTGCATATACTCCTGCCTCCCCTCCTCCCATGAAGATTGGGGGAAAGGCACCAAAAGCCCCGACAAAACCACGTCCACCTCCTAATTGTGATTAATGTGATGTCCTATGCCATCTGACGCAAAATTTTCCTGATTTGTCATTCCTTCGCACCCACATATGCATAGTAGTCGATATCGACAATGCTCCCATTTTCAATGTACAAACCATCCTTGTGATTAAGAAAAAATCACTATGAGAAAACCACTTGTGTGCAGTTTGTGGCCTATACATTCATTATTCCCATCATTTCCCAAATTTCCTTGAGTAATAGTCTCTCCTCATGAACCCTCGCAATCACCCTTGTGAGTCTAAAATCACCTTCATTGAGGAAATCCACCCTCCGACCTCTTCCTTGGACACCAATAACACCATTTATATAATATGTACTTCCAGTCGTCTTTCGCCTTCCTTGATCACAGAATATCCCTTCGATCTATCTAGGCGCTACTTCTACAATGACAAAGAGATCCTCGAATATCTTTTGACTCCTGAATATCCTTGGGATGATGTACACCATCACTCCTTTTTCATCCCCAATGAACCTTCCTCATCATTGGACCAATTCTTTGTCGAAGCGAAAGACTTCATTCATGGAAGTGTCGATTGGTTCAAAAACCCAATCACAACATTTGAAGCATTTGAATAAGGTAACACTGTCAATATCTCACCAACCATTAAAGTTGATATCTCAACAAAACATGGGATAGTCGAGGATATTACTCTCGATCTTCATGCTCCCTTGAGGAAGTAACCACCTACAAAACACCTTTTTAGGAATTTCGTGAGATTTTTGCTTGGTCCTATACTGATATGACTCATATTGATCCATCTACTGTTGAACATCGCATCGATACATGGCCTGATGTTTCCCCTGTTCAACAAAAGAAATGACCCATTTACCCGTCAAAGGCCCCTGTAGTTGAAGTTGAGATAAAAAAAACTCCACAAAGCATGCTTTATATACCCCATTGTGTATACCACTTAGCTTTACAATTCTTTTCCCATTAATAAAAAATAAGGAACCATTCATGTATGTACTGACTTCCGTGACTCTTGAATTTGGCTTGTCCCAAAGACAAATTCCCCACTTTGTTAATTGACCAAATCATAGATGCATGTGTCGGTCATGAATTTGTTTCCTTGATGGATGGTTTTTCTGGTTATAACCAAATCCATATCCACAAAGAAGATTAGTAAAAATCGTTTTTACTACCCCTTGGGGAAGTTTTGCGTATCGTATCATGTCGTTTGGCCTTAAAAATTATGGAGTTACTTTTCAGTGAGCCATGACCTTTTGCTTCCACGACCTTGTTCACATTGTCCTGGTATATTACATGACCTCGCGACTTGATCCCGTAAGTGTTCTCAACACTTAGACGACTTACAACAAGTATTCCTATGATGTCGCAAATATAATGTCCTCTTGAACCCCCTCAAGTGTGTGTTTTTTGTCCCAGCTAGTCGCTTATTTGGATTCATCGTGTCCCAGAAAGGGATTACCATGGAACGTTTGAAGGTTCAAGCCGTCCTAAATCTTCCCCCTCCACGTACCCTATGCCAATTGCAGAGCCTTCAAGGTAAGGTAAATTTACTTCACCGATTTATCCTGGATTATGCAATGAAAATACATGGATTCTTACGCTTGATCCGTACCAACATTCGTTTTTTGTGGGATGAGCAAGTGCAAGACAATTTCGATGCATTGAAATGAGCTCTGACTTCTACACCATTATTGTCTCCTCCCGACTTCACTAAGGATTTTATCCTTTTTGTATTAGCATTTGAAAATGCCATTGCCAGAGTCTTAGTCTAAGAAGACAATGCTCGTTAAGATAATGTGATCTATTAGGTGAGTCAAAAAATTTCTGTACCACCTTTACATTACTCCCACGAAATCAGAAAAATGGCCCTAGCTGCCATCTTTTCGGTGCAAAAGATAGGTCATTACATTCTCATTATATGAACTCGAGTAGTGGCTGATTCCAACCCCACATGTTATATCTTGAGTTGTTGCCTTATCCAAGGTCGTGCTACCAAGTGGATTGTCATTCTCTAAGAGTACGACTTGGTCCCGAATGACTGTCATAGTGGATCTTATGGTGGCCACCTCTTCATTTTGGCTATCTCCCAAAATATTCTCTACGCTAGTTATTTATGACCCACCATCTTTGTTGATTGCGTTCATGCAGTTAAACGCTGGCTCAATTTATAACTGTTTTCCCAAAAGAAAGGAAAACTCTCATGCCACTACATCCTGTCGTCACAGTCACTCCCTTCTATAAATGGGAAATTGACTTCATGAACTTGTTGATGCATGGAAAAATCCCAGGTACCAATAGTAGGGATTCTCCCCAATAATCATTCCCAATTAGATCATTTACTATTTGGAATGGGGAATCTGTCTGGTTAGCGACCCAACTACCATAGAATTAAAAGAATATTTTAAGTATATTTTACCGGTTGCGGCCCGATCCACCGACTATGTAATTTTAAGTTTTAAGATGAAATGCATGTGCCTAAACTAGATGCAAGTGATCAGGGAGCAAAATCCTCAACACGTGATTCTTAGGTTCTTACCTCCCGTCTTATCCCTTTTGATCCTCAACCACTTCTATGTTAAGAAAATATACCATATTCTACTCTAATATAATCTACCCTATCCCTAAGGGGAGCAAAGATTATATTTAATTGAGTAATGTACTATAATGCTGCTCATGGAATCCTATAGGTAGTTGTTCAAATTCTACATACATAATTACAACAAAAAATATAAACAAAGATAGCTCTGTTGGTTAACACATTCATTACTCATTCATATGCACAAGATTTCTAATAGAAAGTAAAATCATTCATAAACCGCAGAAGTAATTCATCGAGTTAGAATGATCTCACAGATGTATAGCAGACTAAAATAGAAATAGTTCAACATTTAGCATTCCACACAATCCATTTGAAAATTTCACAGGCCTTCCTCTAGCAAACTTTGATTCTCCTTTATTCATAAAAGAAATAGTTCTCATACAAATAACAAGATGTATGCACTAGCGAAAAGTCCCTTCTAATCTCTATTCTACCCCTATTTATACATTTTACAAATGACTTTTGGGATAGCCCTGCCTTTTGGGTTTCCTTGACTCTTCAACTTACAAAATTTGTCCTCTAGTGACTTGCACTAGGAAAATAAAAATAAGATAATATAATTTACAAAAAGTGCCACATGTAAACAAAACAAAACTTAGGAGGGCCCAAATGATCCTCCAATGAATTATTTCCATGCAGCAGATTCTGCAGCGATGGTATTGAAATCCATAGGCTCCTGTAATCTAATTGTCACTTCATATATGGCCAAGTGTGTCTTTATTTCTGCTGCTTTGGGTGGAGTTAACCTGAGCTGGTCTTCCAGAAGGAAATTACTGATCGCGGTTTGTGCAACATAGCTCTTTACCACTTTCTCAGTGATGCCTTTAATTTGCTATATGCTAAGCTTGTCCTCCTGCAATCTATCTTGGAGATATTTCAAATGTCCCTCTTGGTTAGGAAACTCTTGGATTTTTTTTGTTGTAGAGGTTTGACATCTATTATGTGTTGTGAGAACTTTTTTATAAAAATCCATACACCTCTCCAAAGTTTTCCCGACCCTTGTGGTCAATCTTGCAGCAACCTTACTGCTGAAATCCAGGAGTTCAAATTCTATCTTCAAGTTCTCAGTAGTCTTTTTGTGGAAAATGCTGCATTAGTTTCTATCCAATTCAGTTGACCCTGAACAATTTCTGCAACTTCAGGTGTCCTTGTTCTGAAATTAGTTGAGATTGTTGAAATTTCCTGCAATATTTTTTCTTCCCGTTTAATCTTATAAACCTCTTCTACAAGCTTTAGTTGGACCTAGTATATTTTCTTCCTGATTAGGAGGGCTTTCTCTCGGAAAGGAGTAATATCAACCTGTCGTTCATTAGCTTCCTTGAGTTGAATTTCCAATGAGTTGTTTCGTTCCTCCATTTCTACTACTCGGGCATTTAGCTCCTTTGTATGTCTATCGGTTGCAGCCTTTTGCACCTCTAGCTCTGAAATGTTATTTTCAAAGTCTTTCTTTTCTCCCTCAACGATGGTATTTGAAAGCACCAAGGCCTCCTTTTCTAATTCTAAAACTTGGTAGGCCTCCTAGAGTCTTTTGAACTCTGAAAGAGTGGCCCCATCTTTCATTTTTATTTCTCGGCCTTCTCCTCTTTCTTTCATCAGAGTATCCTTCATTCTTACCATATTTTCTTTGTATTGATCTCCAGTTTCTTTCAATTTGTCAATATTATAGGAATTCTCTTGAGCAGCTGCGATGTTTATTGAGGCCATTAGTTTTGGATCTTTTTCGGTACCTTTCATGACAGATATTTCAGTAACCATGACTACCTCAGGCTGGGCACCAACCTTTAACCTATTTTCCGACCTCTGAACAATGGTTTTTTCATTTAGGGTTGAAGACTACCTTATCCAGGTATGCACTACATGATGCTTGGATGGAGTAAAGGGAACTAACGCTAACTCTGCAAGAGGGAGGTGACCTCCTGTTATTGTGTCTCCCGATGTAGAAGGAGGATCTACTAGATTATCCAAGGCAGCATCCTATTCCAAATTCTCCCTATCTTGATCTTCCTGATCTTTCCTCTTTAGTTACTTAGCTTCCCTCTCTGCCTCCTCTCTTGCTATGTCAGTTGATTCATTTTGCATCCTTTTCGCTTCTTCCTTTTTCCTATGTTCTTCTTCTTCCTTTTTCCTTTGGGCCTCCTCTTCCTTCTTCTTGGCGGCTTCTTCTTTTTGTTTCTGTTGTTTAGTGGTGCTACTGCTACTGCCTTTGCCTCCCGTAGTCATGATTTTCTTCTTGAACCATTTTTTCAAAGAAGTAATGTTACATGAATTTCAGTATATCTCCTCATCCTTGTCAAAATGATGGGAGTATTCAAAATGTACCCCTACAGATGCACAGTATTTCGAAACCTTGTCCCGAGATTCGTTTCCGCAGAGACTTCTTTCCCCGAAATAGAAACTTTCTAGCTCTCTTACAAAGTCAGGGGCACTCTTTACCTTAGAAAATTTATAACTACCAATGCAAAATGGCAACAGTGGGTAGACAAATTTCTTGATATCAAACAAGAAGTTCTCAAACCCATCTATGTACAACTGTCTTACTACCTCCTTATGGATGACATAATCTATGGCGTATCTTGGTAGTATTAAAGGAGCCCAGAATCCTCCATACATCCTCAAATACAAACCTTCCTTGGAGAAAAAGTAATCTCCATATTCAATTACAGTCTCCATTTCTCCTTTTGACATGCAATTTCAATATTTAAGAAAAATCAGCTCATACAATGGAAACAAAAAATCTTCACAGTTGGTCTTGTAAAAACTGAAATACTTATGTGCCCATAGGATTTGATATGTAGCATATACAAGAGTCCTAGTGGGATCCCAACTACAATTTAGCTTCAGGAATGAATGTGTTCATAGAATACAGTCAATAAAAAAGGAGCTCATGTAAAATTCATATTTCCTTTGAGTCAGACCTCCTAATGTTGCAGCTATGCATGATGATAGGATGTCTACCATGATGTCTGCCTAGTTGAAGATAGTGACCTTCATGGCTACATAATATATCAGCGGGATCCAGGTCATCTTATATAACCTTTTGTTTTCTTGGCTGAAGATCTGATTTAGCATCAGGGATATGATTCGGTATGGGGTGTGCAAGCTAGTAGTCTCGTACTCTCCTGAGGATTTCTAGAAAAACTATTTCCTGGATATCATCATTCATTTAGCATAGTCGAAAATGTCTAAATCTAGTTTCCTTACCCATTCATCTGTCATATAAATCTAGGGTGTTGATAGCTTGCAATATTTCGTGATTCAAGCGGGGCTAAAGGAAGAAAAACGTTGTCCTTCTGTGTTTGACATGATCATAGTAGCTACATCTTCCCGAGGTAGGATCCATCCGATCATCTCAGCACAAGGTAAAAGATCGGTGCGTGTAGCTACTTTTTTGATAGCGGATTTTCTTATGTTCACATACAATGGTCTGTCGTCTAAGCATGCATCTGGTACGGTCTGGTCTTTGATCATTTGATAAATTTGTTCCCATTTAAATTCCAGTTCAACTCCTGTGACGGATTTCGTATCCTCGTAAATAGTTCTCATTTTGGGTAAAATCTTCGTCTGAGTCCTCTTCCGTGACCTTAGCCTTCTTTTTTCCTTTCTTTGGCATGGTGTTGTATGAGGATTGAGGATGCAACACAAACATACCAAGAAATGACTTAAGAGTTACTATGATCAAGCAGCATGCATTCATCATTAATAGAATATATTGAAATGAACAACTATTATTAAGATGCAAGATAATGAATGAAACCTAGATAAAAAAACATAAGATTGCATTCGGTGTTGAATATGATGGAGAGAAATAAAACTGTATTTACTGGCTCATCTTTGAACATCTCAAATGGATTTTTGATATAAAGCAAAGGTTATCCAGCTACTTCAAACATAGTAAGGTGTACATTTGGTCAAAGTTGGATTAGTTCAAATGCAAGCTCGACATGCTGTCATGGGGTTTATACCTCTGATTCTAAAAACAAATCACCTGGTGCTTTAGATCAAGATCGACCTACACATTTCCTAACTAGGTTTTCTTACAGGATTGACCCACACACTCGGCTTTAAACATGAAATCGCCACGGCTTCTCCTCTCATAAGCAAACAAAAACCTCGACGGCGGTTTTGTGACCTTGAAAACAAAAGAAACTCGAACCCTAGTATGTCTCAACAATGCGAGGAGACCTCTTGAAACCCTGTGCTAGCCAACAATGGAAATCTCCCCTATCACTGCACATGAACATAAACCAGAGGAGGCGCAGTCGACCAAACACTCGACTGGACAAAACCTCACCAATGAAATACCAAAATTCTGACATACCAACGTCAATGGTCTGAGCAGCGAAGACAAATGGCACAGAGCAAGTGAAAACCACCACGATTAGGCTAGCAAATAAAAAATTAGGGATGCTAAGGATTCTGGCGCAACCTGACTTGGGGAAAACCTCCAGAGGTCAGTGAGCCCAAAAAAAATAATCCCTATGAGGTTGGGAAAAGACTTTAAACCACTACATCATAGAAAAAACCCTAGCCTCATCAACATTAAATCCCCTAAAATGTCATTTTACCAAACCATTCTTAACAAAAAGAATCCATGATGAGGTTCGAAACCTACCTGGAAAATAATGGTGTGAAAGCTGGTGAAAATCTTGGCTCAAAACGATGTGTAAACTCCAAGTGGAAATCGTCAATTGGGAGTGCTCCAAATGGGTTGCGGTAATAATCCGTAAAATCATCCCAAGGCTTATATGGAAAAAAACTTGAAAAGAGTAATAAATGCGGTCATTGGGTTTTTTGTGGCCCGCGGGTGAAAATGTTGTTTCGCACCAAAACTACAAGCCCCATTGGAAACTTTTCTGAATCGACGAGGAAAACTAAGATGCCCGCGACTATGTCAGTTGAACTCATGAAGTGTTTCTGACATTATCGATCGACACTTAACAAATCCTATCGACAACAAGACTATCAGCAAAATCCTCAAAACTTCAATTAGCGGTGAAAGAAAAACAATCAGCGATAGTGTCGGCTCCAACATTGAATTTCTTTCGACACTATCACGAGGACTCATAAAAAAATTCCGAAAAAACTTCATCGGCAAAAATGCGAAAGGCTCATCGATTGCAAACCTTCAAATTGGTCGAACGTATCGATATGAAAACATGAGTTAGGCTGATGACATCGGTAAAACTCCTGGAGAAGGAAATTTGGGTAGAGAACCCATGCTTCTATTGATAGCTTCGATTTACTTTTTTAACTTGGCCGATAATAACGGCTCCACTTAGAAATATCATCCGAAGAAAATTCTCTGAACAAATGCATTGGAAAACAAGCATGGGACCTGTCGATAGTTTCGGGTGCACATGATGAGACCATCGAAAAAACTCAGAGGCGAATTCTCACTGACTTCAAACAACCCTCCAAACAAATGCGTCAGCAAGTAAACATAAGTTCCACCGACACAACGGCTATAAAACATGAGTTCTTCCAAAAAAAACTTTCGGCAAGAAAAAGATCACCTTGCCGATATTATTGGCTCCAAAGGCCAAGTTTCGCCGAGGTATCGGTAAACTCAACAAATGTTTTCAAAACTCAAAAGAATAGGAAAAAACTCAGAGGGAAAACACAAGTTTCTCTGACGTGTCGGCCAGACTTGATGAGTTCATCCGACACATCAGGTGAAAAAATTGAGTTCTAAATTTTGACAAAAAGGATTTTCTAACTTGTTGAAAATAAACTAAGTCATGGAAAGGACCTTTAGAGAGAAAAAGTACTCTTAGAAAGTTTAAAAGCTGAAAATTCTAAGGAGGGGCCCTAAAATCATAAAAAATTTGGGGTAGTAGTTGCAGCAGCAACATACCTGTAACCCTCCTTCGGTCTACGACCATACTATAAATTGTTGTGGATGTTGATTAATTCACCAAGTTGGATGAAGCCATTCCATCCTTCAATTGTAAGGTTGAAACTATGGCACTCTTATTTTTTAACCATGTTATCACTTGTTTCGGTGTCCCCCTCTAGCTAGTCTCAAACCATGGTTCTCACTTTGAGGACGTTGTTTGGATAGATCTCTTCGTTATGTTGAAATTTTAACACCAGTATTCGTCTGCTTATTACCCTTAGGGAAATGGCCAAGTTGAGGATATCACCAAAATCCTCAAAACCACGTTCCAACGAATGGTGGACAAACACAAGACCAAATGGCACCATTTTCTTTTTTCTTCCCTTTAGGCCTACTAGAAATCAACTAAAACCGCCACCGATTTTACCCCATTTCATTTAGTCCACTGTGTGGAGTCAGTTCTTCCCATCGAATTCCAGATTCCATCACTCTGCCTTGTCGTCGAGCTTCTACTTGATACTTCACCATTGGAAAAATGACTACTTATGCTTGAACAAACTGATGAGGACCATCACGCTGCTCTCCAAATTGTTGAAGTAGCTAAGAATCAGTCAAAGTCCCATTATGAATCCCCCATCCACCCATGCACCTTTAGCGAGGGGGACTTGGTCCTCATTAATGACTTAGACAATGATAAGACTGGAAAAGGGAAGCTCGAATCCATGTGTTATGGACCTTATGTCATCCATCGTTATATTGGAAACGGGGCATATCTCCTCACTGACTCCGAGAATAACCTCTTGAAGAATCCCCGCAATGGGCTCTACCTTAAGAGATTCTATGCCTAAGCCGACCAACCTGAATACCCTTGTATCATATTTTTTTTCCTTGTTTTGCATCTTTTTTACCACGAGTCACAAAGTTTGTTTCCTTGGTTGTTCCAGATGGATCCTACCTTACCCTCCTATGTAGGTTTCGTTGATGGTGCAAGAAGGTGGTCTCCTAATCTCACCTTGGTTGTGTGGGTCATTTATTCCCTGTCACATGAGTTGATCCATATCAACAAAATGTGTGTTGGTGTTGCTGCTAACAAGCAAGTTGAGTACAGCAATGCCATTGGTCTCATGACTGTCTCCCTTCACTTGAGTATCTATCACCTTCATGTCTTCCTAGAGTCCCGGCTGCATGTCATGCAGTTGAATAAAAGTTATACTGGGTACACAATACCTTCCTCTTTATAAATTCCTTGTGCACTAGACACTTGGTTAGACATTTCAAATCCATTTCATTCATGCATGTTCCTAGAAGTCTCAATAGTGTAGAAGACCAAATGGATAATGACATTGTGGAGTGGAACATTAATTATCGCATATAGGAAATAAACTACATCATGCATCATCATATAGTCATGCATACATATGTCATATACATCATATAGGCATAGTCATAATCATGACAAGAGACTCATAAAACACATAAAAATACCAAAATATGCATCCACGTGCATTCATATCATATCATCATAATCAGTACAAAAGAGAAACTCCACATGCTTTCTCATCCGATCATACATATAATACAAACTTCCCATGCTCAAATGCATTAGGAGGGGACATCACAAACTGCTAGTCTGATTCATCCTCCTCATCTGATCTCTCCTCCTCCATCGACACATCTCCATGTGCTACTGCTTTGACATACTCAGCAACAAACACGATCCTCCTCATCAAAGAGATCCACTCTGGAGGGGCTCTGTAGCATGCAGCGATCAGATCGTCATCTAGGTACTGTCACCCATCGTCAGTGATCCCCTCCAATAGCTGCAACACATCCAGCTATAGTGATTCTAACATAGCACTCCATCACCTCCTCTTCCCATGAGCAGGTGGATATAAACCATCCACCATGCACCTGCGTCGCTGGTATCCTGTTGGAGGGTGCGGTCCCACGTCTACTCATGCACATAGTATGTCATCAGATCTACCACATGTATGATATAGATATGACTATGTTAGGAAACTATATATGACTAAAACCACAAAGAGTCATGTATACGCACCATTAAGTCCCTAGACCTGTCCTGGAGGTCGAGGCATGTCCAGATATCCCCGGTAATCCATGCTTCCGATGGATAGTCCTCTTTAAGGATAGGAAGCTTCCATCACTATGCAAAAATATCCCAGATGAAGAAATGACCTACCAAGCCAATTCCCTCCTGGATCATCATCTCCCACCACCACCTCATATGAGGCTTGCGTGGTCCCCTGTTTCACACCTCCAGATGGGGTCGTAATGTTGGTAGCCGCTTAAAGAAGAATGAGTACAAAAGGGATGGGAAGTAGAAATACCCATTCGCCAAGTTATCCTAGTTCATCCCATACTGAACTGCTATCATATACATATGGGCCCACCCATAGTAGGTTCCCCTCAACACACTCTCAGCCATTAGTAACTGGCCTCCCGAGATCTTGTGTGGACCTTTCGATCCCAGTATCTGCAACACCATCATTGCCACTGCACGAGTCTCTTGAATATCGATGTCACACACCAATATGTATGATGCATGCACATAGGTCGTGGCTATAAATGCCAAGAACACAAGTCATCCACCTATGGGACTCATGTCTCATGCTCTCCCTACTATTTTTGGACCATTTCTCGGACTTACCTCAATTTGCGTGCCAGCAAGAAATTTGAACCCCTTCTATATTGGCATGTTCATGAGCACTCTGCTCCTCCCATACTGAAAACTTCATGTTGTTTTCCCACCATTCACCATCCCACAAGTTGGCCCCACTAGTGTTTCACTATTATTTTTTCTCCCTATCATCCATGACCCCAACATCACCCCTTTTGGTTCATCTAACACTTCCTCCTTTCTTGACTGTCCATTACAAAGTTTTTGTTAAGCTCTTTTATGACTCCTTAAAGAATGAAACGATTGTTGAGCACACTTACTTCCTTTCATGCTCATTAAAGTATTTGAAAGGTGCACAAGCCATTGGACTAGATGGGGCAATGAAAAAAGTAGGGTTGGATTGGTAGGAATATGAATCTGAATCAGAGGTCATATCTGGCTCTGAAAGTGGTGAATGATGTCGAATATGGATCCAACGGTGATAGTTCAAGGAACCCAACTGAGGGGTATGCCCCCTAATCCTATGTGAGTAGCATGGTGGAGAAAGGATGGCATCGTGGTGTGTTTTATAATGAATGTATGCATAAGAATTTCAAACACGAGGTAAAAACTCCAACTACAACCAAGTGTGTAGAAAGAAAGTGTCCAAATGGTGGCTCACAGGCCAAAAAAAATATCGAAAACTGAACTGCAACAACGTGTTACAACAGGAAAGTCTACAACAAAGTGGCTAGAAAGCCAACAAGCAGCACTACCTAGAAATAAAATGACACACTAACCTATGGGGTGTGAGTGCAAGCAAACTCCTAGCTACAATATGGAAGGCCCTCACAAATCATATCCTCTATAGGGTGATGAAATCCTAGTCAAAAAACATGAAATGGAATAACAATAGGCTAAGAAAATCCCACTACCGAGAGGGACCTTAGGTATAACATCCCTAGATAGAATGGAAATTAGGCTACCTCGTTCATGACACGTCCGGATTGGTTTATTGAAACTTCATCCATTTGGCCCTCAACACCTGCTATACTCCAGCATGCACGAGGAGGACTATAAAGGGTTAGCCTTCGATTTAGAATGGAGTGCAGTATTCCACCCTGACTTTCGGAACCCCTTTGTTGCGGTTTACACCCGCAGAGCGGAGCACCCTCCGACAGACTAGTCATGACAGTGTCAACAAGTACAAGAGGATTTTGGTCCCCTAATGGAAAACAACTATGTCTCAAATGTGAGTGACAAAGGGGTGTTATTTGGATTCCTCTTCCCGATTTCCTAACTTAGTTACAAAGATTGTTTTGGTCCTCAAATGAGGTTACAATGTTTGTTGAGTTAAGTTAGTTTTTTAGGCCATCTTGGTGTCATGAACCATGTGATTTACTTTAGGGTGTGAGATATGTGCACATGTGATGTGTATAAACCCCAGTGATCTCACAGTTGAAATGAAAAAAAATGCTGATAAATAACAGTAAATATCATGCAAAATAACTAATTCTTCCAGAAAATAAAATATACATAAGTAAATGAGCGCATAAGGAACTGATGAGGTTGTAGGAAACATAGGGGGTCTCAACTATGAAGCTTGACTAAAGGGGATCAAATACAAGAAAAATAGGAACACAAAACAAATCAAGGGGCTCTAATGGATCAGATCTGGATAGAAACAGGTCGGGAAGGGGTAGAACACAAACAGGGGGTCTGGAACAAGGATCTCAAACATCGAAAAGGACTGAAAAACTATAGGTCGCACCTGTCAGCGGAACAAGTGTGATCGGAGTCGCAAAAAAATGTGAAACAATTGCGATCGGGACAGAAAAAATAGTCAAAAGAATCAATTCATACAAATAAGGGTTTTTTACATGACATGTAGCACATATTGGGTCACAGTAGTGACCGAGGTCACTCTGAGTGTCGAGACAAATCTGATATGGAGTTCTAGTCCAGGTTGCAGTTATCAGGATGGAAGTCACGACCTAGGTCATGCTTATCAGGAAAAAAGGTGCGACTTGGTCCTTGTTGGCAGGGGTTCTGGGTAAGTAGGTTGCACAACACCGCAGAGGACGCGGAAGCTCATGCAACACTGCGCAGGACCAAATCAACGCGATAGGCGGAAGAATAACTGTTTTTGGAATTTCTTATGCAATTTTGTACCGATTGACCACATTTTGTGGATATAGGTCACTATTTTTTTAGAAGTTAGTTAGAAGTGGACCTTGGATGTAAAGGCACAAGCCTATATATAGAGTTATAATTGAAATTGTAAATCAGTATCATTGATGCAGAAGATCAATCGATTAATCCATTTTGTGATCTGATCTTGTCGCTTCATTCTGTTCTCAAGCAATTTTGGATCTGTCTGTATCAACCAACTATTGAATCTTGGGTTGTGATCATTCTCCTGCTGTGGAGAAGCACTGTATGATTTGGATCTGTTGCGTAGAAGTATGACATGATGGATGTTTCCCTAAATTGATCTTGTCTCTTATTTCTTTCCTGTCTTTATGTGTTGTGATGTTAATGATGGATGTTTATTGAGTCTGTTGTATGAATGAACGACACTACTATGATGAATAAGTGAATGATGTGATCCATTAGCAATATGTTAGTTATGTTGATAGATCTATGATGAATGATGTGATATTAATTAACTATCTCTAAAGAATCTGATGATCATGTTGTTGAGTCACCGATGCCATGTCCTTCCTTCTTACTATCGAAAACTTGGTTTCGACAAATCTCCCTCTAACATCTCGGGTGAGACTTCATCCACTCTCTGGGTGTTGCCGGGCAGGGTCAAACCTATTTGAGTCGGTGCTCAGGGAGATCGCACTGGTTGGTCATCGACAGAGTGAGAACCCCTATCGATGAGGCTTTGTTGGTGGGTTCTTTCCAACAAATGGAAACGTTGTAGTCTAGTTGGTTAGGATACTCGATAAGTTACCTACTCAGGTTCTATTGCAGCTGCAACTGTAGCAGGGTGCCGACAAAGATTTGGATGGTAGGTAGAAGGATCTTAGTGATGGGTATGTGCAGTCGCAGAATGTGGCTAAGAAGCTGCAGGAAGAAGCTGATGAGCTGCGGCAGGCCAAAGAGCAGCTTGCAGAAGAAAAGGCGCAGGAAATTGCCACATTGAAGCAAGCGCATGAAGGGTTGCAGCGGAAAGCCACCGAAGAAATCACTGAGTTAAAGAAGGAGCAAGACAGCCTCGTTGTTGAGAAGCACAGCTCTGTGCTAGTTGTAGCACAGTTGAGCAAGTTGTTGACGAGGCCTGTCAACACATCTATGAAAGCATGGCGGAACTCACTGCAGTTGCCAAGGCCAAGTGACTTGGGGAATTTATTTCCCAGCTCCAGTTGACCAACAATCTGCTGAATTCCCTTATTTACCTCGAGACACTGCCTGAGCAGATTGCCGAGCGAAAAAATACCATCGAAGAGATTGCATCCTAGTTTGAAGCCATGGAGCAGGAAGCGAAGACAATTACCGAGGAAACAACATAGTTCTGGCAAAGTGTCGTCTAGGATGACCAACTAGACCAACAAACCAAACAAGCCCAGGAAGCTGAAGCTCGGCTGATGACACTAAAGATGTCGCTAAAAGCAATTCCTGTCATGGTTTAGATCATGTGCTTTGAAGAGTTGAAGGGCATATAGCAGAGAGCCGCTAGAGCCCAAGAACGCTAGCGCAAGCATAGCACCCAGCTCGATGAATTCCATGACATTGGCGGGCACTTGGCGGTCAAAGCAGTCGCTGGCCTACATGAGGTACAAGAAGGATGGAATATGGTGGATAGCAAGGCCGGCAAGGCGCACCCAGTGAAGCAAGACCTACTGAATTGTTGGGAAGCAAATAAACAAGTCCAACTCCAAGTTCGAGAGATCTTGCAGCAGTTTGAGGACTTCAAGACCAAGACGATGGAGTACACCCTGTCTACCTGACATGGCTCAAGGAATAGACACAAGACTGTGTTGGGGGCCTGTTGGCATGGGTTTTGGGTAAGCGATTGGCACAGCACCACGGGGGCTACGCAAGCTCAGGTGACACCGCACAGGATGAAATCAGTATGATAGGCGGAAGAATAACCATTTTTGGAATTTCTTATGCAATTTTGTACCGATTGACCACATTTTGTGGATATAGGTCACTAGTTTGTTAGAAGTTCGTTAGAAGTGGACCTTGGATGTAAAGGCACAAGCCTATATACAGAGTTAGAATTACAATTTTAAATCAGTATCATTGATGCGGAAGATGAATCGATCAACCCATTTTGTGATCTGATATTGTCGCTTCCGTTTGTTCTTAAGCAATTTTGACTATGTCTGTATCGACTAGCTATTGAATCTTGGGTTGTGATCATTCTCCTACTATGGAGAAGTACTGTATGATTTGGATCTATTGCGCAGAAGTAATATGACATGATGGATGTTGCCCTAAATTGATCTTGTCTCTTATTTCTTTCTTGTATCTATGTGTTGCAATGTCAATGATGGATGTTTATTGAATCTGTTGTATGAATGAATGACACTACTATGATGGATAAGTGAATGATGCGATCCATTAGCGATCTGTTAGTTATGCTAATAGATCTGTGATGAATGTTGTGATATTAATTAACTATCTCTAAATAATCTAATGATCATGTTGTTGAGTCACTGATGCCCTGTCCTTCCTTCTTATTGCCGAAAACTTGGTTTTGACAGCTCTCCCTCGAACATCTCAGGTGAGACTTCATCCGCTTTGCAGGTGTTGCCGGGTAGGGTCAAACCTGTCTGGGTAGGTGCTCAAGGAGATCATGTTGGTTGGGCATCGACAGAGTGAGAACCCTTTCCAATGAGGCTTTGTTGGTGGGTTCTTACCAACAGTCGTAGATTTTTGTCGGATAAGTGCGATCTAACTAGGACTGAGAAGTTTTTGGAAAAAGGTTGTCGGATTGGGCTGGGGGACAAGAACTAGAGAAATACTAGTTTGGATCTACAACAAGGGGGTCATATCTCTGACGACTAAAGGCACCCAAGGATAACAAACCAGTAGAAACACCTACAAAGAAAGAGTTCCGAAATGATTGATCGAGTGGAGTCTCCAAAACAGTAGTGGGGATTTCTCCCCTATTACATGCAAAAGCACCTACCCTAGATCAACCAAATCATAGGGTAGATTTCATGGTGCAAAATGTCTTTCAACCTTGACTTACAATAACAACTAACAATAAACAAGAACAACAATATTTTTATGATTTTTATTTTATTATCTAACTAACAAAAGTAACAACAATAGGAATACCTTTCTTTTAAGTGGGCCACTCTGACCTGTCTAAGGAAATGGTTCTGTGACTCCACAATTTGGGTCTTTATTTGTCTACACTAGTGGTTGTCAAATAGGTGGAATGGATCCAAATGGGTATGGAGCAATCTCAACCTACGATGTGGGAATGATATGGAAAAATGGGAAGGTAATGGCGAAAAGTTCAAAAGTGAAGGAATCTGTGACAAAAAGTGTTTTTGGGGAGACCTTCACAATGTATTTATAGGATGGTCCAAGGTTTTTTTACCCATGGTATATTATTGTGCATGGTATTTATCTATGGTTTTTTACCCATTCTCATTTTAAGGATTTTTTGGTCCTTTTTGGAGAGAGTGGGGATAAATCACAATAAATGCTCAACTTCCCTTCATTTATGGGGAAGCCATTTCCTTCAATTCATTTTTTTTTTGGGAAACTAACTTTTCCTTGAGTATTTCAACACTTCCATACGTGCATACATAGTTCTATAAACTGATTTACATCTAACAAGTTTTATTCCTTTCAAAAGAGGTATAAGATCCTAAGTATCGTTTTCCATTGAGGAACACTACTCTTTGTCCATAGTTGTGTCCCAATCAGGTTAGATGGCCATTCTACAAATGTCTTTGGATCACTAGTCTTTGAAAATTGAAGAAAAAGAGGCAAGTTGAAACTAAAAATGTGTTCGACGTTGATCTTTGGGATCATTACTAACATCACTAGTTGCTTTGCATGTTGTACATACCCATAAAGGAAGTGATTGTGCTGGTGCAACTGGGGGAAGTTGCACAGATGAAGATGTATTTCCATCCTCATTGTCATCATCAAAAGAAGAATATGGAGTGGGAACACACTAAAAGAAGTTGGGAGTACAAAAGTGACACAATAGGATAAGGAAGGAGGCATTAGAGCCTATCCCCCATTAATGACAAAATCTTGAACTCCTGACATAGATTGAAGTATAGAAAGTTTAATTTTTGTAAGAGAATTTGTGAAGATGTTTGCAACTTGATCATTTGTAGGGAAAAAAATCAATTCAAGAATTCAATCATGAATAAACTTTCTGATGAGGTTTATGTGTAGCTCAATGTGTTCGATGCATTGATGTTGAACTGGATCTTTGGAAAGCTTGATGGAACTCTAATTGTGACAGTAAAGGGTAGTTGGATGCTATTACTCAGATCCAAACTATGAAAGGATTCATTGAATCCACAAGGCTTCCTGACTTGCATTAATAATGACTTGATATTTTTCTTCTACTTAAGAAAGAGAAAGAGTTTATTGTCTCTTACAAGCCGAAGTCATATGTCTGAGGATCCAAACCTTGCTACGATAGCATGTTTGACTAACATAGGGTATTTCCAGAAGATTGAACACCTTGAGAAACCACTCACATAAATAGATCATATATCAACACGCCGATGTTTACACGGTTAAATCCCTCAAAGACATAAATAGTCCAGAACCCCAACCAAATTGCTTCTTGAGGAAATATATTAGTGCAGAGAAAAAATATTTTAGATATGAGTTTCTCACAATCGACAATCAAACAAATGACCTTCCATACTCTTTAAATAGAGATCATGGAACAATCGAGTGTTTAGCCATGTATCAATAGCCTTTAAGATTAAGGTGAAGATGAACTGTCAGATCACTCTATGTCTACATTAACATATTGTTCAACCATTGCATCACATAAGTACAAATGCATACTAAAGAAACACACTTAACCTAAAGACACATTATACCAAGTTGATCTTAACTAACTCCTAAGTGTCTAAGTATCTTAGCATTTGATTCCTCCAAGGGTTTGATGTGGTAGCAATCCAACAACAATTCCTCTTATGCAATGTTATCGAGAAGAAATGAGTATTATAAGTATGAGGAAGCTCAACAGAGATGAGTGGAACTAAGGACTTTCTCATCATTTGGTAAAATTTCAAAAGAATAACACCAACACTAAGAAACTCTATGAAATGCATGGGAAAAATCTACAATTTTGCGCTAAAGCTAGACCAAAATAGGAACTAATTCAAATATTAATATTTTAAATATGGGCACTTATGTGCTTAAAAAGATACAAATAATAGCCAAGGCCCCTTCCATGATAGAAGATTCGATTCTTATTGTGTTTCCAAGAACAAATTCTAGTTGCTAATTATCTGGAAAAAGGATGGGAGTGAATGACAATCTCTTGGCTTGCTTTGCTGGGAAATTTGGAAATATACGAATAATTTTTTTTTTTTAAGGCTCAAATCTCCTTATTTCCATTGTTGGGACTCGAGGTGTGGCTTCTTTTGAAGAGTTCTCAGCTCTGAATTCATCCACTTCAAAAGGCACATCTATGTCTCCTCCTGAGCCTCCATTACTGTATGATAAATTTATAGCTTTCTTTGATGGCGCCTCTCAGTTGGGTTAGTCTATTTGTAGAGTTGGAGTTATCCTTAGGCTAGACAACTCAAATTTCTTCAAAATATGGATGTGCTATGGTTATGGTTCCAACACAAAAGGAGCCTAATGTTGGCATTGTGGATGACTCTTTATTTCTCTTAGTTCATGCAATTTGATGGCATCTGGATTTCTGGGAATGCCAAAGTAATCATAGAATGGGAAAATAAATCTTGCAATGTCTTTGTTCTTCACCTCAGAGCTTCGTTAAGTATCACTTGTTAGACGATCAATCACTTCAACTTGGACATATCCTTTTCTCATATTCTTAGACAATTTAACTAGGAAGTGGACCTTCTCTCCCAGAAGGCTCTTAATGTGGAAAAAGGTTACATCTTTTATAAAAAATGGAATGATGATATTCTCACTTTTGAGGGCAACATTCAGATCTATTTTCTATAATTTTGGTATTTTTGGTTTGTTGTTTCCAAGCCCCTTTATGTTTTCCTTTTTGTTCTTTAAGTCCATTTGATATCTTAAAGTTTCTTCATGTTGTGTCTATATCCTAGACTATATAGATATTTATAAGTCTTTGTCTCTATTTTGGCTTTTGGACCAATTCTTCTTCTCTCTTTTGCAAATCACCCATATATTTCAATACGCTTATAGTTTTGTTTTCCTAAAAAAAAGCATAGTTTGTGAATTTTGTAATGGGTAACTCCATTACAAAGTATTTGGTATAAGTTTGGAGTGTGGCTTTTGATATACCAAACATTACAAAAGGTCTAAGGTGGGGTTTCTATTAGGAAGCCTTGAGATACATGTGCCATTAAATTCATGAAGTCAAGGAAGAACCAAAGACCATTGTCGTGGACGCAACATGTATCGTTAAGAAGTGAATTACGAGCTCAAGAGATTCGAGACTTAAAGTCTATACGCAATGATGGCTTAAATGTTACTAGTCATAACGATACGGATAGCATTGTTGCAATGGTGTTGTGGCCATCCTTAACAAACACGTACGTTCGCTTCATTCAACGGACCAACAGCGAAGTCAATTATTGACTTCGCTGTTGGTCCGTTAGATGGATCGAAAGTACATGTTTTTTAAGATCAGGTGGTGTCCCATCAAGCCCTCCATCTTCTTTGTATTTTTCAGTAGATTCCAACGAAAGTAAATGCAAATGAAGAAAACTGTAATGTTGATTTTGACTTTAGCTGAGAAGCCCTCCATCTTCTATGTATTTTTCAGTACATTCCAACGAAAGTAAATGCAAATGAAGAAAATTGTAATGTTGATTTTGACTTTAGCTGAGAAGCCCTCCATCTTGTATGTATTTTTCAGTAGATTCCAACGAAAGTAAATGCAAATGAAGAAAACTGTAATGTTGATTTTGACTCAGGTGAGAAGGTGGAAAACTGAGAAGAAGTTCGCGAGAAATGTTGCAGAACGTGTTACGCAATTGACGAATGAAACTCCGAACATATGGCGTTGAGCTTGTCGCCTTCGTCAAAAGTCAATCAGTGGACCCTGTCCTTACTGTAACGCAGCAGCGATTTGTGGAGATGTTGGGCCATCCACGACAGGGACTTGCAGATCCATACAGGGCAGAATGGCCTGTTATGAAGTGATTTGGCTGTTAAATTTTACAATCCAAAAAACTGTCATGATTCTGCTTTAATATTGTCAAAACGGTCTACAGAGTTGTTAAATTAACAATTTAACAGGCTGTTTTGGTTTCAAATTCCTACATTATAATCGATACGTCACGTCAAAGTATTACCTTGCCTGTGACGCAACCCAACTTTGAAAAACTCTTCCGTGATCTACACGCCTCCTTTTTTTCGTAGGGCCGAGACTGGAAAGGCGCGCACGCTATAAATACGAGCTTCATTCTCATTCTCACCCACACCTACAGCCAGCTGACTGGCGTTAAAGAGCTTCATTGAGAACTGGTGTTTCTTGAATATTAGAGATGGCCTCCACCAACCTCATCCATGCCGCTCAACCTCTCCTCATCGTATGGATTGTCATTTTCGTGCATGGAGTACACAGTGCGTGCTTTGCTTTGATCTATTTCTTGTTCTTGATCTTGTCACTCTTTGTTATATCATTTACTTCCTCTTTGTAATAGTCAATGGATTCATAGCTGGGTCAGCCATGCGTTGCTTAGCTAATATGTTGGGGGTGTTGTATTGTATTTGTTTGTTCAGGCGCCACTATGACGTGCGAGGAGCTGCCCGTGGAAGTCTGCGCTTTCTCGGTTTCGTCATCTGGTAATAGATGTGTGCTCGAGAAGGCTCTAATGATGGACGGCACATTGCAATTTCAATGCCAGGTAACTTATAACTATTGATGTCTTATAAACTTCAGATTTCACACTGGAAAGCATGGTTTACTTATACGTCATTAGCGATGATCTCTAACAATAATTGCATATAATGTATCTTTAGTCGTCGGTTGTGATGGCTGAGAAATTGGTGGAATGGATCGAAAGCGAGGAGTGCATTAATGCCTGCGGCTTGGAACGGATGGCTGTGGGCATTTCTACTGATTCTTTACTCGAAGCGCAATTCAGTCGCAAGTTGTGTTCTTCCCAGTGCCGCAACAACTGCCCCAACATCGTCGATCTCTATGTCAATCTCGCTGCAGGAGAAGGTCGGTCCCTCAAATCCTCTTTATAATCATCTCTATAATTCATTAGACTTATTCACAATATAATCAATTAGAGGCATGGTCATGGCAGGATTATCTTTAGCGAGCATGTGCGAATCTCAGAAAAGCAGATCTCGCAAACTGATCGAGAAATCTCTGTCACGCATCCCTTCCGACTCGTTTGGAGCCCCAGGACCGTATGGCAGCCACATAGCGGAGTTGGGAGCTTCAATTCCTGCACCAGCTCCCATCTAAGGTATATTATTACATACAGTACTGATAAATCATAAAACTACGTACGTTAAACGCAATTGTACAGACATTCTATAATATTGCAAAGAATTAATGCAATTTTTGTGATTGGCAGGATGATTCTACCAATACGTCTCCTCTCCTCTGTCCGATGCCAGCGTTAGTTTGGTACAGATCTGGAAGGAAAGCTTGAACCCCTTTTAAGCTTGGCGGTCAGCGACAGAGTGAGAGACTAGCAGCTTTCTACATAAGAATTATTTCGTATATGTAGGCGATCTACAATATATTTGATATCAGAACCGTCGTTTTGCAATCCTCTAATATATATTTCAATAATAATACGGACAATTTCAGCTAGGCTGGTTGCATGCAATCAGCTTGTTCCAGCACGATATTTGTGAGGTTTTTCTGTATGTTTGTTTGACTTCTCTGTAGAGAGAAGGACGTCTCACCAACACGACGCTTTTCGGAGCGTCGATCACATGCGCACGAAGTATAATTTGCTTGTACGTACGTGAGAAAATTAATATTAATAAGTTTTTTAACCTGTCTCATATTTGAAGGCATGTCTCATTTTGCTTTGAAGGGCACTGAGAAATTGAACCCTTCACTGTTTACATTTAAAAATAAATAATTTTGTTCATGTGAAAATATATGTGTAAAATAAAATTTTATTATTTATTATTTATTAAGAAGAGTGTAGAAAAAAAATGATAATAAGAAGAAAACCTAAATGATTCAACATTTACAAAGAATTAGTGATGTAAATCATGTACATATGATTTATCACTTTTATATTCTTTTTATGGGGAATTACTCAAAAGTTAGTATACATGAGGAGAGACAAAAATGAAGAACATGTACCTGTGATAAAAGATGAGATTTGGAAAAATCCCATTTAGAAAGAGATTGGTGCACTTGTTTTGTTAATGTGAACAAAGCTATAACCATTAGGAGTATTGGTTGTTTGTATTGCATTGTTCTTTAGCCTATTTATTTTGTAAAGGGAAATGTTTGTTTGGTATCATGCTAAAGTAATTAAAATTGTTGATCCTTGTTGTGGCCACTTATCATTACCATAACCAATGGTCTAAAGAAACAACATAAAAGTAAAACAAATAGAAGAATAGCTTTTCCATGACATTTTACCATACTGGTTTTAAAATGAACTTTTTTACATGCTATTAAAATCATTGTAGTATTATCTTTCCAACTAAAAGTTCATAAGTTTTTTGGAATCTACATTTCCATTAATGGCCAAAAAAAAGGTTGCAAATACCATGAGTTCGTGAGTAACTAGCCATTCAATTTCAAACTCCACCTAAAGTAACTAGCCATTCAATTTCAAACTCCACATAATCCCTAAGCATAGTCTTCACCATAATAAACCTAAGTATTAGAACACTTGAAAATTTATCCTTCAAACTAAATAGTCTTGTTATCTTTTCAAATTTACATCTTATATTTATGGGAAAAGGTTAGACAAAAAACAAGGACTAATATATACTATAATCTCTCTCTGAACCTTACACATTCAAAATTGTCATTTTGACAAAAAACATATTTACAATCTCTTCTCTTCAATTGTGGGTTGATAGGTTTGAAGAGTGGTATCCAAGGTAATCATAGACTCCATTTGATATGTATACAATACTAACCTTTATCAAGATTCATCATCAAGACAATGAGTCTAGTTGAGTAACTCTAGTGGAGTAACTGATAAAGATTTATTAATATATCTTTAACAACACATTTCAAGAGAAAACTAAGAAATTGATAATGTTGACTATATAACTAAGACCAAACCCAAACCCTAAAAATGTTAAGGTAGATAATAAGCAAGTCTAAGTTGTGATCAAAACAAACACCCTAAATTGCTACAATGATTCTAAACTTAAAATAAAATAAAAATCTAAATTAAATTTATTAATATCAAATATTTTTCTTAATGAATTAATTGTGAATTACTTAACATATTTTTTTATAAACTATAGAACTAAATGTAATATCTAATTCTAAAATAGAAACACTACAAATTTTTATATAAAATAATAATTTAAGTGAATTTTTTAATAATTAGTGAGTTATTGGCCATAACCCGGGAAATATTGAATGTAAAAAAGTAACCTAAATTATCATATATCATTTACTCTAGTATAACCTAAAAGACATCATTCTAATAGAAATTAAAACTTTAAGATTAATCTACAACTTATCTTGTATTGCTATCTATTTTTATAATAAAATTCAACATATATTTCATTAAAGAACATTGCAATAATTGAAGAGAGGCATCTTTTTGAACAATGTAAAACATGTCAATTATGGTAAAAAGGTGTTTTTGTTTTAACAATTCATTTCTTTGATTATTTTCATATTCAAAGGTAAGTTTTTATTTTATTTTATTTTTGTCTATTATAATTTATAGTTTATGGTCAATTTCGAATGTACACAAACTTATTGGATATTGGAAATGAAAATAAAATCATTTCGAAGCAATAAGTGTGTACCCCAAAGGAATAGTCTAGTCACAATAGTAAGAGGGAGATATACCCCTCTAGGTGAAATGCATCATAAAAGACAGGTTATCTTACTTATGTAATAACAAACTCTCCTCCCCCTATATATTGTTTTCAGTTCCTGTAGTTCCTATAATGTAATGAAATTGATTTGGAATGATCGTAGTGATTATAATGGTTCAGTCTATTCATGAACAAATCTATCTATCCATGACATATTCAAGAGTAGGTGAGTAGGTAGACTATAGTAAGGGAGGGAGTACAAAGTAAGAACCAAAGTCAATACAAATTGAAATGGTTTACATCCAGTGCATACATTGCACGTTCTTATCCATGTGGCCTCCCTAATGTAGGGGTTATCCTCATAAAAGTAAATACCTTCTATACCCTTAATTATATAAATCCTAGAAATTGGAAGAAAAAAAAAATCGTTTCCAAGTCTCTCCAACATTGACATCTTATCCTAGCTATTTTACAGAAACACTTCAAATTTTCCAACAAATATCAAGTAATTTTTTTTTCTATTATGGTTTATGGCTTTCGGATGCACACAAACTAATTGTAAATCAGAAATAAAAAGAAAAGAATTGCCACCACCTAAATTTTTTAGGAGCAACAATTATTTATTCAACCTCCTTGAGGCCACAAGAGATGACTATAATACACACTCGATTATTGTGTGGAAACATATAATTCGCATCTCTATGGCCCTCACATGATGCACATTGGCAACCGATGGGGCATCTTCCTCCATTGATGTCATGGAGAAAGATCTCATACAAATATGGAGACACACATGCATATAAATCATTATTATTATTTTAGCTAATGAAAGTCCATACATATATAAAGCAGTCTCTACTCTCCCAGTCCCTGGAGCATAAAGTTTATTGAACTTAGATGAGGGAGAACTCTGTCAGGTCAGTGAAAAAGTTGGTCCTTAGGTCGTTGATAAAATAAGCCATTGGAATCTGGAATGACCTTTGAATGGAGGATTGATTCCATTTGATAGTGTCTCTTTTGGTTTAGTGTGATTGCGCCTACCTAAAAGAAAAACCCTAGAATGTAATACCTAATGCTTTCAGGAAGCAACTTTTTTTATCAACCCTAAATTCAACACCTATTTTTAGAATTGAATCATGTCCACCCCAGATGCTCAATTTGAAGTGATCAAACAAAAGACCCAATTTAAGGTGGATTACGGATAGTCTCTCCAATGTATATCAAGTTGATCACCCAATTCGAAGTGATCAAACAAAACCCCAATTTTAAGTGAATTACAGATAGTCCCTCTAATCTATATCGAGTTTATCAGCCCTATCGGGAAAGGTTAAGTATTTATTAGTCCACTATATAAGGAAGAACTTAAAATTATCCAACAAATATCACTAGAAGTTTGGTGTCTTGTGTCTACCATAGTCAACAAGGAAGGAAAATCATAAACACATGTTTGGGAGGTTTGCGATAGTGAGGCAATTGAAATCATGTTCTTTTCTAGCTCATTGCACTCCGAGTTCCTCATTCATGAACATTCGTCAAGGGATTCTCTTGTTTCTAGATATATTGGTAGACAATTTTTTCTTTTTGTTTCCATTATTAGAAGGCTGACAAGAAAACGAAGGGGTCGGAGTCTACAACATTTACAGTTTCGATTGTTAAATATTTTACCCTTTCAACCTTCGGATTTAATTAAGGAAATTGGCATAATTCAAACACTTGTATTCAAATATTTTTCTTTCTTTCAACCTAATGTTTACAATTCGCGATAGATAAAGAGCATTGACAGATTTGGAACTCAAATACCAAGCTCTTTCTGCTTTCTCCTCCGCCCAAACGAAGTTGTGGTCCTCGACTATGAAGGTATACATTATTTTGGTATGATTTCATTTAAAAACTAGGTTTTTTAAGGTTACATATATTGAGTATTTGAGACTTAGTGTGGCTGACATGCGGTCACATAATACATTACAAATTTCAAACAACATTTTGGATGGAGAACTTCTAAACCCTTATATTTATAGCACCAAAAGGCACTCCAAAAAGAAACACATTTAACTTTTCTCCACTATATAAATTGTTACACAAGTGCAAAATGTTGTACATACCTATAAATTCATGAAAACCTAGTCGATAGATTAGTTCTGCAAAATATTCTGGAGGAAATAGAAATTAGGGAGACACTGAAGCATGTAATTGGAGAGTTGAGAGTCTGAGTCCCGAACTCCAATGTTCTTATACTCAAAAACCCATGATAATGTTTTTTTCTCCCACAAACTTTGCCAATCTCTTTAAGTTTGGGGAATCTCTATCGAGCCTACCCAACGTTCTACCTTTTCTTTTCTTGCTCCTACATGCGACGAAGGTGGCACCTTAAAGTTGTCCACCACAGAAGACAACGAGGAATTAGAGTGTGTAGTCATTTCCTTCTATAGAAAGATGATTGAAATCATCGCCATCTCAATTCGCCAATATCCCGACGCTCCTAAGTTGGTTTACTTTCCTGATGTAGGAGAATGCATGTTTGTGTATTTCACATGATTACAAAAGAAATCATTTTATAATTGCTTCTACATAACATAGATATATCTATGCAGGTGAGGGAAAACTGGGTATTGTTTTCCCAAGGTGTCTAGAGAATTTCAGAGATCATTTTTTGATTCGAGGGTGCTCAGGGCGTAGATCAGAGATCCCACTGGAGGAGGAGGAGGAAGACGAAGAGGACTCAAGTCAAAAGGTGAGGCAAGTGAGGAGGGGAGACGTAATAGCGATATTTGTAGGAGTAACCTATTGGTGGTATAATGATGGCAACGAGCCTCTCCAAGTCGTAGACATTGCCAACATAGCCAGCCCTCATAATTAGCTCAGGAACAGAAGTTACCGCATAAGAATCCTGACAAATTATGTAATGATAATCTTGAGTTAGGTATATGACAAATTCTTTCATTTCTTTTAGAGTTGACTATATGCATATTATACAATCCTTCTCTCTCATTGGCCCTCTGTTCTAGTTTCCTTTGTGTTTGTTTCCTAACCCCCTTCCTCCGATGAGATGGGAAGACTAAGTGGCCTAGGTGGACCGTGGGAGACTAGGAGTGTGATTCAAATGATTCTAACCCTAGTAAATGAATGAAAATTGGAATAAATCTTGGAATCTTGGACTAACTAGTATAGGATATGATTTATGAACACAAATAAAAGGTGACGTGCTGCTAGCCTGCTACCAAATATCAGTCATCCCAGTCCTGTGGTGGTCATAATAGAAATGTCAGGTACTGGGTGAAACCCTGGTCTAGCAAATTATAGACCCATTGGACCAGGTTAGGTTTGAATCGAGAAAACATTGCTCAACGCATTGTAAATTACAACTTGTAAGTTGTAACCCAAAAAACAACACCATTAGTTTTTCCTTATGGGGCCTTGAAAGTGGAGGGTTATCAAATCAATTCACCATCCATAGATATGGATCATATGAGAATTTAATTTCACATCATATACTAAAATACTCAAGTGACTTGTAAGTTGTGAGATCAGGTGACTCGGTGAACAAGAAGATGCCAGATGAAAAACCAAGTTGGAAGGTCAGCATCCTCTCAAACCAAGATTTAATGAAGTTGGTGAATCAATAATGCATGCCAATACCATTAAATTATTTGAAAGTGAACATTGAATCCCGAGTCACAATCCTGACTCACCGAGTTCAACTTGGCACTGGTTAGCCTAGTGGCCCACCGTGGTCTGTGCCCATTGGGACCAAGATCCTCATCCATGATCCGACTATTCAAGCGAACTTGGGTAGACTTTGAGTCTCAACTCTCCCATAGTCCACTGAATCATTGATAACCCCTAGAAGGGAAAATTTTCTAGCTTCCCTTTTGTTGCAAATTTACTCATGCTTACTCAATTTCATTATTGACGGGCTAGAAATGAAACTAAGTTTTTTTGCATGGTAAAATTCTTTGTGGCATTCTATGAAGGATAAAATGGCCTTTGAAGGGCTCTGAAGGCTTCAAATTTGAAGCCTGCACTTGAAATTGGTAAATCAAACACGTTGTTCGTACTACAAAATGGGTTAAATGTAAAATAAAAAATGAAAGCAATTAAATAGCCGCCGTGCCTTCATGAAAGTGAAAAGCGAAGGTGCAGTTATAGTTCAGTGATAGTCCCTCACAAATCTATGACAAATCTGATAGAAAGTATTGAAAATCTTAATAATCAATGTTATTAGGAGATTTATAAATAAAGTGGTTGGTAATTGTGAATTGACATAACTTATTTTTTTTTAACCACATTTTAAAGTGAAGCTTAGTTAAATCTTAATCAAGATGCATTTAAGCATAACAAGATTCAAAGAAATGAATGAAATGAATCTATACTTGTTACACTTGATTTCCTTAAACAAGTCCAAAATCTAAAATAATATCTAAATACATAAACATAAATATTCCATAAAATTGTTAAAAATTATTTTAAATTAAATTAAATTTAACTTTACAATAAATCTAAATATCACTTTACCTTATAAAAATAAATATATATACATTTAAAAACAAACTATCAACGCGATTTTCATATATATAAACCACATGGAGATGTTAAAAGATTATCGAGTATAAGATGCCAAATATATGTTTACCACAAATCTCCATGGTAACGGCTTTCATTTGCATTTTAATTTTAAGTCAACGTTCAATTAGTAGTCAACGTTATTAGAATAGTAATAGCCAGTTATAATTAGATTTTATGATGATAGGTAGAAATCAGAATGTTTGATATGATATAATGTTAGATTTTATGATGGTAAGTGCAATGATTGATTTGATTTAATATATATTAAAATATTTATTGTTATTAATATAAAGATTAGGTTAATTTTTGTTAGCTTATTTGGTTAAGGTGTGGGTGATCCGGGTTCAATTTTTTTAGGGATGAGTTAGTTGAGAGGAGACATCCAAAAATCCAGCCATGTTAAGGGTTAATGTGGCCTAGACATATTTAACAATTTAAGTGCCATTGAATTGGAGTTGGAATTTTTTAGCCAATGATGAAAATGCATTGGCCAAACATTTCTTACAAACAAAAATAATTTATATAAAATCAAAATGATCTCCATCGTTACCGAACCAATATTGCAACCCACGACTTAAGAACCCAAGCATCATGAACTCTTAAATATTGTTGAACTCGTTAAATTATTACATACAACCCACCAACAAATCATAATTTTATGTAAAATTCATCATCTTAAAATTTTAGTTGTAATATGCTATTACTTAACAAACAAAGCCTTCTTTAACAAATCATAATTTTATGTAAAATTCATCATCTTAAAATTTTAGTTGTAATATGCTATTACTTAACAAACAAAGCCTTCTTTAAGGATAATTTTGTTATCTTACCAAACTATTGTCGATTATTGTGTCAAGTCCTTACCAAACTAGTGTCAATTATTGTCTCAAATCCTTAAAATTTTAAACGTTGTAATATGCTATTAGTTAACAAACAAAGCCTTCTTTAAGGATAATTTTGTCATCTTACCAAACTATTGTCAATTATTGTGTCGAGTCCTTACCAAACTATTGTCTCAAGTCCTTGAGAGAATAGATGAGGGAGATAAGTTTTATAAACATTTTAAGAAGCTATTGTGTCATCTCTAAAATAGATTAGTGCTATAAAAATATTTATCGTAAGTTTTTTAAAAATATGAAATAGATTGATATAAAATCATTTTTTAAATAAATAATAGATCTATTTAAACTTCGTATCTATCATGAGTCGAGGGATCAAATACTGAGATGTGCAAGCATTTTTCATTCTCTATATTTTATTGGATAGGTTTGCACCTTGAGATATTTGACCCCTCTTGGCGCATGATAGATATGGAGTTTAGACGAATCTAAGTTGGTTGCAATTTGGGGCAGTCACATTAAATTTGTAGATGATCATGATTATGCATATGGAGTATGTAAAATGCAACTTCAATAGTTAATGAGAAATAAGATGTGTAAAAATGTTGAATGATGAAACATGTGAATAGTAAGAAAGTAAGAGGATATGTAAAATCAATAAGAATAGATTATCTGCAAATGCTACTAGTAGTATATTTGCCAATGCTATCGACACATTATCCTCATTTTGAATTTCTACCATTGGAGCTATCTCAACAATTCTTGCATCATTTCTCTCTTGAAGTTACATGTTCATCTCTAGCTTAGATATTAAAATATGTCATTCTTTGTTCTTGTTCTTAGTCAACTGCCATTTATTTTGATCATTTTTGGCAAATTATTTTATGTTTCTCATAAAAAAATTTACGCTCCTCTCGCATTTGGTCTAGTGTCATTTGTTGTCATGTTCTTTTATTGTCTTCTTAATTCTTCTTTTTGTGCATCAATGATATCTGCTAACTTCTTTCTACGCCTCCTAACACATTATCGTGTCTATCTTCTTACTTCCTCAACATGCATAGCATTAATATCTCATTGTGAGAAGACATGATAACATGAATTACTATACCACAATCAAGAACCATAGTCAATTTTTATTGAATCAAATAAAACTAAAATCAATGTATTGTACTCAATCAAGAACTATAGTCAATTGAACTGAATTGGATAACCTTGAAATCAATGCATTGTACTCAATCGAGAGCCATAGTCAATTGAAAGTGAATATTATAACATTGGAATCATTGCACTCAGTGCACTTTACTCAATCAAGAACCATAGTCAATTGAATTGAATCAGAAAATGGAAAAATATTACAAATTAATGCACCAACACTGAATTCAATGCAGCAGTCACTACAATCAAGGAAGAACTGAAATCAAAGCAATATTCTCAAAAATCAATACATCGCTACTAAATTTAATGCAATAATACATTGCAATCAATACACCATTAAAATCAATGCATTAATACTAAATTTAATGCAAAACTAAAATTGATGGAAAAATGTTAGAAATTAATGTGTTGACTCTAAATCCAATGCAACAATTACTCATATCAATGTAACGCTAGAATCAATGCATAATTGTATATTTTAATTGTCTTGTTTATTTCACAAACAATAAAATATTATTATTTAAGCTAACTATTTATACCTATTTATCATCCATTACTGTATATAAAACATATTATGCATATAGGAAACATATTATGTTTAGTTCAATTAATGTTTAGTGCACATATCATTCCATTGGGTGGTTGGGAGCATTGCCTGTGATACTTCCCACCAAGTTCAAATCTAGCTAATATTTTTTTGCCTTAATTTTTCCCCTTTTTTATTTCTAATTTTCACCAGGCTTAATTTTTACTTCTAATTTTGATTTGTAAAAGAAACACAACATTATGGACATGCTATTTCATAATAGTAATTCCTTCTAACTTTTAGAAACTAAAACCAACTCATTTAAGCTTTATTTATTTTTAGTTTAGTCACTAACTCAAACAACTCATTTGAATTAGTTTCATCTTTTACTTCTAAATTTTACGAACTAAAACCAATTCATTTGAGCTAAATCTATTTATTATTTGACCCATAACTCTTTTGATCCAACATTTCAATGTAATATTAATGAGAAGTAATTCATAGTAACGACCAATAATATTAAAGCCCTTGATAGATCTGGTTCCTTGCAAAGTAATTGGATCATGTCGCTATAAATTTATCTTTGACTATGATACAATAAAGGGTACCTAACATTGATGGATTTGTGCTTTGGTCAATCTGGAACAAGCGATCCTCTCGCAGAGGCATTGGGGGTATAGCGTGTTACATTAAGAAGAACATCTCCCCCCATGCTAGGCTTTATAAAAAAGACCCTTACAACCAGTATATGTGGATAGAAATCACTGACATTAACAATAGAAAAACCTACATAGCTATATGCTATTTTTCCCCTATTAATTCTAACTTCTATAAGAAGAACAATTTGGATAAAAATTGTCCTTACAATGGACTAGAGAATGATATTTCTAGCCTTAGGAATGAAGGTAATATCCTTTTAATGGGTGATTTTGATGCTAGAACTTCTAACAACCAAGCTATTCTCCTAAGCAATTATTCCAACCCTAATCCTCTCTGGTTAGATGAAGACCTTACTTTAGCTAGCAGGTACAAGAGAAGCTCTGTAGATTTAGGAGATAATTTGTTTGGGTCTAAGTTAATCAAGCTCTGTAGTTCTCAAGATCTCATAATTTGCAACGGTCTAACGCAGTGGCCTAGCTCTAGCCAGATGACCTGTATCCATGGGCTTGGTAGCAGCGTAGTAGATTATGTTATTTCTGATATTTCTTTATACAACGATATAATAAATTTGGATGTTCTAAACGACCATGAGCCTTATTCGGATCATAAATCTTTAATGGTAACTCTCAACTATGTCATTCATAGAGATCCCATAGAGGATAATCCTTATAACCAAAAGAACTTGATCTTTGATAGGAATAAAAAAGATCTTTTTATAAATGAGTTAAAATTTAATTTTCTTCCTTTATCAAGTACAGACAACATTGAAGACCTATATTATAATTTTACTACAACCCTCTCTTCTTCCATTAACAAGTTCTCAATTGAAGTTTCGAGTAATAAAAGGAATAGAAAAGCCAACCCTTGGTATGATACTGATTGTAAAAATGCGAGGAGAGAGATTAAGGAAGCTCTTGATGAATCTCTTAAAATTAACAAGATAAAAAATTACAAAGCCCTTACTAAAAAGAAAAAAAGGCAGTATATTCACAAAAGGCAAGACAATCTCTTACACCTCTCTAAGACGGCCCCTAAGAAATTCTGGAGGTAGATTCTAACTAGAAAAACTAAAGATAATAATAAAATTTCTCTGCACGATTGGAATTCCTATCTTAAAAAGCTTTATGACTCCCCGAATGTCATAGACAACTTTGAAACCCTCCTCACAACGGAAGAAGTTTTCTCTTTAAAAGACATAGATTTTGGGTTTAAGCATCTGGCTAATGGAAAAGCTAAGGACATTGAAGGTTACCAGGAAGAAATCTTAAAAATTGGAGGTCCTGTCCTCATCCCTCACATCCGCAAGCTTTTTAATCAAGCAGTCAAGCAAGGGTTCCCTAAAACTTGGACTCAGAGCCTCATTATCCCTATTTTTAAAAGTGGGGGTACAAATAACCCCTCAAATTATCGAACTATTATGATAAGCCCCATCTTAGGCAAGTTATATGGTATTATTTTGGAAAAGAAAATCAGCATTTGGCTTGAAAGTGAAGGTAAGCGGGATAAAGGCCAAGCGGGTTTTAGAAGTCATCACTCAACAACGGACCACCTTATTACGCTTAGGATCATTATAGAGGAGTGCCGCAATGATAAATCCAATCTCTCTTGCTGCTTTATGGAATTTAGAAATCCTTTCGATACGGTACCTAGAAATAACCTTTGGAATAGGTTAGAAGAGCTTAAGGTTCCTTTCGAGCTGAGAGCTTCCGCGATAAGGCTCTACAAGAATGTAATTGCCAAGTTTAAAAGCAATGAGGGGTGGTCGAAAGATATTAAGTGTAATATCGGAGTTAAGCAAGGTTGCCCCCTCTCCCCTACCCTTTTTGGCATTTACATTGATAAGTTAGAGGGTTGTTTAGAAGAAGCAGGTTGTGCTGGTACAATCTTAGCTGGTATAGTCATCATCCTTCTTCTTTATGCTGACGATATTGTCCTTCTGGCAAGGTGTTCTTCTGATCTTGATAAGCAGCTTCGACTCCTCAAAGATTTCTGCTC
>LPNX010586095.1:55314-82704 GCA_001517045.1 Pseudotsuga menziesii
TGCTATACAAGAACAAAATCAATAACATGGGAGACCATAGACTCCCTAAGCTAGCTTTAAACTCTAGCTAAAACCACTTAAGGCTCAAGCGTGGGTGGTATAAAGATACCAGGTCTTCGTTAAATCACTGGGAGATCAATGAAAATGTTGCTTTGCAGAATATTAATAACATTAAAAATATTATTTCTTCTAAGTTTAAAGGAAAATTGTGGTGTGAGAAAGATTTAGAGGCTAAAATAAAATTAAGATATTATAAGGAGGTCATCAACCCTACTCTAGAAGATCAAAAGTATCTCTCTGTTTTAATCAGTACTAAGAAGAAAATTAACATAGCTAAGATAAGAACGAACTCGCATGAGCTCCATAGTGAAACTGGTTGTTGGACAGTCCCTAAAACATCATGGGTAGAAAGGATCTGCCACCTTTGTGAGAGTAAGAAAATTGAAGATGAAAATCACTTCCTCTTAGAGTGCCCTGCGTACACCCACATTAGATCCTAGTTTCATAATCTTTGTTGCAATACCGACATTCCTAGCCTTTTAGCCTGTCAAAATTATAGTAAGCTCGGGACGCTTCTTTCCAAGCTCTTTGAGCATAGAAATATAACTTTAAAGAAAACTAATTAATTCTCTTCTTTAGGCCTGATAGACCAAAGTTTGGCCTCAGGGGACGTTAACCATCATCATCATCATCAATACACACACCTCCCCAAGAGTAGTCATGATGATTCGATTAGTGTAATATATATTTAATTTTCATTAAAATATATGTATATTTTTTTAAGCCTCCATTTTTTTGAAAACATGTTTTTTTATTTTCTATTTTTTTAATCACGTCATATCACATCACATCATCACCCCATACTCGGCTGCATGATTTTTTTAAGAGGAGATGTCACATTACATCACATCACATCATGACATCTCCCCAAATGATTATTATTTTATTTTTTATATGTCATGTTACATCACATCACATCACATTGCATCACATCACATCACAACAAAGGTTGCTTGCCACGATGTCGGCCCAGTTGAAAATAGTACCCTGCATGGCCACATAATATATCAAAGGTATCCAGCTTATCTTATAAAATTTTCCATTGGCCCAACTGAAGATCTGATTCAGGATTAGGGATAAGATTCGATACGAGGTGCGTAGGTTGGAAGTCTCGTATTCTCTTGAGGTTTTTTGGTAGAATTGCTTCCCATATACCATCATTTTCTTCACACAGTCAAACACATTAAATTCCAAATCCTTTATCCATTTATCTGTCATGTAAATTTGAGGTGCAGGTAGCTTACATGCTTTAGTTATATACGCAGTGCTGAAAGTAGAAAAACCTTGTTTCTCTGTGTTTGCCAGGATTATAGTATCTGTATCTACCCACGGTAGAATCCAACTGACTACCTCAACACATGGGAAAAGTTTGGGGCGTGTAGATACTTTCATGATAGCGGACTTCATTATATTTACATACACTGGTATGTCCTCTAGACCTCCGTGTGGAACAACCTGGTCCTTGATCATCTGGTAGATATGACCCCATCTAAATTCTAGTTCTACCCCTGTGATTGCTTTTGTGTCTTCATAAATAGTTTCCACCTTAGGTAAAATCTCTACCTCTGGATCATCTCCTGGGGCCTGGGCCTTCTTCTTCCCTTTCTTAGGCATGTTATTGTATGAAGAACGAAACTGCCATAAACACACCAAAGCAAGTCTTTAGAGTTATTGTGATTACCAGCATGCATGCATCATTCATAGAATACTGAGATGAGCAACTACAAAAAATGTATGAAAATGAATAGAACTTTAAATGATAAACAGGAGTTTTTTTCAACATAACTAGTTTTACCAATTCATCTTCGAACATCTTAAATACTCAGTGATATTAAGCAAGGGTTACTCAACCACTCCAGAAACTAGAAGGTAAACAACAGGATACTATTGGATTAATCCAAGATGCGAACTTCTCACACTGCATGGGTCTTAGGTTTTAGGTTTTGAAAGACAACAATCACTCGAGGCTTTCTGCTAACATCGTTCTACACACCATGTGACTGGGTAACCCTTTGCACTAAAGAACAAACCATTGATTCTCCCTATGGAAATCAATGGGAAAAACCCTCACATCGGCTTACTGGTTTTAACAACAAGGTCATCCTGAACTCAAGTCCGGGGAAAACCTCCCAACCCTACCTTGGCCAATGGTGGTATTTTCCCCATAAAAACATCAACTGGGGGAGGTGCAGTCGATGAAACATTCGACTGGCCAAAACCTCGCCAATGCTTGAGTCTAACATGGTCTAAGCGGTGAGGCTGAGTGAAGCAGAGCAGATGGGTAAACCCTCTAACTTCGGGAAACCTTCCAGAGGTCGGATCAGAACCCTAAAAACCAAATGGAAAGGCCCTCTACGAGTTTGGATGCGACTATAAATACCACAGGTTGGGTAAAACCCTAAATATGTAACCTTCAAACACTTATTTTCCCCACTAATAAAAAACAAAGAGGTGATTAGGGTGGACAATGAATCTTACCTAGAACAAAATCTTGACAGTTGACGGGAAAAACAACCAATGCGGTTGGCTTGATTCGGGTGGCTATTGACATCTTGGAGCGCTCCAAATGATAGGTGAAAATAATCATAAACAAACCCTTGAGGCTTAAATAGGAAACACCGTAAACAACATTAAAAGTAGTGGATGGGTGATTAAATAACCCACGAGTGGAAAAAACCATTGCTGCCAAAGTTAAAAAACCCTCTCGGCAAACAAAACGAGGAGTAAGCGATAGTATCGGGTGGACTTTCAAAGCGGATCCGATGTAATCGGATAACATTCAATACCCTTGTCAATGATAAGCCTATCGATAGGATCCTTCAATCTTATCAGTGGTAAAAAATAAGATCATCGCGATGGCATTGGCTCCAATACTGGATTTTTTCCGAAACCATCGAGGAAACTCAATAAGAACCCCCATGAACTTTATCAGATAAAACTTCGAAAAGGTCATTGGTTACAAATGATCAGTGCATTCGAATGTATTGGCTGACACAAATGAGTCCTATTTATTCCATCGGCATATGCTTCCGAAAAGGTTCATCAATGAACTTACAAAAATCTCCCGACAAGAGGCCTCAGCGGATAAGAAGATAAATCCCCTCCGCTTGAATCGGCTCGACTCTTCGAGTTTTCCTGATACCATCAGTAAAAATAAACGCAAACTCTTGAGAGGATTTCGCAAAGGTTTTCAACAAACTATCGGGAAGAAAAATATTATCACGTTGAAAATTTCGGCTCCACAACCCAAGTTTCACCGATGTATCGACAAACTCACAGATGTTTTCCGAAAATCGATAAAAGTAAGCAATAAATCAGATGAAAAAGCATGAGATTCTCCGACGTGTTGACTTGATTCTATTATTTCAATCGACGAGTCGGGTGAAAAACCTGAGTTTCAACTTTCAACAAAAGGCTTCTCTGAATTGTGAAAAATAAAACTAAGTAATTGAAAAAATCTTCAGGGAGCAAAAGTAATCAAGAAAAACTCAAAGCTAAAAACTCTAAGGAGGGACCCTAAAATCTCAAAAATTTTGGGGTAATGGTTGCAGCAGCAACACCTAATTGTTGATGAAGTTGTAACCATTGGAACATTTAATCATTGAAGATATCCTAGTGGATAAAATTGAATTATGAGAGTGTCATAAAATGTACTTATTGAACTAAGAATTTACTCCTTGATGAGATTACAATAGTATTACCTCTAGAAATAATTAATAAATGACCACTATCATGCCAAGGGGAGCCTTGACCCAACAAAGGCAATTTCATCTTCAAGTCCCCAAGCCACGACATGGTTGGCCTATGAAGCCTGACGACTAGGGAAAGCGAGCTCCCTCTTTAGAGATGCAGGAGACGCCTATGTTGAGTGCATGTGATGAGAAGTTTGAGATGATTCTACAAAGTTTGAATTTATACTTGCGATTTTATTTTTACATTGTTTTTAAATTGAAAATGCAAAATTGAAGATGAAAGTTTTTATGTGCAAACAAAGTTTATTGCTTTCCATCACAAACCAAATAAATTAGATCAGATATTTCCATAATCCTTCCCAATCAAGTAGTTGGAAGACATGGACAACTAGACCCTCCCTTTTCAAATGTTCTTGTACTAGCCTACAAATTGACGTCCCAGAGGATGTGATTTTAATTCCATAATTTATTTCACAAATATAACCCCATAGTAAGAATATTTGGTTTCATTTGACTTCTTCTATGGAAATTTGCACAAATTCAAATTCGATGAATATTTCACATAGTACAAATACAATAAGGTTAACTAAATGTTGAAGATGGAATATAATTTTGGACGCTTTGACCAAGGTGTTGATGAAGTTGTAACAATTGGAACATTTAAGTGTTGAATATATCCTACTGGATAAAAGTGAATTATGAGAGTCTCATAGAATGTATATTACGTGGAAATGGATTTGAGATCTAAAGGAGGGTGTTCATGACTATGTGTGGTTTCAATTTGCCACTAAATTTCACCAAGTTTTTTGTTATCAGGAATATTGCACCTTCTACGGACTAAAGTTGTTCCTCTGGTCTGAATGGTTCAGATCCAGAACAAATGAGTGAACGACAAAGGATGAAGACCTTCCCTGAATGATGTAGACACCTGGAATACTTCTTCGATTGTGAACCTATGTATCTACAAACATATCAACAATACAAGCACATCAAAACTACCAGAAAATCATCTAATTATCCATGCTAGTGACTAAAGAATCTAACAACATGTACATGTGAAATCAAAACAACAGTAATGTGGGATGGAAATCAGCTTTGCATTAAGAATGTATGGAGAAGCTTACAATGGTTGCCTTAGTGTCGACAAGCACCTCCACGAGACAAACACTTCATCCCCATAAGCTCCAACTTTGCTTTCTATGCTCTCCAATTATTTGGACTAGGTAGTCAATCCAACCTCTATAGTTCTCCCCCTCAACTATGGATATGAGCTTGTATTTATAAGGCTCAATGGATAGGAATAGTTGAGAGAATTGTGGGTGAGGTGGCTCCAAGGTCCTACCATGGGGGATCTCGAGCTCAACTAACCCATAATGATAGGGATAAGGGAGGACACAAGGCTCAAGTTCTAGAAGCCTCGAGAAACTTCTCTTTTTCCCATTTTACTTAGGGTACCACTTTTTCTCCCTTATGATAGAGTAGTTTAGATGAGAACCACTTTAATACCAAAGACCATAGTTGGTGGCATCGCTTCTCTATAACAATATACATGCGGTGCTAAGCAAGGTACCACTCATCAACCACAGGGCAAGCGCGGTGCTATGTTTTTTCAAGTAGAATCGGCAAACAGAGCAAGTTTCCACTCTAAGTGTTGGGATTAAGGGAAAACATGGAAGTTAAGGGTCTTATCACATGATGGTGACAGGATTTAGGTATAATAGAATGGCCCCCAAAGCATGAGACTTAGAGGGATACGATAAGCGAGAGCTTTGAGAGAACAAGTTGTCACTTCGAGCTGAGAATGTCATCTCATTCGAAGAATTTCATCAGGTAGGCATATGTAGTACATCAATACTTTTGACTCATAGGCAAATGTAACCAACTGATGGCTGCGGACCAATACAAGGCAGATCCATAAGAGGAATAAACAAGCATGGCTACTAGAATACAACGTAGATCCATGTGATAGAGGACTCAAACTTGGACATAGCTACTGAACATACAACATAGATCTACATCATACAAACACAAATTTGAGCATAGCTACGACCATACAACCTGGGGAAAGCAATGAGCGCTAAACAAATACCTAGGGTCTTCATCTCGTCTTCCACAAAGTACGATTCTATCCATGTGATTACAATGATATGAAGTCAAACATGGTAGAAACCACTTGATTACTGGCCAATGATGTGAATCGTTAACAAGTGTGAGGGAGATCATCATTGATGTCAATGATTCCCAAGGTACCCTAGTACAATCTATTGAGCATGAATAGATGTCTTGATGTCGAACACCCAGTCGATTCTATCGATCAAAGGTCAATGATGTGAACCTATGTCGAGAGTGAGAGAATCTGTCATTGAGGCATACAGATCTCAAGGTACTAAATTTTGTTTCTGAGACTATTTCTCGGATGATGAGCTGATGTCGACGGGAACAGTCTCATTGAAGGAGGGCCATGATGAGTCCTACATTGACGACACAAAACTCAGAACATAGTTCTGGAATGATGTGAATGTAGTAACCATAATACTAACTCAAAAGTACTAACACAGAGATTGTTTTGACTGTAGAGTTAAAACTTCTTCAACTTCCCTTTGAACATCGGGCACAACAAGAGCCTTGGCAGCATGACTAGACTAGACAAACACATAATGCAATGGTGGACAATGCATTCTTTTGAAAGACTCAAAGGAGTGATATGACTCATGAAATTGGATCATCACAGAGATCAGATGAATACCCAATTGACTAAAATGTTACGCAGACAAGTGCCATGTTCAAAGGTAACGACAAACTACTACCATTTATTTGCAAAATGATTCCCTTCCCATTTTCCCCATCATGATTGATGAGTTCCTCTTTTCGGTTTTACAAGTTCAAAGAGGGTAACAAACACTCGTTATAGCTCATCCGAAGACAAGTCCAAACTCATATGTTTTACGAACCTGAGAGAGGAGGGGTTTGTTCCCAAAAGAGGGTCTCTCAATGTTTAATTTACCGAGTCTAATGAAATAAAACTTGATATCGCTCATGTTTAGAGAGTCTAAATGACCACAAAAGAAGACTCCATAGGGTCCTTTTTCGTAAAATAGTTCACCTAAACCGAAAAAGTGATAACCTACCGTCAGATGAATGACTCTTAAAATTCTTTAACGAGTGTGAAGAAGACAAGCTCGCTCGACAATCTTTTCGTATTTAAGGAGCCCGGAAAGAGTTTAAAGAAGACTCCACTAGGTCTCTTTTCACGATGAGAGATTTTACGAGCCTGAAAATAATCAGAAACAGACTTGGACCTTTGATGCTAAGTTTCAAGAGCATGACCAAAGTGTTGCAATAAACGCTCAAAAAGACTTTTTCCATTTTATGGCAATACGAAAAAGTAAAAAATGAACTCCCAAAACTTTATTGCTACTGCTCTTCTATCCTGCAATGACTCAAAAACAAGTGTTGAATGCCCCAATAACTGACATTAAAGGATTACGACTGATATATTTTGAGTAATAAATGATTTTAAAACAAAACTATAGCATGTCGAACTTTAAAATGTATATAAAAGTCATGTAAATAGTAAAAAATCAAAACATTTTACTATTTACCCATAGTGGAGAACCTTTGGAGCATTTTCTTGGCCAGATTTTCAGTCGCTGATATCGGGAGCATCCACTGTCAAATTCGCGCAGCGTCAGTTCCAGGTAGTAGCCTAGATCCCACTCTTTCATTTTATGCCTTCAATTTTGATTTTTAATGGTGTTTTGGGCTTATCTGACAAGCCCTAAAATCATGGAAGCAGGTACCACTCTTATCCCTTGTGGGATAAGCGGTACCATGCTAGCACACAGGTGGTGTCACCGCCTGTCTTCAATGGGACACAGGCGGTGCCAGCCGTGGAGAAATAAAAGTGGTTGCACAAGAAAAACTAGCTCATTTTTATTGATTTGGATGATTAATAATGCTTCTAACAAGTCTTGTGATGGTTTTTGACAGGTTCTTGTTGATAAAAAATGGTCATATGGAAAGAGAGGCAACATGATAATGACGATGCCTTCATTGAATGAAATGCGGGTTGCATAGCCGCATTGAAAGACTGCAGACTCTTAAAGTTCTTCCACACACCCAGTATGGTATCGCATGAGCGAGTATTAGAGTATATACTCCGGATGTGGAATTCGAAGCAACAATATTTCGAGGTTGGTGCTCACATATTGACAGTTGAGGTAGAGGACATCTACTTCCTGATTAGCCTTTCGATACGGGGTGCTCCCATCTCGCTGACTGGTTCCCGCGGGGGGGACATTACTACTCAGGAGTTAATAGACCGTCACTGCATTCTTGGGACCAGGACATCGAGAAAGAAAATTCCCATAAAAGCAGTGGTGGATGGACCTCTACGAACCATGTTGTTTACCATGCAGAGAGTGGTGGGAATCCAAGGAGTACACCAGGTGTCTAGAGGGCATATGCTCTACTCCATAGAGGCCATGGCACATACAGTCTTTAACTGGGCGGAAGCTCTACTTTCAATCTTCAAGGATCAGCTGACCAAGTGTCGACAGGGGGAGATGAAGCAATTTTCTTTTGGTTCCATTCTAGCTCGCTTCTTCTTCAAGCAGGTTCCACAGATGAGACCCCAGGTGGTATTTACAGAGTTGAGGGCACAGGACCCTCGCATGCAGAGGTGGGTCTGGATTATGGTCCGTACTGGAGCGGGTAGGGGGAAGGTAAAGTTCGATGACCCGTTCTTTCGATGGTTGAGAGATCAGCTCCTCATGATGGAGGATTATGCATATGTGGGCACTAAATTCAGCGGTGACCCTGACCTACCATTCCCACTTGGTGGAAAGTGGGGTGACATCGATAAGAAACAAAAGACCCTAAAATGGAAATAGTGTTTTTATGTTTTTGATGTTTTATATTTTTTATGTTTAGTAATGAGACTTGAAATTTTTCATGTAGACGTCGGAGCAGCATGACCTGGGGGAGACTCCCCTCTGGACAGGTGAGCCGGAGCCTGCTTTGTACAACAGGAGGACGATGTGACAGGGGAGTTAGAGGAGAACCTAGAGAGGTTGACTCTAGACATCCCTGATGCTTCTATCGATGACCTCCCACTGAGGTATCAGAGGCCTACAGTGGGAGTACCAGGACGTTTTAGTAGACTGCTATGTAGAGTGGCCCGGGAAGTGATATGTTACCATGAGCATCATTAGACGACGAGTGCATGATGTATCCAATGAAAGCTGATAGCTTCAGGATTTTTGTATGGTGGTTTTTTACCTGAAATCCTACGTGCTTCAGATGAGGTCTCATGACCTATTTTGTAAAAGATGTTCATATATATATATATATATATATATATATACAGACTTTTACTTGGTGTTTATATGTCTCAAATGGTGAATGTATTTTACATGAGTTTTATGTGTCTTTTATAGTTTGTTTACAATGAACCAAGTTTGATTTTCATGTCATGAATGGGAAATATGCCAATCTAGGATGTAATTAGCTAATGAGTCAGCAACTACATTATGTTCCCTAGGGATATGCCTATAGGTGATACTTTCAAATGAACTTTCTAACAAGCATACCCTCCAGAAGAGACGGAGAAGCACATGATTCCTAATGGTATAAACATGGTTTAGATGACAAACCACTAGTTGTGAGTCCATCAAGACTACTAAGTTGTGAACATATTGGGAGGCAGCTTCAGTTAGAATACCTATGACTGCTCGATACTTGGTGATATTGTTGGTAGCGGGAGCAATACAAACCTCTCTTGAACTGACCAAATCGTAAGCTAGGGAATAGAGAACCCAAGCAGCTGAGGCAAGATTCAAGGTGTGGCGGCAAGCACCATCAGCGAAGACGTAGAAATCCATATGCTCTGCATGACCAAAACATGGTATCAACAGATACGGACACTAAACTCAAAACCATATTGAAAATACTTAAGCACACTGAAATTCAAGTAATATACATATATACAAGATACTATCCAAGAGAGATCTAGGCATAGTACCTCTTCAGGTACAACCCATTGCTAGGTTGTCCTAAAGGGATTCCATCGTAGTCTACGAGCTCATAGGCCCCTTTCTCTAAAACTTTAGAAATAACAAAAGGACCATACCACATGGATTCAAACTTTCCTTTCCCTAGTTTGTCATATCTCTAATCGTAAGTCAAAACTAGGTCACCCTCGTTAAAGGCACGAGGTTGGACAGACTTGTCATACTGCGCCTTGACACGTTTCTTGTGTGCCTCATTATCCAAGGCAGCATCTCTCCTAGTTTCGTCAAGGTTGTTCAAGTATAAAAATCTCTCTTCCTCTGCGGAAGTGTCTGGAAGAAGTTCGACAACAAGTTTCAAGGATGGAATTTGACATTGAATCTGCAAGACAGCTTTGAGTCCATAGACAAGCTAGAAAGGCGTGAAACCAATAGCAATTTTCACCGAAGTCTTGTAAGCCCAAAGAGCGGAAAAAGGATATGGTGCCAGTTGGATTTATGGTCTCCAACCATACGACGAAGCATCATTTTCAAAACTTTGTTAATAGGCTCTACCTGACCATTAGCTTGCAGATAATAGGGCATAGAGTTTTCATGACGAAAACCTAGCTTGGCACTTAGTTCCTCCATCATTTGATTACAGAAATGTGATCCGTGATTAGTAACTATGGACTACGGGACTCCAAATCTAGCTATCACATGATTGAATAAGAAGAGAGCAGCAGTCTTACCGTCTTTCGCATATGTAGGAATGGCCTCAACCCACTTTGTAAAATAGTCAACGGCCACGATGATGTAACCATGCCCCCCAGCTGAGGTAGGATTACAATGCATATAATCAATCTTGCATTTGGAGAACGGGCCAACGATAATGATGTGGTGTAGCGGACCAAGATGAGTGCGCTTTTTCGAATAACAATGTTGACAGGGTGGGCATTTCTTGATAGCCTCATGACAATCTTTAAAGACTGAAGGCCAGAAATAGCCAGCGTGAAGGATTTTTTGGGTTGTAGCCATCCCAAATAAATGACCACCACATGCTCCAGAGTGACAATCATTCAACACTTGTTTAGCTTCCTCATGGGTGAGGCATCGCTGGAGAATGGAATTGATACCACGTCTATACAAAGTGTCATTCAAGATGAGGTAGTATTTTGCATGGTGACGGATACGGCGGTGATCGTCATGGGATAGATTTGGCTGAAATCTTTTTGTTTGAAGATAAATGAGCAAATATCCATACCATGGGTTAGTAGTTCTTATCAGGAACAGGAATTCATCCGGAAATGAATCATTGGGCTCAGATTCCATCGAAGCACAGGGAAGATCACACATGATCTCAGCAAAGACCAAGGATTTCTTTGATCTGGCTTTGGCGAATTCTAGATCAAACTCTTGTAGTATGACTATCCATTGGGAGTACTTTCCCCCTAGCACCTGACGAGTCAGGATGTAATACATAGGGTTCTGGTTTGCCAATACGGTGGTTGTGCAGAGAAAAATGCAGTGACAACATTTTTGAACAACAGTGACCGTGGCCAATGCTAATTTCTCCACACGTGAATATTAGGTTTCAGAATCCATAAGATTCTTACTAGCATAGTAGATCACGTGCTTCTAACCGTTGGGATTTTTCTTACTAGCATGGTAGTAGTGTAGGTAACAATATATAAGAGAAAATCCTTTGAATAATCTGGGGGGTGTATCATAAGTGAATGAGTCAGAGCGTGTTTGAGATTATCAAAGGATCGTTGGGATTGGTCATCCCAATAGAACAGAGTGTCCTTCTTAAGGAGACACATATAACCGTGTGTTTTCTCTGCAAAATTGCACAGGAAACGACGGAGAAAGTTTTCCTTCCCTTGCAAACTTTGGAGTTCTAGAAGGTTGGTTGGGGCTGGTAGAGCTAAAATAGCGGCAATTTTCAATGGATCTATCCGGATGCCATCCTTAGAAACCACAAAACCTAACAGGCATCCCGTCTCAATGCAGAAAACACATTTATGAGGATTTAGCCATATATTATAATGATAGCATCTTAGGAAAATGTCTTTAAGATGACCAGGGTGGTCCTCCCGTCGCTGTGAATGAGTAGGGAGGTCGTCAAGGTACAGTTCAAAAATATGTTTTATATCATGAAACACATAGGACATAGCATGCTGGAAAGTGGCTCCAAAATTTTTTAAGCCAAATGGTAACTTCCTATATGCAAAGGCTCCCCATGGGAAAATGAATGCCTTCTTGTGTTGATCGGTGGGTAAAATATCAATCTGATTATAACCTGAAAATCCATCCATAAATGAGAATATGACACTTCTGGCACAGTTGTCGATAATCTAGTCGATACGCGAAGTAGGAAAGTTGTCTTTGGGAAAATCTTTGTTCAAATCTCTAAAATCGATACAGACTCTAATGGTGCCCTGCTTTTTATTCCTAGGGATGATGTTCGATACCCATTCCATTAGGGGTACGGGATAAATAAACCTAGCTTTGAGAAGTTTCTCTATTTCAGCTTTAGTCGCTGCGGCCTTTCGTGGATGGACTTGCCTTAGTTTTTGCCTGATAGGTTTAGCAGTGGGATAGGTTTTTATTTCATGTTCTGCAATGGATGGGTCTATCCCTGACATTTCTTCATAAGACTAGGAAAAAATATCACGTAATTCTTTGAAAAGTGCCCTATATGCTTCAGATTCTTCTTCCAAGCAGTTCTTCCCAACATGAACATGCTCAAGGGTACCAGGCTTAGCTGATATGTCAATTGGATTTGTTTGAGTAATGTTGCATAGGTTTCCTTCAGAATCTGTGTCTAGCAACAATATAGGATTTTGAGGTGTGTTGACAATATCAATGGAAAACAGGGATGCAAAGTCATGGTCTGCCGAACTAGTGTTGAGGAGGAATAAGGATCTATGATGGTGATCCTCCTAGATAGGCTCATTCATACTCATGATCTCCATAATGGATTCATCAGAAGGAAAAGTCTTGGAGAGATAATCCAGAATAGGAAGAGAGAGTTCTAAACAGTAGGGAAGGTGGTAAGTGTCTGAATCCACCAGATGAAGTTCATCAGTGTGGTCATCGAAAAGGGTTTGAATGACATTGTACATTTCTTCATGCGGACTCAACAAGGTGGACTCAACAATTTGGTTGCCATTTAGATCATAATCACATGATGAAACCATATTTATTGTCATTGTGTCTGTGTTAGGAGGAGTGGACAAAAAAATCCCCATAAGGGACGAACCCTTCAACATGCCTACTCCAATCGACTGGTAAGGAGGAGGGGACTGGCCTAACATAGGGATGTTATTAGCCGTAGATATAGTAACATCCGACATACAGAAATCGAGCTGGTCAATGGTGACAATTCTCCCTAGATGTGGAAATTGGATAGTTTGAAATACCGTCGAAGCGACAGTAGTCATGGCGTAAAACCAATTTCTTCCTAGAAGGAGGTTTTAATATAATGGGGCGTCTACTACTTCTACTTGAATAGAAACAACTTTTCCCCCAAGCTCAAATGAAAGGGCTGGTATGATACCATGGGGCTGGAAACCTCATCCATCAAAGGCTTTTAGAGTCATAGGTGATGTTACGAGCTCAGGAGAGCCAATAGATTTCCAATAAGATAGGGACAAAACCAAAGTTGAAGCTCCTTTGTCTAAGATAGTTCTAAAGACCTTCTTTCCGACTACTTTCGTTATTATTTGGAAAGCGATTTTGTGAGGTAGTCTAGCCTTATAGTTCTCGATATTGAAATGAATCAAATTAGTATTATCTGGGTCTAAAGCTCCTAATGCAGTTACCAAGTTTTTGCATTATTGTAGGACAACTTTGGAGTACTTCCAAGGTAGACATTGGACATGGTGCTTGAGCTAGATCTTCAACTGCATTATAAAATTGAGCAGCTTGGGCATTAGGGTTAAAAAAAACCTTCCTAAGAGTACTCTTGGGTGGACGCAAAACCATGTCGAGAGTAGGTTTCTTGATGGTTAGGGGGACAGTAGACGAGGATTCAGGAGAACCAGTAGAGGGAGCTTTTCCTGAAGAAGAATTGTCTTATTTCTTGTCTGCAGGTTTGTCGTAACTCTAACTTCAAGTTTGCAAACTAATAGTATCTGAGGACATCATGTGAATTTCCTCTGAAGAAGTAGAGTTTCCCTGATTAGACATGTGGTCTATCAGTTGTTGTTGAGAGGGAAAAGGATCCATAAGAACTGCGGGTGCAGGATTAGTTTTCAAAAATTGGGTGATTTCGTCTCGACGAGGACACTCTTTTGTGAAATGGTCACCTCCGCATAGTAGACATGGATATTTTGATTTTATTTTCCCTTTATCATTATCATTAGTGGTTGGTTTTGGATTCTCCTGTTGGTTTCCAGGTTTTTTGTTTTTAGCTTTACCTTTCTTTTTATTATTACCGGGCGTTTGAATACTCTGAATAGAATTGACCTCGGTGGAAACCTTGGGAGTCAAAGGAGTAGGGGTGGCAGTCTAGGGTTGCTTGGTAGGTTTTGCTGCTGACAGGGACTGGATTGAACCAACAATCCCATCAACAGGGACTTCTGCTGGTGGCTTTGCAGGATCGGTGCTTAGGTGAGGAGCTTGAGGGATCAAGTCATACAAAGTTCTGGATTGGGAATAGACCAAGTACAGATATTGTGCTTGAAAAATGGCTTGCTCTTCAGTAACGGCACCTCCCATAGCCATATCTTGGGCAATCAGAGGCAACAAAGATTTAGTAAACCAATCAACTAATAACTGATACGAGATAGGAGTCTTAATAAGTCTTCTCTGCCTTCTCCACTCATGGATATGATCGGATATGTGGGTGGAGGTGTTCTATCACAGAGATGTTAAGAGATCAGTGCTCATTTCATAACGGATAGGAAGATGGAAGTGCATAAGAAACACAGTTTCCAATGAGCCAAAATCCACAAACGAATGTTGTGGAAGTTCAATGTACCATTTCGCTGTTGTACCGGTCAAAGTTCATTGAAAGAGTCTTAAATGAACTGAATCATCCATAAGGGAGTTTGAAGAACACCACAAATGCAATGTCATGACATGGTTTTTTAGATCATTTCCTTGCTTCCCATCAAACTTTAGAATGTCCAATGGTAACTTTATCGGAATGGGAGGCCATGAGGGGTTATGTCGAATGGGGTCATTAATTAACTTGGACAAATCAGGCAAGTCCAAGGTTGCTAGGAAAGGTAACTGGCGATTAGGTTGCACATACTGGTAATATTGATATGGCATATAAGTACTAGTAGGACCTTAATTAGACTGATAGATAGGTTGTTGTGATGAAGAACTACCAGAAGGTCCACCCGCAGGGGGTTGATTTTTGGGATCATGATCATTAGGACCACCTAGGCCTCTAGAAGGAGGACCACCAGGGCCTCTAGGACCACCAGGACCATTGGGACCACCAGGACCACCAGGAGGAGGACCACCAGACCCTCCAGGACCCCTGGGAGGTAAACCTCTGAAGCCTCTAGAACCACTAGGAGGAGGGCCACCAGACCCTCTGGGACCATTAGGAGGGAAGCCACCAGGCCCCCTAGGACCACGAGGACCATTAAAACAATAAGGAGGAAACCCACCAGACCCTCCAGGACCATTAGGCCCCCCAAGGGGAGGGCCTCCATAAGGTGGTCCTCTGGCACCCCCTGCAGTATGTATAGGTATCCCCCCCATAGCTAGCATGTAGGACCAGTTAGGTTACCCCCATGGCATGAAATTATTACTAGGATATGGAATTCCAACATAAGGAATTCTCGTAAGTTTGGGTGGATAATTAATGTTTCCTATAGGTACTTGATTTGCTGTGTAACCATACCCCCAAGAGGTTTGATTGGTTACAGGTTGTGCCCCCAAGGGCTGACCTGAACTAGATGGGGGTTTAACCACATTTGTGTGGGTAGGAGGGACATAAACTGTAGATTTCTCTATACTAGAGGTCTATCCATGACTAGGTACAATTCTGGTGACAGATAACGTAGGTTGTGCTGAGGGTTGCCCCCCGATACTAGAAGGTAATGATGAAACAAGAATTGAATGTTGAGCCCCAGGTGCAGAAGATATGGGATGATTGGGAATAGACATAATATGGGAGGCAGTGGAGTTGGAAGTTTGAACTAGAATCGGTTCAATGGGTCTCATAGAATTGGCAAGTGAACGATATCCCATAGGAAAAACTACGGAACGCGATGGTGGTGAGCCCAATATGTCATCTATTTTCTTTTCAATTTCTTGTGCACAGAGAATAGCTGCCTGGTATTGTCTACGTTCTTCTTCATTTGGTGAAACTTCTTCAAAAAAATTTAAACGGGTGCCAAATGAGGCAATAGCTTGTCCTATAGAGGTATCCCAAAATGGAGCATTGGTACCATAATCTATATGGGTAGTATCATCAACATGACCTTCTGTGGAAGAATGGAATGAAGTATTAACCCGAGAAGGTTGTTGGACCAAGGGAGGCGAGTGTGAAGGATATGGACCTCCACTTTCTACAACCACATTCTCTCCCACTTGGGAGTTGGTAGCAGCTCCTTGGTCGATAGCTTCCATAGGATTTTCTCCTGAAACATGAATAAAATTAGGTGGCAAGCCCTGTACTCTCCTGGACTATCTTAGCTCAGCTAGTTTGTACACTTCCTATCTAACCTAAGGTCTCAAAACTAGAAAACACACCAAAAATTTCCCTACTCAAGCTATAGGCCAAACAAGCAAACTTCAATGACAGGAGGAGTTCAGATAGTCAGGTCTCTCACTAGGATTGTCAAGAAGGTGCCACTCGCGATATACCTCAAGGGTACGTGCGTAGTAATCTCCCTGAATGTTGTTTTCAGTGTATGGATCCAAGTAAGATGGCCAAAGGGATTTTCTCAGATAGATAAGGTATCCTAGTGGGGTCTCTTGATATACGCAAGGTATGTGGGAGCTCAAATCGGTATTAGTGTTGTCTAATGTATAACCGTTCACAAGGGGCCTTTCCTATATACAATCGAGTATGTGAAGTACCTTTCTATATACCTCAAGGGTACGTGAAAGGCCATTCAATATACTGACAGTACATGGAAGAACCGTGCGAGTCTCGGGATGTAATGCGGATGAGTCACAACAGCTCCTACGCTTAACGATGCCCGAACATGTCTCTAGCCTATCACTTAAATTGCTATGTAAATTTTAACTTATAACTATTGTTAATTTTAAAGTGGACGGTTAGGTAGATGCATGGAATTTTGACAGAAAAAGTAAAACCATGTAGAATGTAGATGCAAATATTTCACTTTACCGTTCGTGGTATGCCTACCTACGAGAGGGAAAGAGAGTATTTTCTTTTCATTTTAAAAACAAAAATTCCCAAACAACAATTTTGAACAAATCAAAATCAAAGACAAGCAACACATTCCAAACTCATTTTTCTTTTTCGAAAGCAATAAAAAGGGGAAGAGTCTCCTTTCCTAAAAGAAAAACAACAAGCACTCTACATGCATATGCACTCTATTTTTCGATTTTTCTTAAAACATAGATAGATCTAACTTAAAACTACACTATTTTTTTTTTGGTGAGATAGTACTAATGCAAGAGAGACAAAAGAACACAGAGAACCTAAAAGCTTGTGAGGCTAATCAGAGATCCAATTCCTTATTCTCAATAATGATAATGACCTAATCTCAGTAAAAAAAAAATCTTTTTTACAAGCAAAAAGAAGTCCTCTATGGAAACAAAAAATGAAATCAAGATGCTAATCAAATGTTTTTTCTTTCAGTCTTTATAAGAGAAATGAAAAGAGAACTCACTAAAACCTAATCTTTCAAAAAATTCCTTTCACAATCACAACCAACAAGCATGGAAGGAAATGAATAATCAACAAGCCTAGTCTAGCTTTTGAATTCTTCAATCAAACCAATCTTTTACCACAGAACTTCCAACCATGAGCATTCAGATTCTAACACACAAGCCTGACAGTGCAGGGCTGAAAGCAAACAAACTCAATTTTTTGCAAAAAATGATGGAAAACTAGTTCTGGAACAAGCCCTACCTGGCACCGCGCTGGAGGGGTCTTGACAGAGCGATTTTGGACGAGCACTGCTTCTGGATAATGGGACTCAGGCGGTGGCACCGCTTATGGCTAACAGAGTTCAAACGGTGGCACCGCTTGTTGCCAACAACACATGTGTGGTTCCCTGAATAGATCCAAAACACAAGGAGAATGAAAAATCAAGTCAGAAATTGATCAGATCAAGGCAAAAATTGATGGATTGACAGTAAAAAAGAGCATATAAAGTCAAAATAGTTTAGATCTGAACAAATCTGAAAGTTTCAAACCAAAATTCACTAAGTCAGATGGCAGATCTGACTGAAGAGAGTTGGAGATGGAGCCAGGATTCAGACAAGAGTTCAAGAACTCAGGAAGATCAGATCAACTAAGATTTGCATTGTTCCCCATTGGAGTCGCTAGATTTGTTATCAGGAATATTGCACCTTCTGGGGACAGAAGTTGTTCCTCTGGTCTAAATGGTTCAGATCCAGAACAAATGAGTGAACAACAAAGGATGAAGACCTTCCCTGAATGCTGTAGACACCTGGAATACTACTTCAATTGTGAACCTGTGTACATGCATACATATAAAACATAAAATCACATCAAGGCTACCAGAAAATCATCTACTTATCCACGCTAGTGACTAAGGAATCTAACAACATGTACATGTGAAATCAAAACAATAGTAATGTGGGACGAAAATCAGTTTTGCATTAAGAATGTATGGAGAAGCTTACAACCGTTGCCTTAGTGTCGACAAGCCCCTCCACGAGACAAACACTTCATCTCCATAAGCTCCAAATTTTCTCTCTATGCTCTCCAATGATTTGGACTAGGTAGTCAATCCAACAACATAACAATACCTCTATAGTTCTCCCCCTCAACTATGGATATGAGCTTGTATTTATAAGGCTAAATAGATAGGAATAGTTGAGAGAATTGTGGGTGACGTGGCTCCAAGATCCTACCATGGGGGATCTCGAGCTCAACTAACCCATAATGATAGGAATAAGGGAGCACATGAGGCTCAAGTTCTAGAAGCCTCGAGAAACTTCTCTTTTTCTCATTTTACCTAGGGTACCACTTTTGTTCCCTTATGACAGAGCGGTTTAGATGAGAACCTCTTTAAGACCAAAGACCATAGGCGGTGGCACTGCTTCTCTATAACAAGATACAGACGGTGCTAAGAAAGGTACCACTCATCAACCACAGGGAAAACACGGTGCTATGTTTTTTCAAGTAGAATTGACAAACAGAGCAAGTTTCCAGTCTAAGTGTTGGGATTAAGGGAAAAAATGGAAGTTAAGGGTCTTATCACATGATGGTGATAGGATTTAGGTATAACATTTGTCGAGATGTTAAGCTGCAAAATAACATGTTCATGATCCTTTGGTGGATTAGGGAATGTTTAAATATTAAATTGAAAACGGTGTATCCAAGAATCCAATGTTTTTCCCATGTATTTGACCATTATAGTACAAAGGAGAGCCTTGAGGATGTATGATGTATGTGAAATATTGAAGTGTTTTTTTTTAAGGAAGTGAAAAAGAAATAGGAACTAAAGAGAGGGAGTTAATCTTCATTTGTGTTGTTGAGTAAGAAGAAGAGAAAAATAAAATTGATTACTAAGGAATGGCATGGAGCTAAGAAAGAATCCCTAGAAAATTTGATTTGGATTTTCCCCTTAAGAGATGCCTAGGAGGGAAGGTGACCTTGATAAAATCAAGTTTGAAGATGTGGGGGAAGGGTTATCTCCAAAAAACCCAATGCTTGAGGCTGAATCCATGAAAATGGGTAACACTTATCAATGAATTGTGGAGATGAAAATTTGGTATTTTACAGATTCTTTAGATTAAAACTTCCAAAACTCATATAAGAGTTTTGAATTTTGATGTACAATAAAAATGAAACTGGTAAGGAATTGCGTTGTCTTTCTAATGATATTTTTTCAAACAATATTAGTGTCATTTACGTTGCCAAATTTTCATTTAATTAAATTCTTGTCCTTGCAAGTTTATGGATAAGTTAACAAGTTAGTTTTGTGCCAGTAATATAATTCTTAAAATAAATATATAACAGGATGATATGCACAGAACATAGTAGATTCCATAATTTATTCTAAATTATTTTTTTATTATTTTTTTGAAGCTAACCCATTAATATTTGAATCACATTTTATACACTATTGTGTTATCGTCAATATTTTTCCAACTATTTACATAAATTGAACAACCAAAAATACCATTTTGAAGAGGAAAGATCAATGGATATTCCACATATTTTATATAATTTTTTGGTTGTGTATTTTTAATGGTATTGATTTTTCTCTAGTCACCTTTAAAATAGTGGGATATTTTTTAGTGTAAGTTTTAAAAGAAATTAATATAAAATATAAAATGAAATCAAAAGTATGAAGATCATATGTCATTTGATAGAGGATTTGATGAATCAACTTGCATTAACTCCACAACTGAAGATATAAAAAATATATGAATGGTTTTCACCCTCTGCAAGTTGTAGTTGCATAAAATCCTACAACAAGAGGGTTGGAATTGTTTAAAATTAAGAGCTTGATCAAGGAATTTGTGTGAATTTTGAATTAGCACGATAGAGGATTCGAAAAGCCCTCAATTGAGGGTTTCTATCATTTGAAAAATATATCGTTCAAGTAAATAACTCTCTATCAGTTAGTAACATTTCTTAGAGGTGTTGTAGTGATATGTGGATCACCTTCCTTCTGATTCATGTCCATGTGCTACATTTTTAGTACCAAGGAAATTCTACTCAGAAAGGCAAAGATTAACTCCACAAGTGCAAAACACTTCCTCATATTATAATGTGAGCCCCTCCACATGCATGCCAACAAGGAAGGTGCTTCCTTTAACAAAGGAAAAAAGATGATAAATTAAACCCAAAGCCTAGAAGAAAACACAACATCTTCGAATAGAATCTTCTTCCACAAGACATGAAACGTCATCAAGTGTAGGGCCAAGACATACGGGCGCTTCAAGGAAAGAGGGGCTAATTCCAACCAATAACCATCCAAAAACCACTCTGAATAGGTTGGACAACCTCCATAAGTTATGCTCAAAGTCACATTATAAGTAAAGAAGGATCCTGTGACCAAATATTAGGATTTCCAACACTTGGTGCTCCTCTAATAGAGAACAAACCTCAATATGTTATAGTTTGACCTTTAATGTCCTAGTTCTGGATAGATAGTTTGTTACAACAAACCCAAATGTGCAACAAAATCCCTTCAAAGGAGAGGTCGACTACTCCAATAGGTGACAAAGGAGATTTGAAGGGCTAATGTCCTCTATAATGGCATGAAAATTTATTCTTTTACCATGGAATTTAGGGTTACTGCTTGAGTCTTATGGTTTTTTTTGTTGCCTTTCACACAAAGGAATTCCTTTCATTGCTATTGTTGGACTGTCTAATCCCCAGAGATGCTACAAAACTGCTTCTAGTGATCCTCCATACATATGACTACTTAGAACTTGTTGTTACTGCTGTTTTGAGGAAGAGTAAGGAAACCCCTATGTTTGATGGCAATGTGGTTGTACGGGTAGGAAAACTAACATGTGTTGGCTATCATTCACCACACAATGTGGTTATACCGGTAGAAAAACTAACATGTGTTAGCTTTCATTCACCACGCAATGTTGTTGTTAGAAGTGTCCTTGTGCTTGTGCTATAAGGAAAGCTAACATGTGTTAGCTTTCCTTCATGGTGCAATGTATTTGATGGAAATGTGGTTACTTGTATGAAAGCTAACATGAGTTAGATTTCATTCTCCGCACAATGATATTGTTAAAAATGCCCTTGTGCTTGTGCTAGAAGGAAAGCTAACATGCATTAGCTTTCCTTCATGGTGCAATGTATTTGATGGCAATGTGGTTGTATCGGAATGAAATCTAACACGTGTTAGCTTTCATTCACCACGCAATATTGTTGTTATAAATTCCCAATGTTGTTGTTAGAAGGAAATGTAACACGCGTTAGATTTCCTTCGTGGTGCAATGTATTTTATTGAAAGGTTTTTATATCAATAAAAAAGTTAACACATGTTAGATTTCCTTCACCACATGATGTTGTTGTTAGAAATTCCCTTGTGCTTGTGCTAAAAATAAAGCTAACATGTCTTAGATTTTCTTCATTATGTAATGTTGTTATAAGAAATGTCCTTGTGCTTGTTCTAGAAAGATAACCAACCTGCATTAAAATTCCTTCGTGGTGCAGTGTATTTGATGGCAATGTGGTTGTATCGGTCAGAAAGCTAACACGCATTAGCTTTCATTCACGATACAATGTTGTTGTAAGAAATGCCCTTGTGCTTGTCCTATAAGGAAAGCTAACATGCGTCAGAATTCTTTCATTGTGTAATGTATTTGATGACATTGTGGTTGTACCAGTAGGAAAGCTAACATGCATTAGCTTTCCTTCATTGTCCAATGTTATTGTTAGAAATGACCTTTTGCTTGTGCTATAAGGAAAGCTAACATGTGTTATAATTCCTTCATGCTGCAATGCATTTGATGGAAATTTATGGCAATGTGGTTATAGCGGTACTAAAACTAACATGCGTTAGCTTTCATTCACCATTCAATATTGTGGTTAGAAATGCCCTTGTGCTTGTGCTGTAAAGAAAGCTAACATGTGTTATATTTTCTTCATGGTGCAATGTGTTAGAAGGAAAGCTAACATGTGCATTGCATTTGATGGCAATGTGGTTGTACTAGTCGGAAAGCTAACATGCATTAGATTTCATTCACCAAGAAATGTTGTAAGAAATTCCTTTGTGCTTGTGCTAGAAGGGAAGCTAACATGTGTTAGAATTCCTTCATGGTTCAATGTATTTGATGGCAATGTGGTTGTACCGGTAGGAAAGCTAACACATGTTAGCTTTCATTCACATGCAATGCTGTTGTTATAAATGTCATTGTTTATGTTCTAGTTGGAAATCTAACATGCGTTAGTTTTTTTTCATGGTGCAATGTATTTGAAGGAAATGTTCTTGTACCACTAGGAAAGACAACACGTGTTAGCTTTCATTAGCCATGTAATGTTGTTTTTAGAAATTCCCTTGTGCTTGTGCTAGAAGAAAAGCTAACATGTATTGTGCAATGCCCTTGTGCTTATGTTATAAGGAAAACTAACATGCATTAGATTTTCTATAATAATAGTCCAATGTATTTAATGGCAATGTGGTTGTAATCGTAGGAAAGCTAACACGTGTTAGCTTTCATTCATAAAAAAATGTTGTTGTAAAAAATTCCCTTGTGCTTTTGCTAGAAGGAAAGTGTTATCTTTCATTCATTGTACAAAGTTGTTGTAAAAAATATTGTTGTGCTTGTGCTAGAAGGAAGGCTTATATGAGATAGTTTTTCCTTCATTGTGCATTGTATTTGATGGCGATGTGGTTGTACCGGTTGGAAATCTAACACGCATTACATTTCATTCATCAAGAAATGTTGTTGTAAGAAATGACCTTGTGCTTGTGTTAGAAGGAAAGCTAACAGGTGCATTGTATTTGATGGAAATGTGGTTGTACTAGTAAAAAATCTAACACGCATTAGATTTTATTCACCAAGAAATTTTGTTGTAAGAAATTCCTTTCTTCTTGTCCTAGAAGGGAAGCTAACATGTGTTAGAATTCCTTCATGGTGCAATGCATTTAATGACAATGTGGTTGTGCCGGTAGGAAAGCTAACACATGTTAGCTTTCATTCAGAACACAATTTTGTTGTTATAAATGCCCTTGTTTTTGTGCTATAGTAGAAATATAACATGCGTTAGCTTTTATTCACTACACAATGTTGTTCTAAGAAAAGTAGTTGTGCTTGTTCTAGAAGGAGAACTAACATGTGTTAGATTTCCATCATGATGCAATGTATTTGATGGAAATGTTCTTGTACCAGTAGGAAAGCTAATATGTGTTAGCTTTCATTGACCATGTAATGTTGTTGTTCAAAATTCCTTTGTGCTTGTGCTAGAAGCAAAGCTAACATGTATTAGATTTCCTTCATGGTGCAATGTATTTAATGGAAATGTTCTTGCACCGGTAGGAAAACTAACACGTGTTATATTTCATTGGCCATGTAATGTTGTTGTTCGAAATTCCCATTTGCTTGTTCTAGAAGCAAATCTAACATGCATTGTGCAATTCTCTTGTGCTTGGGTTATAAGGAAATCTAACATGAATTAGATTTTCTATATGGTTCAATGTATTTGATGGAAAAGTGGTTGTACTGGTAGGAAAAATAACACATTTTAGCTTTCATTCATCAAGCAATGTTTTTGTAAAATATTCCCTTGTGCTTGTGCTAGAAAGAAAGTGTCATCTTTCATTCATTGTACAAAGTTGTAAAAAATAATATTGTGCTTGTGTTAGAAAGAAGGCTTACATGAGTTAGTTTTTCCTTCATGGTGCATTGCATTTGACAACGATGTGGTTGTATCGGTCAGAAAGATAACACACGTTACCTTTCATTCATCAAGCAATGTTGTTGTAAGAAATGACCTTGTGCTCGTGTTAGAAGGAAAGATAATATGTGCATTGTATTTGATGGCAATGTGGTTGTGTTAGAATATAATCCGTTAGGGTTATATAATGTAAATAAATAAATAAATAAATAGTAGGAAGCCAAACAGGCTGAGCGGAAGGTGAAACCCAACCGCNAAGTTTCTATATCAAGTATGCATATGAGAAACGATTGAATTATAGAAACTGATTCGAGTATATTATTATAGTATTTGATGTATTCTCCCCCGTAGTCCATTTCTATGATTGATGGCGAGCACTAGAATCTATCTGCAAACAGTATCCAGACAGACAGACAGACAGTATCAATTGATAAATATATCTAAAACCTGATTCTGCATTTTGAGAAACCCAGTAGGCTGTGTTGGAGAGTCATTTCTAAACGTGTTGTTACATTATTGATTAAATTGATTCCATTGAATATTTTTCTAAGACAACATCCTCCCATGTACACTTTTCTGCTGAAATCGGATTCTCTTCACAAGAATGATTATATCCTGAGTTTGATCGTTCAAATTTCCTCTTAACAGAGCGTTGCCATGGATAATCTAATTCAGTGCTTGAATTACAATTGCGTTTAGTGGAAAGAGCCTTCGTTTCATTCCAATAACTGCAGTCATTAGCCATTTACTTTAAAAAAGGGAGAAGCAAGCACTGGCACCAAAAGGATCCATGCTTACAATGCAAATTTGAAGCCTCATGTTTGCAGAAGTTCTTAAGATGCATTATGTCCTTCACAAAAAACAAAAAAACACAATGCCTCGTTATTCAAAGAAAGAATTCCAATCTACCAGGCAATGAAACAAAAGTATACATTGCGATAAGAAAAACGTAAGCCACTAACAAACAATAATTCTTTTTAAAAGACAAGATTATCAACAACATTGTTCAACAAACAAAAAATCCCATGAACAACAATACTATATATATTTTAAAGGCTGTGAGCTTCACATGCGCTGCAAGTTGAGGAATGCTTTTCAAAATCTTTTGTTCCTTCTTTCCTTTTTAATATATACGTGCCACAATACATATAGTATGATCTCTATAATAATAGTACTGAGCTACTAGCACCACCGCCCACCTACCCATGAGATTCTGGCTGTGTTTTCACTAGCACGAGGTTCTTTTAATACGTTACATGCCATAAATTGGTAGGGGAAAAGTGCCTACCTATTTTGCCACAAAAGAGAGCAACATTAGAAGATGCAAAGTTTTAGATATATTTATCAATTGATAATGTCTGTTTGGATGGATTTCTGGATTTTGTTTTTGTTTTGGCATCTGGATTTTCCCATCTAAGATATCTGCAATTTCTGGATTTTGTTTTTGTTTTGGCATCTGGATTTTCCCTTCTACAATTTTCACTTCTAATAATGCAGCAATTATGAACTGATCTCTAGCNCAGGTTCCTGCCATAACTCCTGCTGTTAAAATTTCAGTCCTGGCAGCCTGTATGCTTGCCAGTCTGCCCTCAGCTCTTCCCTCCTACCAGTGCATGCATTGCATGCGTTACAATCCCTTCACGACTGAGTTTTGTGTACTGCGATTGTGTAGAGGAAACCCTAATCCCTACCAGNCTTTATATAAAGTCTTTTTCTGTCAAGAAAAAGATTGTATAATTGAATTACTGTATAAGAAGTATGTTTTCTCTGAATGACTTCTTGGATTTGCTTCTTTGTATCAAGGTGGCATCTAATTAGAATTTGTTTTTAAATTATTCAAGCAGATTCTATATATCTAATGACTTGAATAATTTATATAATTAGGATTTGACGAGTTTCATATATCTAATTAGAATTTGTTTTTAAATTATTCATTCCATTTCTATTAATAATTAGAATTTGTTTCATATTCTAATGGAGTGAATAATTTATATANTTTCTGCGTGGGCACCAATAATTCTGTGTGATACCTATCAGTGGTATCATAAACCCTAATTCCAGAGGAATGTTGTAATAGCGCTGATCCTGAACCCTAACTTCCGTTGAGTATATCTGCTTCCTGCGTTGAAGGATTGGTATCTGGCATGGACACCGATATGATGTAGTTCTGTGCTGAAATTAGATGTGTTGGAGAGATACTGCATTGATATACAATGCGTGGACTGTGTGTATTGATATATAATGCGTAGACTGTGTGTATTGATATATAATGCATGGACTGTATGCATGTCTCCAAAAAGAGGATGACAGGTCTCCCAATTGGAATGAGAAACTTCTTGTTGAAGATTACGGAAGAAAATGTTTGAAACCCCAGTGTTTTCAAGCTGCTTGAGTCGCTGTACATAGAAAATGTGAGATATAAATTGCAATTGCAATTTCTATCTTAAAGATTAAGCTCGTTGGAGACTGTTGAGTGAAGACTAGCGTGGATCTCTTCCAAAGTGGCCCATTTCCTCCAAACGTTTCTTCTCCTTTGTTCTCATCATCTTCAGAGGATACGACGCACTGATACTTGTACACGCAGACTACTGAAAACCCATTGAAGACTGAGCTGTATGCTGCTTCTGCTGTGTGGAGGAGTTGAACTGCTCGTGGAGAGACTGCGTCTTGATGGAGCAGCCTGCATTTTGAAGAAGCCCGTGAGTTTCAATATATATATGTTGAATGATATGAAATGCTTGCTATGTTGAAATATTGTTAAAACTAGTGGAGGTAGAACGATTTTAAGAACCTGCGTGGAGAAGACTGCATACATGCTGCGTTGAGCTAGCTGCCTGCGACTTGAAGACTACGACTTGAATACTGCATCATGCGTTGGAGATGATGTTTTGGGAATGCACAAACCCTAGACTGATATACTACATGCGTTCTGACTGATTTATTTGTGAAGACTGCGCACCGTTCTGACTGATTTTTTTTGTGAAGACTGCGTTGATTTCTGCGTTGATATCTGTCTTGTGAAACCTGCGAGAAGGCTGTTGTGATTTGAGGCTCTCAATATATTGTTGCTTGGAGACTGAAGGTTATGCACAAAAGATCATTCTTTTGATGGTGTACGAGATTGATCCTGCGAGTTCTTTGAAGA
>LPNX010586095.1:111104-151923 GCA_001517045.1 Pseudotsuga menziesii
CTTAATTGACAGGTTTTTTACTACATTGACTAATAATATACATTGCATAACAGAAAATTATGACTGTGGGAAACAAAGCATACCAAGAGAAGAAGATAGCATACCAGGTGCATAGTTTGTTTGGTTTTCATCTTGTTATTTTTTAAAATTATTTAATTGTCTCATTTTATAACGATTTTGAATGTGAATTATAGGGAACTATAATAACAAAGGAATTAATCAAGACAACGAGCATGAAATGACACAAGGCCATTGATAATCGAACAAATGTCATTGCAGAAGGATATATATTTGTGCATAACACATTGTAGTGTGGTAGTTGGATTAGATGGAAAAAAATTTCATCTCTGGTAAATTATTTGATAAACATCTTGTGGTTGGAACTTTTAAACTCTTACGCTCTTCAATAGGATAAGGAGCAAATTCCAACAATTTTTAAATGTTCAATCTGATATTTCTCCTTGTAACTCATATGGATAGGGTAATATTTTTCTATACCAGTCAAATAATGTAACAGTTCAAGGTGGCTAAAATACAACCATTTTGACAAGTCATATTTTCTATTGAATGTAAAAAATGCATATGATTATGAGTTATCTTTACAAGCTTCTTATATTTGTTAACTTCAAATCTGCATAATTTTCCCATGTGTTTCCTCACAAAGGTTTCTTTTGAGGACCGAGTTATTTTTTATCTCACACACACTATAAATATAGTTGGTCACAAACCAAAAATCATCTAGGTATACTGTGCAAATGCATCAAATCAATTTAAAAAAAAATATTAAAATTTCTTACTAATGGAAGTGTTAAATTGTGGTTTGTGCCATATATATTGCATAGTTTTAAAGGGAAGTCTTCTATGTGGGAGCATGTTTCATGAATCATTTTTCCCCATTTAAAAAATTTTGATACCTTATTTTGTAATGAATGTAAAAAATGCATTTGGTTATGATTTAACTTTACATGCTTCTTATCCTTGTCAATTTCAAATCTTAGAAATTTTTCCATGTGGCTTTGAAATTCAACTTACATATTTGAGCAACCTATGGGAAAAGGTATTGTATGTAATGGTGAAAGATTTAATTTGAATATTAAGCCTAAAAATATTATATTTATGGGAGCGTTAAGTCTAAGAATATGGTGAGGGGGGAGGATTTATCAACTACAATATCCTTTTACATTGACTTAGATGATATCAATTACACTAAATTTGTGTATTGGATGCATGTCAAATTTATGTAAGTATGGGAGAGTTTCGGAAGTACTAAATGATCCTCTAAAATCTAAATATGATGGATGGAGTAGATATATTGGGCCGTACAGGTAGCATTGTGGTGGAGAATACTAGGTAGACCAAGGATCATACCCTTATTAATAGTGTACAAACTTCTATCTATCAACATCAAATGTGTTAGATTTGAGTCAGACTATAGGTAAGGTTGATACATTATTTTCACCTCCATTTTTTCATGATATCTCAATCTACATTTAAGCTATATACTCGATATGGATAATCATACATTTACTTGGGGTGCACCCTCAATACATTTCACACCACTATAATACAATGTTGTAACATCATAGTGTGGTGTAATCTTTTGGAAATAGTCAAGCTTTCATGATGCAAGCACATACATCATATTTCATGTCTCTTTTTTATCACAGTGTCACATTTTTGCATTACCTTTTTTGTGCCATTTTATGGGAATGACATTAATGATGAAAAATTCAAGGAAGATACTTTTTGAGTCAATTGAACATCACATTATGTCACCTAAAATTAAAAAAAAAAACTTATGAAAAATCCTAGCCATGGATTTCATAAAGTAAATAACCCTATTTCACCTAACTAGTCAATATTACATGTGGTAAGCATGTTAGTTCATAAAATACAAATAGTCATTGCAAAAAGACTTTCAAGCATATCTTTGATTTCAGAAACACCTTACTTCCAATGGTAAAATGAAAAGCTCATGTTTTTTAGAAAAGTTAGTGATATTATGTGTTCATGTAAGACTTATTCCATACAAATAGAATGAATTTATTAGGTTTATGTATATATTAACATACCAATCATTTGTTCACTAGAATGGGGTCATTGTAATTATATATTTTCATTGTCATTTACTTTGTAAAACTCCCTTGGTATAAAAATTAAATTTTTTCAATAATAAATATGAATTACATATTTTTTTAAATGCTTTTAATAATATGTTTTGATGTCCTTAAAGGTAATCAAGTGGAGCTACGATAATGATATATATGTGGTTGCAGTGCATATTGAAATTGATATCAATCGAAAGATGTTGTTGATATTTGAAATGGAAGGAGTATTGTTCTTGTCATACAATAGAGATGAACCAACTTGTCAAATTCAAAGAAAACCAGATTGGGAATTTGGTGATATGTTCTATTTTTTTAGGCCTTTTCTGTCGGAATTGTTGAAGTATAGCTTAAAAAATTATGATGTTGCTATATGGACATTGAATGTCACTGACAAGTATATCCGACAAATACTTGAAAATTTAAACATTGATGTCAAGGAATTACAGTTCACATGGGATAGGTCTCATTGTCATTTTCAACCAAAATTCAAAGGAGAGAGTGCAATACAATTTTATGAGAAAAGGTTGAGTGATGTGTGGTCCCAATATGGAGAATCAAATGTTTTGCTAATAAATACATCAAATCCTACTTTTCAATTCGTTACATATCGATCAAACCATATCTTGATAAAGGCCTATACATGACAAGAGAAAGATACTTGGCTTATGCATTTTTTATTACCCTTTCTTAAGACACTTCATCGCATCAAAGAGAAACGTGAATACATTCGAATGTTCAATAGAACAACGACTTCATTGTAGCAGATGAAAAATATATCTTGAGAAATTTGTTTCAATACAACATGGACATAGTTATTGGTGAATCAATTTGTACGATTTGTTATTTATTTGAAATATATGGGAATTGACATTTATATTAATATGCATTTTTATTATTGTTTATACTTGCTTTTGCATTGACTTTGTTGCAACACATAATTTTTTTTTTCTAGTGTATAATTTTTTTTCCAAATTGTGTTGTTTTAATGAATTATTTGCAATTAAAATAATCTCATATGAGCCATAGATGCACATAGTTAATTTTTATTTTTTATTTTTTTTAAGGGGAAATTTTACTTAAGTTCTTGATATTCTAATGAATTAAGGAATCTAAGGTCAATCGGTACAAACATGTCACAAGTGAGATTTGAATAATTTACTTGATAATAAATGCTAAGTGCACTATCCATGCTACATTAATGAGAATTTAACCATAGGTAAATGAGTTGAACCATAAGGTATTCGATTTCTCAATCCATAACATTTAATAAATTTCCATACTTAAATTAATTAATATATGTAGAATTGCAATAATATTCTATTATAAACCAACAAATCACAAAGTCAATTAATGAATACATTCGAATGTTCAATAGAACAACTACTTCATTGTAGAAAATGAAAAATATTTTTTGAGAAATTTGTTTCAATACAACATGGACATAGTTATTGGTGACTCAATTTGTACGTTCTGATATTTTTTTTGAAGTATTTGGGAATTGACGCTTATATTAATATGCATTTTTATTATTGTTTATACTTTCTTTTGCATTGACTGAGTTGCAATACAATATCTTTGTTTTAGTGTATATTTTTTTTCTCTAAATTGTGTTGTTTTAAAGAATTATTATCAATTAAAATAATCTCATATGAGCCATAGAGGCACATAGTTATTTATTAAATTTTGTTACTTTTTAAAAGGAAAATTTACTTAGGTTCTTGATATTCTAGTGAATCAAGGAATCTAATGTCATTCCATACAAACATGTCACCAATGAGATTTGAATATTTTACATGATAATGAATGCTAAGTGGACTATTCATGCTAAATAATGAGAATTTAGTCATATGTAAATGAGTTTAACTATGAGATATTTGATTTCTTAACCCATAACATTTAATAAATTTTCATACTCAAATTAATTAATATATGTAAAATTGCAATAATATTCTATTATAAGCCAACAAAGCACAAAATCAATTAATGACTTTAAAATTCCTATAGTATACATTAATATGAACGTATAATTTTAAAATAACTTATATTTCTTAAATTGTTGGTCATTATATGTATGACATCATGAATGATTTATAGAGAAATGTGAATCCATTAGAATGTTGAATAGAACATAGACTTCATTGTAGCATATGAAGATATTTTTTTGACAAATTTGTTCACAAGTATATTTCAATTTATACAACATGGACATAGTTATTGTTGAATAAATTTGTAGGATTATTTTTTGAAATATATGGGGATTCACACACACACACATTAATTGCTTTTGCATTGACTTTGTTGCACTGCACTAAATATTTTTCTATTGTATACTATTTTTAATTGCATGTTCAATTTATTATTTGTAATTAAAATGTTATGATATGAACTATGGGGGCACAATTATATATTGACTTTTATTCTCATTTTTTAAAGGTCAATTTTACTCTCTCATACCATTCGTACAAACAACTCACAAGTGGAATTTGAATAATTTACTTGATAATAAATAATAAGTGGACTATTCACTCTAAATTAATAAGTTGTGTCATAGGTAAATGAGTTGAACTTTTTGAAGTATACAATATTTGATTTCCCAATCCATAACTTTTCATAAATTTGCATACTTGAATAAATTAATATTTGTAAATGCAATAATATCATATTATAAACCAACACGACACAAAGTTAATTAATGACATTAGATTTCCTATAATAGGCTTTAATATTAATGCATAAATGTGATATGTAATTTTGAAAAAAAAGTTGTAAATAAAACTGCATTCCTTAAAAAAAATTGATAATGAGAACCAAGTGGACTATTTAATATAATTGGAATGTGCCATAGATGGATTCATCCTTTATAAGTCAACAATGTATGGAGTTATTTTATTGGCTTTTACTTATTTATATGATAATATGAGTGTATAAATGTGAAATAGAAATTTTGAAATAAAACTACATATAAACTAGTATGATGCATTTCAACCAAAAATTCTTAGAAATTTTTTATTACGACTTTTTATGTAGATTATTCAGGCAAATGAATGACTTCAAACTCTATGGATGCCTCAAATATGTTAGACATAGAACCTTTTGCACTATATCATGAAATTAATATACCATGTGCAATTTCATTGCATTATTTCTATATAATATATCTCAAATGTCTCACCATTCTTAATATTTATCAAATTATGGATATTCATAGATTCATGATTTATGGCCTATCCATGTAGTTTAATTGAGAAAATATTTACTTTTGAATGCTTGAATACTATTACTAAAGTAATAATAAATTGATTGAGTAAAGTTTTACTAAAAGTAATAAAAAATTTCTAATGGAGAAAATAGTTCCTTGGATTATTAAAAAAAGATTGACCTTGAATACACACATACTCTTGAAAAAAACTATCTTAACTAATAATTTATCTATAGTTACCTTAAATCATTAATATTTAGTGAGAATGAATACATATACAAAGTTTAACTAAAATCCATGAAAAATTAGTTCCAACATCTAACTCTTAATAATCCAATGCATTTAAAATTCTTATCATTTTCTTGTCTTGGTGAAATTAATGCTCAAACATGGTTATTTCTACAATTGGTTGGAACTATTACATGGAGTTATTGGTTTTGCAAAATAAACAACGTTGACAATGAGAGATTGATACCAAAGCTTCCTTATGTACTGCTCTTTCAAGACCTAGTTGCCTCCACTTCCTACTTGTCCGATTCAATTGGTTCTTATAGGACACTTTGTTTATTTCAAAATGAGACATTTCCCATCATAATGGGATGACTTGAATCGCCATTTAAACACTCTTAATTGATATACTTGGCTTTGAGTTAATCTATATTAATGGTACCCAACCTTCTTTAAATACCCATTTTAACAATGCCTAGCCTCAGTATACATGATAAATTCAACATACTTAGGCTTATATATTTCTTTCTCGAACCACATCCCCCACCGAACACCACAACTAAATGATCACCTCCTCCCTGGTGCTTCCTAAACGCACTAATAGCTAAAAAATATAACACAAACATATTATTATTATCTTCTAGTAGACTAGTGTCGACTTAGACAATGCAAAGGAGGCACCCTCCCTCCACTGACGAGACGCTCACAACACTTCCCTTTGATCAACAACTCCCCCACTCCTCCCACCCCCCAAGGTTGTGGGGAAGGGGTAACTTGGAGTCCTTGGGCATCGAATTAAAATGTTTAGATCGGTATATTATGCACAACTTTAATATCTTTGTTGGATATCAAACATACTAATAATAATTTAGCTAAGATTGATTTCTTATAAGAGTGGCTTTCACACTCCTACTCTGTAATGATATTTTTGTACCTAGCAATCCAATGTTTTCCATATTCATGGTCACTTGTTGATTTGACATTGCTAAAACTATTTTTTATGATGAATTCCTCATTCTTTTCCTTCAATTTGTGCAATCTTATTTTCCTATATAACATAATTTGATAGTACATATATGTGTACTACTTTGGTCACCTCCAATATAGATAGAAAACCTCTTGCAACATAGCATGTAAGAGGGTGTGCAACTTCATTGGATCATTCATACATAATATATCTCAATGTCTTAAATATTTAACATTTAGGAAATTAGGGATATTTTGAATGCCTACATACTAATGAAAAATAATGATTGAGGAAATAGTTCCTTGGATTAATTTTTCCAAATTTAATTGAATAGTTCTAAGTTAATTTTCTAGTTTTAATAGAATATTTTAAAGATTTACAAAAAATCAATGTTATTGAAGTCCTTGTAATAGAAATGCTACAAATTTAATGAAATATGTGTTTCATGGAGGATTCTTTCAGTCTTCTCTCTCACTCTAGAGATTTATTTATGATGTAATTCAGCCTCTTAAAGGATTCCAATGATGTCATATCATACCTCTAATATTTATTTGCTTCTGAAATAATTAAAATTTTGTTTTCATGTCTTATTGTGTGCACCTATTCTAGATTGCTACATAATTTGAGCAAGTTTCAGTGTTTAAGTCATTAATCCATCAAAACAAATCCAAATTTGATTTTTCCACTTGATTATGTTCATTAACAAGTTACTCAATGCATCCCATCACTGAAATTGAGAATTCTAAATGTCCTTGAATTGTTTGAGTCATCTTGAAGTTAAGCTAGTCGAGTAGTCCTCAAAGTCATTTTCACTAGTTTTCCTTTGAAACCTTATAAAAACTTCCTCAAACATGATGGTGTGAATCCCAATAATAAATTGACTAGTAGTTTATGTATTTAATCCTCTCTAAGTCCAAAATTTGTCACCATTGGTTGATAGGAAGTGTTAAGCAAAGGGTTTAGTTTCCATATGCTGGGGTGCCTAGTAGCCTTGCAAGTAAACTTTAGACTCGCTGATTTTGAAACAAAAAAGGTCCCAATACATTGTGCATATAATCCTAATTCAAACATGGTCCTTACTCTTGTCTTTATCTCTGAATAAAACCCTTAAACCTTGGTTAGATCCTAGTTTGAGTCACCTATCTTGTTGTTTGTTAAGGTGTCTGAGTTAGTGTGTCAAATCTCTTAGTTGGTAAATTCCAAGTGGTATCAAAGAATTTTCCTCTACTCTTATGGAAAGTAATCCTGCAATTGAAGAAATGTTGCAGATCACAACTTGAAGTTGGAAATTATGAGGCTCATACTAGTAGGTGATGAAGATTTTGAGCCATATGAGGAAGAAAAAATCATCTACATAGATGGAGGACTACCATGAGATGAGGATGGTTACTTTTGTAACCAAGCGTATAGTGAATATAGAGGGGTCAAACCACCAGTGTTTGATGTTAATGGTGGCACAATATTCTTTGGAGGAAAGCCACTAAATTTTTATCCTTATGAGTACCTTTGAATATACCAAGCATTAAGAAAAGAGATTCATGAGTGCTTGTCTTTTCGAGAGTTGTGTGAAATTGAGATAAGTATCCTATTAAAAAAAAATATTTTTCAACTCACATTATAGTAGAGTGGAACATATTGTCAAAGTTGTGTGTAGATAAGTGGAGAAAAGGTTCCAACAAAATGAAGCCTCACCATCAAAGTGTTCCACATCAAATATTTGTGAAGAAAGTGATTTAGATAAGGGTGAATTCACAATTGAAGATCCACCTTTGGAGGAGCATGAAGAAGGTAGAAATTGTTTTGTTTGTGGAATTCATTAAACAAAAGAAGAAAAGGTAAATGAAGGGGAGCGGAATTCATTGCAAGATGTTGGAAGTAAAGGAAAAAGGTGTGTAAAAGAATATCGAAACATTCTAGACATGGATAGTTGAGAATATTTTGATGGATGTTGTGATGAGATACCTACTGATGGGTATCATTGCGAGGTGCCTATTGATGGGTTCCTAAGGGTTGATGTACCTAATGATGGGTACCAAGGTAGCATGGGGGCATCTATTGATGGATGTTCATCTCTCTATGTTGGCAACATAGAGATTCATGTTAAGGATATTGCTGCAAGTACACATTCTTTTGAGCATAGAGACCTTGAAAATGAAGGAAAATACCTAGGATCGACTTCCACGTCACCTATTAAGCTTCATGAGGTTGATTTTGCAGATGATGAGGAGGAAGTTCACTCTCATGAGTCTTCCTACCTAGTAGGGTTGTTGCAGTTGGATGAGAAGAAGATTAAGAAATCCTTACAGATTCTCCATGACACTCATGCTTCAACATTAAATCTATGTTGGAGAGTTGCTTAATGGGAAGATTAATCTTTCATTGAAGCCATGGAGAATATCTGGAGAGTGATGTATGCAATCCAAGGTAATTTTTCATATATGATTTCATACATAGATCACTTGTATGAGCTTGTACATATGTTGCATGGATCATCCTTAAAGGATGAGGAAGATTTTTGCAAACTCAATAATGAGTTGATGGCCACCCAATATTCTTTGAGAAGCACTTAAATTTCCCTCTTGGAGTATAGGATGGAGATAGAAAAACTTCACTAAGGGTTGCAAAAATCACATATTCCTTGCTACACTCTATCATCCCATCCCATATGGATGATTACATTCCAGGATCAAAGGATGAACCTCATGTGATGGTGGTACATGAAGAAAATTTTGATTTGAAAATGTTTAAGGAGGATCAAGCATTTGAGTTTTCATTTGAAGCAAGTCACACCTTCATGGAGGAGTTTGAGAAGTACACCATTCTCAAACCAACCAGTGAAGGAGTACATGCATCTACTTGCTTGGCGGATGACAGTTGCAGAGGATTGGTTCATAGTTCTTCATACCATGTAGTTATAATTCAGCCACATCAATTGGGAATGAATATTGGGTGAAGGTATTCTTTCTCTTGGTATCATGTGAGGAGCAGGAAGCTCCCACTGTCTCTAATGATGATTGTAGGATCATACCATGTGATGTGACAAGCGAACCCTTCTTTCCTCACAAGGACATTGAAGAGTCCTTATCTATGGGAGATATAGATGAGAACATCCCATTTGAATAATCTATCAAATGTGATTATCTATTCAACTATTTGGTAGATAAATATATCACTGAAATCGAGGATCAAGGATACACTAAAATTGCTTACATGGGTAAAGAATTGTTTGACATGCATGCCCTTAAAGGAAGAATTCATGAGTTGCTTATATGGGAATAATGTTTTGGTTATAAGAATATGGCTGATCACATTCCATATGGATAAACAACAATTTTTTTTTCATTCACTCAATAATTGGGTGGACAGAGGCACCATTGAACTGGATACTTTGGAAGGTAAATGTTCCTTTTGTTTTTGCAATGGAAATTTTGTTATAACTAACATTTCCTTGACATGTGAGTAGCAAAAAGGATATATTTTGCAGCAATTAGATACCACCCGTACACATGCACATGAATATTAGGGTTGCAATCATATGGCATATTTCAAATAAACATGCAAGAAAAATTCAACTTGCACTCATGGCATGTTGAAAACAATAATGCTTGAAAGAAGAAAACTAGCCCAAGGTGAGATCCAAACATTGTTGGGTTTGATGACAATGGTGTTCGATGAAATGCTACATAAACCATGGGATCTTGACATTCCATGGAGTGACAGAGTGTTCCTAATGATATGTGAGTTTCGGAGGATGCAACATACTTAGTGGGATAGAGGAGGGTGAGCTATCCTTCATTTTCAAAATTTCATCCATGAGGAGAAATGGTTTGATTCCCTACATGGAAAAGCATATGGTGGATGGACTCAATAATATACTTCTTGGTGGGTTGGGAGTTTTCATGAGGATTTTTGTGGAGATGCTAAGAAGTGTAGAGGAGGGAGTAGGAGACACTTCCTAAATATGGTATTTGTCTGGGACCCTGGGATCATCTTTGGTCTCAATTATTCCAGTTGGAAGATTCATGTAGCAGAATGTGGGATAGAGAAACCTTTCAAGAGGGAAGAGATTAATAAGGTTAAGTCTTCTCCCAAAATTTATCTTCACTTTGGCCATCATCATCAGATTCTCTTGAAAGATGAGTTTTTGCAAGAAACATCTCCTTGTTGCCATTATGATCATTCTAGAATTTTGCGCATGAGAATTAGCTTGGCTAGTGCACCTATGGTTTCACCATATTACATGAGAAGAGAATATATCAAGGAATTTGGTAAGATTGTGTTGATTCTCTTTGATTACATTTTTTGTTCATAGTAGGATGTTGAAAGAAGTGCACCCTTGGCTTGAAAGCTATGTCATGAGTTTGGGTAGAACAATCATTGCGTATCAATTTGTTGAACATCAAGTTGGTTATGAGTATCTAGACATTCAGTGCATGAGGTAGAGGGAGGAGGACAAGATGTCACCATTGAAGAAGGAAAAGGGTTCCTTGACATAGAGTTCTTGATTGAGAAGCATAAGGAGCATTTAGCATATTTGGAGTGGAATAAAACCAAACTAGTAGCCCTACAATAAATCTAGGAAGATATAAAGTGGCCACTAAGGGAGGACCAACGTTTACAACAAAAGGAATAGAAAAAGGATCCCATTGCATAGGGATCCCTTGGTTGGTCTGCTCGGGAATATTAGACATATACTATAATTCAAAAAGTAAGAAATCTCTGAGTCCTTCTATGGAGGTCGAAAATTGCAATCAACACACTCATATAAAATATTCTCTAAGATATAGCTAAGAACAATCACTCTACTGGAAACCAAACCAAGGTGTTTTAATCTTGATTCAATCAATGAAGATATAAACATGGGCCTTATGAAAGTAATTTTGGGATATTAGGAACCAAGTCCAACCGATGAAGGTGTGGGAGATAGCTATGTTAATCCTCACACAACAATTAAAAAGGGTGCAAGTACTTGCCTTTGATGAATACCCTCCGAATGAGATGAGGTAGAGATTCTACATCTATATTATGTACCAAAAGCTATTCCCTTTTCTTTCACTTGGGTGAAACCTAGGAAGTTAAACTAAGGATACAACTTTGCGCTAGGTATTCGAGTGGAATGGGCGTAGGATAGAGATTCTGCGAATGGGAAAGGAACCTAGGACGCAAGTCCTAGACCCTAAGCTGTCGATAAGTAGTGGTGTCCCCTCGAGGACCTGCTACACTTTAATGAGTCCCAAACTCACATAAACCCACTATAATCCAACTGGAATGAGGCAATATGACCACTTGAAGTAGATTTACCTACCGCTTAACTCTGGTTTTAGAGGTTCTTTCTAGGCAAGTACTTTGTGTTACTAATGGATTTTACAATCTATAGCACTACTAGTTTTAATTTACAATCCCTTTGATAATTTCACTCTCCAATCCTACAAGCAAGGTCCTAGAACCAATACTACTATTGTTTTTCTATCAAAGAACAAGTCTAGTTCATTTTAGTTATGTTGCTTTTAGAGATTGTTGTTTACTTAAAAGGATGTGGAAGTAGATGCACAATAGTTTTTTCAAATGAAATAAACATAAAATGGAGCTTATTCATTCATATTAACTTACAACATCATTCGAAAGATAATGAGATTTTATGACAAATCAATGCAAAACTTATTTTCATGCAAAATGATAGCGAGATGAAAAAACACAAACTTGAGGTCTCGTAATGAAGAAAACCTAATGAATGCAAGACTTTATTTGTATTCACGTCGTAGGCTATGAAGGGATCAAATAGAAGCAAACTAATATGAATTATAGTGCATGACAAATAGTGCATGACAAGTAGATGCCAAATCATTTAAAGAAAGATTTGCTTTCTCCATTAAACATGCAATGAGAATATGCCCAAAAGGGATACTAAACACCTCGAGTTTTTAGGGCATAATAAAAAAACCACGAAATGATGATTTTGAAGGCTTAAAAACTATAATTTTGAAAATCCAAGAAACACTTAGATCCCCACTAGAATTGATTAACCCAAATATCTATTTTTTTATACTTTCTTCACCCTAACTAGGTGTTCACTCCTTTTCCTTAAGAAAGGTGAAAATAGAAGGATGCATTCGCACTTGGTTCCTATTAAAATGTGCAAATGATCACGCTTTTAAAAAATTAAAGGCATGAGGGAGACCTAGGAACCCTAAAAAGGTGAAAAACTCAAAAAAATTCTCTTGTAGATGAGCCTTACTTAGAGGCCTGAAACGTTGAGATGAAACATTTGACAATGCAACTCTCCATTTCTTCAAAATTAGTAAGTTTTTAGGGGGCTCATCTGATGGAAACTAGGGTAAGGGTATAATGGACCTTATATCACCTATTAAAGTATCTCAAAAGGGTTGATATGCCTCTAACTTCGTGAATTTAGCTTCTAACACTATACTTTTCGACCCAGATGGTAAGTAAATTTTGAGAAGAAACTGTCAAATGAACTTTCTTAGACTCAAACAAGACACTAGGTCTACTAACTAATCAAGGTTCTTGAAGAAAATTACCTTAAAGACAAGGTAAACAGAGACACAAATAGTGAGATTGTTCTCTCGAGCGTTTGTACTCAAGGCCTTACCAAATCAAAATCGATGAAAAGAAAATGAATCAAAACACCTAAATTTTTTCACAATTTTAATCATTCTAAAGGTACAAACACTACTAAACATCACCCAGATCGCTCCAAACATGATGTTGAACCTTCTATTATGCTAAGAGACTCCAACCAAAATAGGTTTTTTCAAGAAAAAAAAGGTAAATTTGAGGAAAATTCATAGATTTTGTCATATTCACACTTGTTCAATGTGGAAAACACAAACATTAATGCTTGTATCCACATCAAGGTGAAAATACACACCTACCAAACGTAGATGTATTCACAACAGGGCGTGAATGGTACTTGGGTTTGATTAACTTGGGAAAAAGCCAAGAAAAATTAAAATTTTCTATAATACTTAAGATGTCTAGGATATGCCTGTAGGGGTGTAGACTGACTGGCAAGTGCCGTGTAAATGAAGGAATGTTGTAAAGGAGGTCTCAAGTTCAAATCTCACCCTGACTTATCCATGCCCCATGCTTGCGGGCTGTGTGGACGAACCTGGGGTTATAGTGGCAGCCGACGGGAATGGACCCCGTGTCACGCGAGTACCAGAACTGCCCAGTTACCAATTCCCCAGTACAAAAAAAAAAGATGTCTAGGATATGAATGAACCTTTTTAGAGATTGAAAACCCAAAATAGAAATGTGAAATCAATAAACAGGGGTCCTATAGAAACTATCTTCCCCAGTGGATTCTACGAGATGATAAGGCTTAAGAATATGCATCGAAGATCCTATAAGTCTATATCAAGCAAGAAAAAAACATAAAATGGAAATAAGGTGAATATAGATATACAACTTTTATGAAGTCTGATCCTCGTTGCTCTTTTATCACCTTCTCGATTTCCTCCTTGATTCCCTATGACAACTTGCAATAAAAAACAAACTAGCAACCTTCCTCAAATACTTTTGATTATGACGAAGAGTTCAAATAACATGAAATAGAAATGAAAGATCAACCATGAACACTTCTTCCAAATCAATAATACAACATAGAACACACTTACTTTTGGGGGACAGGAAGATATCACATTTCCATTATGATGGTGAAAAAATACAATTCCATACCTTATTGCTTCTAGGCACCTTAATGAAGCCAAATATTTGGTCTATCTTCTCTTGCACTCCAACAACCCCACTCTAATCTTCCAAATACATACAAGGGTGAAGCCTCATAAGGGTAGTAGCTTCCACAATCAAGGGCATATGGCTAACAATAGGGATTATGGACATGGATGGGAGATGAGTGGTGTAATGAACTTGATTCCTCCAGCATAGTCTTTCTACAATGGGTGTCCCCCTCGCTGGACCATCTGATCTCCTCTTAAGTTTAATGGAGATAGTTTCCAAGTAGTTAAGTGAATTACAACCGAGCTAAATTAGTTTGAAAACTTCCATAACTCATCAATTTCATATTTTTATTATTTTTTTTGTGACATTTTAGAGGCATTCATGCCTTGCTCAAGAGAAACATGTGAATGGTTTGCACCTTGCTAGTGTTAAGTGTGTGAATGGGCTCTTTTGATGTTGCAACTATATAAGTTGAAGGGGAATGAGTTGGTATCTTTCTTTTAATGATTAGGGCCATTTTTAAGAGTCAAATCATGGGTTGTTCCATCTTTTAGTGTCATATTTTGTGAATGAACAATGCTTTCAAGTGTTGTTTTTTGAGCTATCTTTATGGACAAAGAAGTGTTGATTTGAGTTTTAACACCAATCCTTTGATTTAGAGCTTGGGGACAAGTTATCCACCCTTCCTCTAAATTAGGATTCTCATGAAAGGTGATTCCATGGATTGCATAGTTGATTCTTTCTGCAACTTAAAATACTTGTCAAGAAGGAGCCTACGGAAGTGTTTGTTGACCCTTTCTTGAGCATAGTACACTCATCATGGGGTATCTCGGGGAAGGATGGAATGATATTTCTTCTGGTATATATTTATGCCAAGGGGGAGACTTGGGAAGGATATGACAATCTGTCCTCAACATTTTAAAATATTATATTATGTTGAGAAGAATATGATAATCTAATTTATCTAGCAACTTGAAGCCAACATTCATCAATATGTGATACAAATAGGAGAAAATGGTTTAGAAGAGATCATTACCTATGATGTTATTGATGAGTACATTGTGATGAGCCTAGAGTTGGCATGCTTGAAACCATGTGGTAATGAATGAATCTTTGCACTTTTAGTACTAACGACATGTGGACACGTTGTATGCATGATGTTTTGCTTGTTTATATGGTGTATGTAAGTGAAGGTGGAAAGCTTATGCTATATCATCCTTCATTAACTCAAATAAAATCACAATTGTTTTTGAGTGGGTTAGATGAATATAATAAAACATTACATTGTAGTCATCAATTGAGGGTTTTTAATCAAGAGGGATCCAATTTTTGATATATCAAGGTTTAAGATGGATATATGTTAGTTTTATTTTTTATTTTAATTTATGAGTAAACATGAATTTTTTTAATTACTTTTTATCTTTTGTAACATTAAAGTTTAAGTTACTTTAAGTGACAACATATATTCATATTATAAATACCGAAAGTGCAATAAATTGATTCATATATATGTTATATCTATATTTATTATTAAAAATTGTGCAATGAATAATTGAAAATTCAATCAAATAGAAAAGTATTATTATTAATAAAGACCACCATATTTTTGAAGAGGTAAATTTACATCTACATCTACAAGATATTTTATACCAAATACAATTTTTAAATACATTTTTTACATCTACATGAGATATTTTATACAAAATACATTTTTTATTAATATTATTGAAGACTAATATACTATGTATCTTTTGTAAATATTTTTAGAAAATAATATTATTATTTTATTTTTTTTAAAACATTGTCATTGTTTTCTTTAGTGTGGCCACTATGGAAGACGATCAGAGTCGTGAAGTGAAATGGAAACTTCAAGGTCGTTGGCAAAGACGGCATATTCACAAACATTTCAACATTCAACTGTTAATCGCCATAACAACACAGATTCTTGTCATGTCCCATTCAAGCCCTCCATTTCTTAGTGGACTGGTTGTGTTTCTCACAAAATTAAACGCAACATAAGAAAATTCAAATGTTACAAGTCAAAACAATACAGATTGCTTTACTGCCGTGTGCCGTCTCATTCAAGCCATCCATTTCTTAGTGGATTGGTTGTGTTTCTCACAATATTAAACGCAACATAAGAAAATTGTAATGTTGATTTTGACTTGAGTTATCTGAAATGTAGCGCAACGTGTCACGCAATTAACGGATGAAACTCCGAACGTATGGCCATAGACAGTCGTTGTGCGTGTCGAGGACGGATAAGTCAGCCGACTGGGCGCCACCCTTACGCTAAAGTAGCCGCGATCCATGGAGATGCTGGGTGAGGGGGCCACTGCTCTGCCCGACCCGCCATCAACGGCACAGTCTCACTCAGTTCCAACTATGGAAAACTCTGAACTTATTGACACCTTCCTTACTCCAGGGGCGCGCAATGCCCGCACGCTATAAATACATTCTCACCCACAGTGCCACACCTGCAGCCAGCCGACTGGCATTAAAGAGCTCAACTGGTTGTGTTGTTTTTTCTAAACAGTTGAGAAGTGGTGTTTCTTGAATATTAGAGATGGCCTTCAACAATCTCATCCATGCTGCTCAACCTCTCCTCATCATATGGATTGTCATTTCCGTGCATAGAGTACACAGTGCGTGCTTTGCTTTCATCTATTTCTTCTTCTTGATCTTGATCTGCCATTCTTTTTTTAATATCATTTACTTCCTCTTTTTAAGAGTCATTGAATTAGGATTCATAGAGGTCATCCACGCGTTCGTTGATATGTTGGGGTGATGTGCTGTATTTGTTCAGGCACCATTACGACGTGCGAGGATCTGCCCGTGGAAGTCTGCGCTTTCTCGGTTTCTTCCTCTGGCAATAGATGTGTGCTCGAGAAGGCTCTAATGATGGACGGCACCATGCAATTTCAATGCCAGGTATAAACCTTAGATTTCACAACTAGATGCATAGATAATCCATTAGCGATGATCTTGATGTTCTTGAGAAAGACTAACAGTAATCTTGATGATCTTGATGTTCTTGAGAAAGACTAACAGTAATTGCATATAAAAATTATCAGTCGTCGGTTGTGATGGCTGAGAAATTGGTGGAATGGATCGAAAGCGAGGACTGCATAAATGCCTGCGGCTTGGAACGGATGGCTGTGGGCATGTCTACCGATTCTCTACTCGAACCGCAATTCAGTGGGAAGTTGTGCTCTTCCCAGTGCCGCAACAACTGCCCCAACATTGTCGATCTCTATGTCAATCTCGCTGCAGGAGAAGGTCGGTTGCTCACATCCTCTTTCTCCTGATCTCAGTATTTCATTTTAATTATTTACTTATTTGATTAGAGGCATGGTCATGGCAGCATTATCTTTAGCGAGCATGTGCGAATCTCAGAAAAGCAGATCTCGGAAACTGATCGAGAAATCTTTGTCACGCATCCCTTCCGATTCGTTTGGAGCCCCCGCACCGTATGGCAACCACATGGCGGAGTTGGGAGCTTCAACTCCCGCAACCGCACCTGTCTAAGCTGGTATACTATATTTACATACATTACGGGCAGCATCATTATACCGATGCCTATAATCTTCTGTCCGATACCAGCGTTAGTTTGGTTTAAAGTAGAGTAATTTTGTAAGTCCGTTCCCATCAAATCTTGTAAAGTAATGAAAAACCGTTTTTTTAGCTGGCTGGTCAATGACAGAGAGAAACATTGACAAAAACATAGATATTACATCCCAAATAAATAATAGAAGATTACCAGCTTTCAAGATGTATGTGTGAGCTATATTAACCGTCATTTTGAGACGGTTTAGTATGTATAGATTTCAATAATAATACGGGTAATTTCAGCTCGGCTTGTTGTATGTAATCTTCTTTCTGCAGCATGAGATTTGATTGTTTGTGTTGTAGTGGTTGACAGAGTAAGCTTATACAGACATACGTCCTCAGAAAATACATCCCAAATAAATAATGGCAGACGAGCAGCTTTTTAAGTTCGTATATGTATAGATTTCAATAATAATACGGAAAATTTCAGCTCCTCTTGTTGTCTGCAATCTCTTCACCGCCATGAGATTTGATTGTGTTATTTATTTTGCACTTGTTAAAATTGTTATCAGTTTTTTTCACATTTTGGATTTGTTTGAGCCCGACAATCAATTTGGACAGTACATTTGTTGAAAAAACGTAAATCATAATCCACTCCAAATTTCAAATAAAAACATCTTTCAACTTTATTAACTCCATTCATTCTATAGTTGTTAACAAGTGTTAAACAGCCATTCATTTTATAGTTGTTGTATTTTGTTATGCTTAAATGTATCTTAATTAAGATTTAAATAAGCTTCAACATAGTTAAAGAAACTACAACAATTTGTTTTGTTTTGTACTTATAACATTATATATTTTAGCTTTTGTTTAACAATTAATTGATTATATCTATCCTTGTGATTATATTAATTATAAAATTATAAATATAAATAAAATTAATAATACAAATATACATACACTATACACTATAGATATATAGAATTGTGTCGTGTCTTAAATTTCAAATATATTTGATATTATATTAAAGATGTTTTAACTAGTTATAGCAAAGATGTTTAGAACTCTCCTCAGAAAGTAAGTAAAACATAAAGTGAGCATAGAGAACAGAGGGCAGGTATGTTGGGGAATTTTTTGTTCCGCATTTTGTTTTTTTTGCAAGGTAATGGAGAAACTTTACACAGAGGTGTGACTACGTTATAACTCTAACATGCAATATTGGAACACGTACATTATTTTGATACATTGGAATAACTATAAATACTACAGTCGCGAGGTAGCCACATAGGTGTCAATGTCTATGTGGCACTCTTAATGGTCAAGTTTTTTGGAAAAGAAATAACCAGAATCAAAAGACATTCTTTATTTTGACCTTTCATGCTTTGTATTCAAGAGATGCTATTGGAATACAAATGAGTAGTAGCAATTACACGTAGTTTGTTTTATTTATTGAAGTTGTGCAGAATCTATTATTAATATCATATCATTGTTTATGATAAAAGAATATTATTAATATCATTGTTTATAATAATATCATTGTTTATGATAAAAGAAATATTTTTTAGTTGAAAAAAAACTTAAGAAATTTCATTTTGAACTAAGATTATTGAAAGTTATTGACTTGAGGCGAGGAGGTCTATGATAGTGTCGTTGAAATCAATAAATCCCTAGGGATGGTGTACATCCCCTCCAGATGGTATAGTTTCTCCATCAAGGTACCTCCCTACTACTAGAGGCATGGTAAGGATCATAGAGAGCCTATGAGGATCAAGTCATGATATGCTCTCTATGACCCACTTTGACATAATATGAAATGGCCTTTAAATATGGTTAAAATGCATGTCGATGTCTCCATGAGGAATCCCCGTGAGGAATAAGTTAGAAAGTCCCGAGAGGTTATGTTATTTTTTGAATCGGTGAGTTGTCCATCTCAATGGGCTATAACTCACTGGGCTGATATAATTTATAAATGGGAATGGACTGGTAAACAGGGTGCAACTCCTTCAATGGGCTGTTATAATTTTATAATTATAATAAGTTGAAATCAATAGTGAAAACCAACCATGGAAATTGTTGATGTGTTTTGACCTGGATTTCCATGAAAACAATGCAATGATCGCAAAAGTAAGAGAGACATCTGCATGAATACATTGAAACATGATCACTAGAGCGAATAAGAATTAATTATTTTCATGTTAATGAGGCAACAAACATGGACACGAAACTAATTTGTATTATATCATAGTTGCACTACATGAATACCAAGAACTTACCATTGTAGACTAATGCAAGGAAGCTACAGAAAGAACAAGAAAGTTCAAAAGATGCAAAGAAAATAACCATCTTCCAGAGATAGGAAACATTTTGATAGGTATTAAAAGACAATGTGTAAATAACATAGTTTGGACCTTTCAAGTTTTGCTCTCATGCTAAATATTGAAAGTTGTCGATTACAATACAGCAAGAGTGAAAGCCATCTTCATGTGTTCAACTTGCTTGTATGGCATGTGCAAATGTTGCTCCATATGTTATGCAATGAATTACTTATCAACTTGATATTTAACTACTATATCAATGAACATGCACATATATTTCAATTGCAGCTTTAGTTCAAATGTTGTTAGACTCAACATTTTGATAGATGCCACATTGTTATAGATGACATGAAACGATAGATTAAAGTCAAGCTGCATAATTCAATTGTCATTCTTGCAAGATTAAATTCCTTTACTTATGCCATCCACCTGCAAAGGGATGGGAAGGAAGAAATTTAGATTATAAGAATAGTTTGAAACAAAGTACTAAAATTTAAAATGTTAACCGAGTATCAAGAATAAAAGACCTTATTTCAAGTTCAAAAGTCTTGGGTCGGTGTGAAAATAGCTTTGTTGTTTTCCTATGAAATGAAATTGAATAGAAAGGATGGTGTTCTGAATTCCTTTCGAAATACTCAATTCCTGAAATAGACGATTAGCATGAAGGGTTGGATATTTAATAGTGAAATATTATCTTTAGACATCTTTCTAAAGAGCAAAAAAGTGATGGCATATATAGAGTCAATATAGTTGTAAAGAAAAACAAAAGGATGGTATATCTCCAAAAAATGCATCAGATAGGAATGTCATAGAATGAGAGAAATGAAAGGACAACAATTTAGAGAGTTGGATCAAAGTCACATTGCATAATTCAATTGAAACTTGCTGAGGAATAGCTTTTTGATGAATGGATTAAAAGTTACTAATTCTTCCTTAGACCAAGAATAAATATGTCATAACCTATAAGGGGGCGGGTTTTAGAGGAATTCCCATAACTTGCTAGAGTCATAGAACTACTTAGTTTCTTGTGTATTGCATCGAAACCCCCTCTACCCATGAATGAGTTAAATTCAAAGTAGAACAAAAATTTGTTTACTTGCTTTATGTTAATTTTTGAGCAAATATGATCTTTTAACTTTAAAACTTTAATTGCAGAATTACTGAACACTGGAATCAATAGAGCATTCAATCACATAAGTCATTATTCCACAAAATAAGATGTACCCTAGCAAAACCCTCAAAATAATGAGGATGAAAAACCCAACAATTCTTTAGAGTATAATTAGATAGATTGCAAAGATTGTCTTTTACACAGTAGCCGATTGTCTTTGGCACCTTGGGTGCTAGATACAAGAGAATATTGATGCAATAGAGAATATAGATCAATTGTGTCAACCGTACATGTACCCAACACATTAATAAAAAGCTACAAACGATGATATTGTTTGCATTTCTCCCTTCAACCCAGGTTCATATCCTTGGTTCTTCGTCAACAAAGCCTAATATACTGACCCGACAGAGAAAGGCTCAGAGGGCAGCACCTGCGATGCAGATGCAGCCTCACCCGAGATATCTCAATGGATAACTTCCAGAGCCAGGTTTCTATAGTTGGGTGGGGATTTCTTCTTTCACGACACCTTACCAACTTGCTCGACCAAAGTCAAGGGGTTTATTTTCTATTATTATTGTGTTCATTCAATATATTACTCTACTTTTCCATCAACAAAGATTGCAATAGTAATATGAAGATTTATCACATATTCTATTTATCACACATTTATCAATAGTGCGACACATGCATCTAAGAACTCATTCATAAACAAATGTTGGTTAATCTATTCATACCTACTTATTCACAACATACATTAATTCAACATAGACATATTCATCAAATACACATAGAGACAACATTTAACGTGGAAACCCATTTGGAAAAAAAAACAAAGGCTCTCTTCATCTGGCATGAGAAATACATAACACCTTTCGTCTGCACACTCAACTTGCAGACTCTGTCCTAGATATCTATAAAGACTTCTCTCCTCTCATTCTATCTAGTCTTAGGTCTCTGAAGTTTTCCTCTCCTTCACTCTATTGTCGATCCGCACACATCCTGCCTGTATCAACTCTCTTCTCTACAACTCTACAATTCTTCAACTCTACAACTATACAAAAATAGGAGCCGACAAAGAGAAACTTGGACATAACTTGGGTTCTCTATTTTATAGGCTATTGCATGTCATAATCAATTGACTCTATTATGTCTCTTGGCATACTGTCATTCCTATTCTCGCACATTCGGTTATACTAACAGTAGGCACTATCATCCAAAAAATAAAAGATGCTTTATTCCCAAAAAAACGTTATTCTAACTGACTTCTTACACATGATCACTCGAGATTTCCTTTTCAACCTTTTCACTCTTCATCTATCGTGGTTCCTTCTGTCATGGATGCTATCTTCACAACCTCTCTTTTGTCGCGAAATATTCTCCTATGGTTGCTTCTGTTGTAGCTCTTCTTCCTCGAGTGCTTCTGTTGCATCTTCTCTTTCCGTTGTAGAGTCTTATGTCATGCGACCGAAATTTTCATATTCCTGAGCTTAATTTTGATTGAATTATGCCTAAATTTTCCTAAGGACAACAGGCCCCCAACACTCACCTGTGGATCACCCCGAGCCATACCGGTATGAAACCTCCATTGTGACAACCTTACTTTGAAAATCCTGGAATATTTTTACTATCTATGTGGTCTCCTCCCCTAGTTATGCTTCTTCAAATTCTCCACAAGGTTTGAACCGATGTGTTACGACGTTGTAAGTCTTGCTAACTCTACTAATTGTTACATTTTCTGGTGTACATGTTAAATAATACATGTAACTCTTTTTACCTTTGCCTATAATTCTATGACCCTATCAGTGTGTTTCTGTTGTTGTGTCCGCAGTGTTGCAACTTGTTGCTATACTTTCTTCATATCAATAGCGTTAGCCATTTCTATGCTAAGGGAAGATTCTTCATTTCATTGTTCATCTAGGTCACCTATGACTCCAGAGTGTGCAACTACTCTGTGAATTTCTCTAATTCTTCATCGGAGATCAATGCTTCCCACATCTGAGAAACTTTCTTGAATTCCTCAGCACATAGTACATATGCCTCTTCGATACTCTTCATATCCTATGTTGTTTCTTTCCTTCTTTAGGCTTGTAAGGTTACTTCTTTAGAATGTTAGGATTGATGAAAGAAAATTTCATCAACGTCACCAAATATATCTTGAGATTCTCATAAAGTTCATTGAAATCACCAAATATATCATGTTCTTCATGTAAAGATGAAGGTGACGTCATAGGATCTTTTCTTTATTCATTGTTGTCCGAAGTGTTTTTCGAAACAACTACTTTTACCAATGGATACTTTGCATTTTGGTAGTTTTTCTCCTCGTTGCATCCAGTGGTTTAGGTGGGATATTGTCTAGTAGCCTAATTTCAATTATTGCTTCTTCGTCTTTCGGCAGTGGTGTTGTTGGTGCTTTCTTCTTATGTTTAATATACCGCTTCCCCATTGATGGACCTGATGGGTCTAGTCTCAATCCCACTAGAGGAATTACTATAATATGTTCACCTTCTTCTGTAACCATGACCTACGGTGGAACATATCTGGCAGTTTCTTCCATAATGAGTGTGGGTGAAGCATTTACGACACTAGATTCTGCATTTGTGCTTGTACTAGAAACGAAAATAATAATTCTCCATGGAAAACTCACTTCGAATCTTGCAGTTGTAGAGGGAAACCTCTCACTTGGATGCAACAGAATTAAAACTGAAACTTCAGCTGGAAGGTAATAAAATATACCTGTTCAATCAGTTATTCCTTCACATGAGCGAACAATGAATGGAAAGGTGGCAGTGATTCTGTCACATCAACCAATCGTCTGAATCATCATACAGAAACCACCACACAAACCATCTCTCTCTAGTCACATCAGTGGTAGTTATTATGCAATAATGACGAAAGTGACCAAAAATCATGCAATCAAAATCACTCACGTTTTTTAATTATTACAACTAGTTGTCATTTATGGGACTCAAGTTCATCTTGTGACAAATATTCTTTTTCTATGACTTGTAGTCAACCTTTGACATATTTCTTTGATTGTGATAGATTGATTGCCTTTTCCACCCTTTTTCATTTGCGACAGGAAGATACTCTGCGAAACCTTTTACTTCCTCTTGCAACAGACTTGTAGCCTGCGATTAAAACATGAAAATAAAAATACTCTGAAGATTTTTTCTTTTGCTTTGTCTTTTCTTTTTTCCTTTTTCTATTTTTTTAGTTGAACAAGTCGCGGCTATCCTGGTAGGGATCTATCCAACTTCCATTCACCAATCCTTTGATAGGTGTTCCATCTAACTTCTGTGGTTGCATTGCATCTCCGTTAGTGATATGAATTATGTTATACGGTCCTAGCCAATGTGTTTTCATCTTTCCCAGATGCTTTAAAAAATTGTTATCATACAGAAGAATAAGTCCTCCAACTTGAAATCACTTATTCTTGATGTGGCGATCATGACATACTTTATTTTTCTCCTTCTCAATGTTTTGATGATAACCTACAACAAAACATTCTTCTTCCAACTATAGTAGTTGTGACAATCTTTCCTTGATAGCACCAACATATATTATCTTTCTAATAGAAACAATCCTTAGGATGGGTACAATATATTACATTGACATCACAACCTCTTGGAAATACATTAGGATAAATGGAGTTCGACCTGTAAACTTCTTACAAGTCATGCAGTATTCCCACAAAATTGTAGGAATTTTTTGGTCCCACTCATCTGCTTGAACATTTCAAATCTGTGTCAACACATTCTCTAGGATCTTGTTGAATTCTTTGACAACACCGTTCGCTTAAGGGTGATATGGCATTGTCTTTCTATGTTGGATATGGAATTATTCTATTAAATCTTTGATTAACTAATTGACAAAATGCATACCTTGGTCACTTACCAAAATATTTGGGCATTTGAATCGAGTCACAACATTATTGAACAAGAAATTGGTAGTAGTCGTAGTAGTACAATCACTTAATGCTGTTGCTTCATCCCATCTTGTTAAGGAATCAGTCATAGTAATAATATATATTCCATATGTTCTCTTCCTTGTTGGACTAATAGGTCCCACAAAATCAACATCCCATTTGTCAAATGCCTGCAAAGTTATTTGCGGTACTAGTGGCATTTCATCTCGTCACGACGACTTTCTAGTTCTCTAACAGATATCACAACTCTGATAATATTCTCGACCATCCGCATGCATGGTGGGACACCACAATCCTTCTTGTAATATCTTTCACATTGTAGCTTTTCCAGCATAATGGCCTCCCGTGACACCAGCATGTGCTTCATTCAATATCATTATTTACTCTTGTTCTAAGACAATGACGAAGAATCTCATCAGTGCTCATCTTATATAATTATCCAGTGATCAACTAGAAGTATGCATCTTGCACAACTAACTGTTTCTTCTGTATAGTAGTAAATTTAGCTGTGGCATAGACCATACTCAAAAATTGTATGATGTCTCTATAATTATCATTAAACATTGTTATCACAAATAATTGTGCGTCAGGGAGACTATCATCGAGATTAATAGGTTCTTATCCACTCTTGATCATCGATAGATTTTCTGGCACTGAATTCAGTCGACCTGGCTTAGCAATGAATTCAAAGTCAAATTCTTGCAAAAGGAGAAGCTATTGGAAAAATCCCCCCGCCCCCAACACTGGCTTATTGACCAGGTATTTCAATACTGAATGATTTGTGTACATTTTGAAATGTCCACCCAACAAGTGGTATGAAATTTTTGCATAGAGTATACCATAGCTAATCCCTCTCTTTCTGTCGTGGTATAGTTCTTCTTTATTGTTGATAATTTCTTGCTAGAAAAGGTGATAGGATGATCAATTGATTATTCTCCAAGTTGTGCTAGTACCACACCAAGCACGACAAACGATGCATCGACATGTACATGAAATTCCTTTTTCCAATCCAGAAAGACAAGTATTGGCACTCTAACAATATTGTTCTTTAAGGTGTCCATACTTTCTTAGAATTTTTTCATCCATTAGAACTTAACATCCTTATTCAATAAATTCTCATCGGAGTAGTCACCTCTGCATATCCTTTGATAATTTTTCAATAGTATCCTGTATGTCCCAATGTTTTTCTTAGTTGCTTCAATGTGGTATTTAGTGGTAGGTCGACGATACTCACAATTTTAGCAGGGTCAACCAATATTCCATAATGACAAACTACATGGCCCAACAGAATTCCAAAAGGGGCATAAATATACATTCCTTTAAGTTCAAGGAAATATGATACTAGAGACACCATTCCAACAACATTATGAGGCTCTCAATATGATCCTTAATGAGCCTAAATACCGTCCAATCATTGAATTAGACTTCAATAAATTTATGAATAAAATATTTGAAGGTCACCACTACTATCCTGGAAAATATAGAAGGAGCATTATTGAGTCCAAAGGGTATTACCATGTATTGGAAACAACCCCACTCCATTGGAAAGGTTTTCTTCTGTTGATCTTCCTTTGTGATTTTGTTTTGATGGTAGCTAGAAAAACCATCAGTAAAAGAATAACTTCTTGAACCCCAACACTTTCTAATACCTCATCCGTAAATGGAGTTGGAAATGGGCCATGTAAACAAGCATCGTTCAATTTACTTAGGCCAATGCAAAGATTTACTTCACCAATAGCCTTCTTATCTTGCACTACTATCAGACTTATCCATTCTGATTCTTCAACATGCTCTATGATACCTACATCCAACATTCAGTTCAATTCTATCTTGACTTTTTCTTTATACCATGGTTTCAGTGGGTATGGTCGTTGCTTGACAGGTTTTGTGTTGGGATTTAATGATATTTTGATTTCTCCAAAGTCTCCAACAATCCCTTTCATTTCTAAGAATTTTGTAGGAACAAATCTTGAAACTCATGCCATAGGTATGTAATTTTCTCGATAGTTTCTTTATCCAAGTAATCTCTAATATTGGAAAATTTTGGATTCTATGGGGAGCCAATGTTAATTTTCTTTATTTTTAGGTGATTCAGAAAATTATCACTAGAAATACCAAGTACTTCCACTACATGCGTACCTTTAGACTTTGGTGTGTTTACATCAAGTGGGTCATCATCATCAGGTTCTCCCATCACATTATAGCACTCTATTAAGTGTTGGATTGTTCCATTGCTCGGATTGAATTTTGTCATTGTGATAGGGATATATTCAAATATATTTGACTTAATTACTTGCAATCCAACATCAATCGAAGGATGATAATGGAAGACAAAAATGTGAGTGTGAAGCTAGTAGCTAATTCATCCCATTCAATAGTCACTTGTCTCAGTTCAATTGATGTATACCATCTCCTTGGTATCATGTATAATGTGTGTATGAATTGATGGACCCATTAATGTCATGGGCATACCTCCCATGTCTCATGAACATACTTGATATGCTCATAAGGATTAGTTAATCCTGTATACTTTTGACCAGTATAGATGATCTCTTCTATGAATCATATCTCCATAAACTGTTGGCATTGTGGCAATTCTGAGATAGATTCTTTATGTGTGACCCACCATTTGGTAGGTGTAGCTTTGAGTGCAAAGTCCAGGGAGGAAAAGCACTTAGGTTCTGTGAATTTTTATTCAAATTCTATCAGAAAATATGCAAGGTTAGGTAAACCTTCATATATGGGTATATCACTTACCTCGATTCCTACTTGTCACACATATTGTGTAATTCTCTCTGATCTTCTCATGGATACTTCATGCATCTGATTTTGCCTATTTTCCATTGCTTCACCAGAATCCGATGTACCAGAACTAATACTCTGGCAACTAATATTTTTGTCAGTCGTTGAATTCACATAATCGTCCCTTGTAGACTTGATGCTATAAATATGGTCCAGATAGTCACCTTATCCTTCACTATTTACTCACTTGATGTATCTTTGACCTTCTAGTGGATCAATTGGTGCGACCACGCTTAGTTATGAATATTCAAATGTTAAGATTCTTTTCTTAAAATTGATGATGGTCTGATTATCAATCACCCAGTTGATCACCAAAAGTGTAGGATATGGATTTTTGTCATCGAAAATGTCGATTACTTCAAAGTCAGCATACGTTCTTAGGCCTTCTACCTCAAAAGGCATTTGAGTCAGTTGACCGATAGGTATGACTTTCGATTGATTTGGTAATCGAAGTTGGACAGGATACCACTCAAGTCGGTGTTTCTTCATGCTTTCCCATGTTTGTCTTATCAAAATGTTAACATCAGAGCCTAAGTATAGGATAATATATTCCATATTGTAGTCTCCTATCTAGGCGGTCATCCTTAATGCGATACCGGTCTTTAATATTTTTTCCACATGGTTAACCCTTCTATTTGGTCGTGCCTCTTCTTGAGGTTCTTCTATTAGAGCTGTCAATTATGCAGCATCATATTTATCTTTTATTAGCGATAATAAAATTTTTAAAAAATCCTTAAGCTTACTAACCTTTCATGTCGATTGCTTTCAGAACAGTTGGTAAAAAATTTCAGGCATCTCCATTATTGGTCTTCCAGGTAGTGTAGCAGGAGAAGTCGATGCTTGATTCTTGTTGACGAATTCTAGTCGCACGTTCAAGAATACTTCCTTTTCTTTTGGACGTCAAAATACACTTTATTTTATGTTGTCGGTCACACATGCAGTTGTTCAAGCTATGTTTCTTGGTCTGCTCAAGTCGCAGAACCTCTTGTTGTTACGGAAGTTATGTGTGGTTCCCTCGGCTCAACATAAATATTCTGGATATTTTGATTAGGGTTCAGGTTTGGATTGTTATATTTTTAACATTAAGCTAGTATTATATTAGGATCTTTAACTGAGAGAATAACAAGCATAGAAATCAAACACAAGAGAAAATGAATGTCAAAACCCCAAATTTTCCCAAAAATTTAAAATTTTGAAATAACATAAAATGCTAAGACTACAGTTTATTAACAGCTAACGATTAGCAATAAAAGAAACAGTTAATAGATTAGTTTGCCCAAACTCAATTCGTTAACTCAACAGTTTTCTTATTAACACAATCTTAAGTTTGACTTGCGCATTAATTTTTCATTTGGTTTACTGATGAGTTCTATTTATGACAGTAGGTGGAATCTAACTTTGAATTCCAGGGCTTACTTAGCATTTATGCTAACACAGATGGATTACTTGTTCTTACAGGTTTACAGGTATGAATGACCGAGTATCGTCTTTAAATTCATAAGGCATCCTGCAATATTTCTATTTGCAATTAATAAGCTTAGATTACAAGCTGTTGTAATCCAACCTACTTCTGTAAGGTAACACAATTTGTTTTCTTCTGTTGCTATTGTAAACTAAGTTCAGATGATTGTATTTCTTCCCGTAGAGTATGTAGCAATAGTACTACTTCCTTTGGTTCTGAACAATTTAATTTATCTGCTTGATAATCTTTATTTCAATATGCATACCCTAGCAATTCTATATTACATTTCTTGTATTAAGTTCTATCTAAGAACACCTTCTAGGATTGGTGTTTTTCTTACAGAGCCAATATTTTCATCTTATGTTAACCTCAGTAATTTGGTAAAAACATAAAACTATATTCCAAGTAATGAGAAACTGCCACAACTTCTAAGATAAGATCTCATGGATTTGCATTAAGTAAAAGAGTTCATAGGAAAAATGTTCTTACATTTCACTTTGCCATTACACAATTTGCTAACAAAACTTTGCTAGTTTCTAAGATTTATAAATATGCATAAACTATTTGTTTATCGACATAAAATTTTTTATTATGTTGCATTTGCATAATACTTATGATCCTACTCAAAATGATGCTATGCAAAGTACTCAAGTTGAATGCTGTGTAATAATTTATACCACCATGAAAAGAATCGGAACTAATAGATAGTTATTCTTACACCATTAACTAGACTGTTTATAAGACAATGATTTCATAATTATCTTAAAATACTATTGATAACAACTTAGTCATTACACCACCCATCACACTATAATGATATTACTATACAAGCTTTGATGAGTTATAACCATTTGAAAAGGGGTTAATACTTATATAGATATTGTGCATATTATAACGATAATGTTTATGTAATCTTTTAACATCTCCCATGTTAATTATTAGTATAAACTTACTATAGAGAAATACAATTCTCACGAGATTTATTAACCAAAATCTCGTATCATTGTTTACCAATAAATTATGCAAGGTTTCTTTTTGGATTACGAGGTTATACAATTATAATATGTGCTATGTTAATGTTATTAAAACACTGCATACCTGCGCTAATGATGAGCTATACACCAATGTAAAAACAAATATCGTATGATATAAAACCCATGAAAACTATAGTGTTTTAACGTTGTTTGATGAAATCATTTGAAATAAATAATTGGTGATTATTGAACGCAGGTGACTATGGAAAGTCGACCCACTGCATGAATATATTATTGCAGCCACATGGAAATTCCTTGGCCATGCACTGGTTATATATATACTTTTCAACCCTAACCCTTGGCTTATTCGAGCTCTGACATTTGGGTTGGCCCTTTGGGCTGTTCTGCAAGCTTCCATGGTGGCTGTGAGTGGAAATTAGTTGCAGAGGCTCTAACGCATATGTTTGTTGTGTATTACTCCCTTGAACTGGGTTCTGTTGCTCACCTCCACTATAATTTCTTTATTTGGTCAGGGTTCACTGCCCTCCTTGCACAGGGCTTTACGGCCCGCCTGTAACTCCTTTTTCTGCCCTTCTATCGTGGTCTATCATTGGTGAAAGCTTGAGATTATTGTGTGTGATTGTGAAGCTCCTTCATCGTAGGGTTTTAGAGTTTGGTTTTCCTACTTGTATGGTGGTGACAATCCAACTCCATGCTTGTTGACTCCTTCACAGCCATTGCTCAGGCTTAACTACACCCTTGTTGTTAGTGTGAAAAGCACCAGAGTCCCGTCGTCTCCATCCTCGGCGAGAATGAGGGTTTGGATCTTCTTAGCATTGGTTGTGGCATTGTTATTCCTCCGAGGTTCCATCATTTTCACTTCCAGCTGAGGTAAGTAAAATAATTAAGAGTTATTTCTATTTACGGTTCCATTCTGCATAAGGGTTTTTGAATTTTAAATAACTCTGGTTCTTTTACAATGCAGGTTGGCTCATCTCCAAAGTTAACAGTTGTGTTGCAGAGATGGCTCCACGAATAGTCCACGGTAAGCTCTGATTTCAAACATGGTTCTCCCTGCTTGTACAGAATTTTGTAGTTGGAAGAAGTCTCAGTTGTGTTGCACCCAGTATTGGGTTGTTATTCTTCATTTTTATAGTTTTTATTTTGGTTTATAACCCTTGCTTTTCGCAAGGTGACTTCAGCTTGAAGCTGTAACTAGTAAAGCTCTCCTCTTGTTCTAGGGTTGCACTTATAGTTTTGTAATATTTTGTTAATACTTGTTCATACTCTAACACAAGATATGGGTGCTCGGCTCTTAGCCGATTTTTTGTACTCGGTTAATGTTTTGACTTACATTCGGCCTTCGGGCTTGTTGATATAATGTGAATATATTTTTTTAGGACAGTCTATCTTCAGCTTTCATTCGTTTTCATTTATGTACTTTTATTTTATCTCTATGTAAATGAGTTAAATTCCTCCTGTTAATACTTATATAAAAAGAATTTAAGTTAATTACTTATCCTAGGTTACAACTGTAATGGTTTTTGCATATTATTTAATACTGGGTAACTTTGGCTCAGAATTACAAGCTAGGGTTTTTACCCTATTTGACTTGTAGGATAATAATTCCTTTATTGTTTTTAATTATTTTAGGTTACTGTTAACAGTATTTAAAACTATTCCAGTAACTCAAGGATTTCCTAAGTTAGGGTTTTTATGAAAGTAATCTCTGTTTCTTTTTAAAGATTCCTTTAGTTTGTTTTAAATAAGTTCTTAATTTGTAAACAAAAATGTTGAGTTAATCCTATTATCTGTAAGTACTATAATTTCTTAAACTTGTAATTGTACATACAGCTTGTTAATAAAGACTGTGACTGTATTAGTTTAATTCGTTTAGTAGTATTATATTTTATTAGCTTAACTATTTTCTTTTAAATTACTAGGAATTGAAATAAGGGTTTCGACCTTGTCATTATTCCTTCACAAGTATAATCTGTTTGTAAAAGTTACAGGACAATTACTCGTTAAAATACTTATTTAATTTAACATAAGTTACTATTGTATCTTAGTTGTTTTGATTATAAAAAAAAAATGTTGTTGGAGCTAAATAATCCTTTGTTAAGATATTCTTTATCTTTAGATTAATTTGTCTTTAGAATTTATTTATGTTACTAAACCCTACCTAGGGTCTGAATAGTTGCAGGATAAGTTCGTTATTATTATTAGTAAAGAAATAAATTAAAAGAAACATACTTAATTCATTGTTTAACATAATAAGATAAGCATTATATTTGAGTTGTTTTTAATTCTTCTGTTTCAGGTTAATAGTATAGTTTACAAAAGAAAGTACCGTGTAAAAGAAATAACTTACCTACTTGAACAACTTGTGAATATAATACATTGCTATCAGTAAAAATATTATGGCTATTTCTTTTCTAGCATTCTTATTATAACAGTCCGGTTTAAACAATAAACTTAACTAGGCAAATTAATATTCTTTTCTGAAAACAACTATTTATAGAATATAAATGATTCCAATACTTTGAAATACATAATAACTCTATTCGTATCAGATTTCTTTCTTATCCTTCATTTGTTTTAAAATATACTGCCTGTGCTAGAGTACGGTCTAGTCCATTCCAGACGTGGAAAAACACAGGTAGGATTGTTTTTCATCAACTACAGATTCAACATTTCAAATAACAGTCTGGTTTAAACAATAAACTTAACTAGGCAAATTAATATTATTTTCTGAAAACAACTATCTACAAAATATAAATGATTCCAATACTCTGAAATACATAATAACTCTATTCGTATCAGATTTCTTTCTTATCCTTCATCTATTTTAAAATATATTGCCTATGCTAGAGTACGGTCTAGTCCATTCCAGACATGGAAAAACACAAGCAGGATTGTTTTTCATCAACTACAGATTCAACATTTCAAATAAATTAAGGATTACAATCTCTATCAGTTCACTACTAAACATTTAAACATCCATTAATCATTCAATTTCACATATAAACTTTAAACACAACAATATAAGAGACTGTAGAACTTGTTTAAGCTGGACAACAACAGTGTTGGGAGGCCATTCCTCCCTACCAACTCCTAGAGAGCACTCAAACAGTGTCTCCTCAGGACCCTCGAGCCTGTTCCTGGTCTCCTTGGATGAGAATTGGTGGAGCTACAACAAAATACTAGTCCATTGACTCAGTAATAACTCTGCACTCAGCAGTAAGATCGTTTAGCTGAAAAGTTGCACTAGATCACTATCTGCATTTTACCCCTCAAACACCTTCCACCAATTCCCTTCCCATTGAAATCCTTTGAAGTACATTCACCTGAACGATTCTCCTCTTGGAATGAGCAGCCCCAGCTCTCTTCAATGGGCATTTTTATTAAGATTGCCTACGTCTTTTTGGGTTAGTTGTCATTAATTGAGCCACCTGCTATGATCCCACTTTCTTGGGGAATCATGACCCCAAATGTAGGGAGGTTTCCACCTGCAACATTGGAAGTGTTTGAGGATGCTTCCACTTGTCTATTTGCTCTCCACCCAGTCTACTCCACCAACTTGACCAGTAAACACTCTTTTAACAGCTCTCCCAAGCTGTTGTCTCCACTTTTATTTATTTATAATTAAAATATTCAGAATTACATTCAACATCCTTGACTCTATTGAGTCATCAATTACAACTTAGCATAAAATTTAACATATTGTCTTGAAATAAAATCAAATATAATAATATTATTTTTTTGCAAAATTGTGGTATGTGACAATGAACACAGTGTTTTTCCTCGGGGAAACCATAAATGGAGAAAACCCCGCAACTTCCTCAGAGATAGAATCAACACCAAAAAGTAAAACCCCAAAACATTAAGATGATCGCCCGATAGCAGTAACCTCTTTCTTTCTTTTCCCAGTGTCTTCTTCTTCCTCAGCTATGTGCTACAACTAAGTGTGAGCGTGAGTGAGTGTGTGATAAATAGAGAGGCTAGCTCTCTATTTATGCTAATTCCTGACTTGACTAAACCCAACTAGGGCCGACTTCACTAGGTGAGTCTAATAACCCTAGTGCCTCAGAATTGCGGGAATTCAACCCTTAACCAATAGGAGGGTTACCCATAATGACTTGACATGACTTGTTTACATTATAGAACCTCCCGATAGGAACATCGGGGCATGACATGACTCAATTACATTACAAATACATCCCGGAATAAACATCGGGTTACAATACATAAGGAATACAAGTGAATACATTTTGAAGTTACAATTACATCAACACTCCCTCTTAACTAGGAAGGTATTCTCTCAACACAATTTATCATCACAAGTCTTCTTCTCTGTATCATCTAGATCATCGTCAAGTCCTTGTCATCTTCATCTTCAAGTCATCTTCATCTTCAGATTTGGATCATCATCATTGGATCTGGACCATCACTCGATTTGGATCATCACTGGACATCATCACTGGATCTGGATCATCACTCAACCTGGATCATCACTGCTGGATCATCACAAGTGCTATCTCATGATTCTTCTTGTCACAGGAAGTTATAGAGAGCTAGCCCTTTATCATGTTGGTTGTAGGCCTAGCCTCCATGTAGGTCTTCTTTAGTGCTTATGTCTGACACCAATTCAGAATGTCCCATTCTGACCATGAGAGGAACACATCCAACACCATGTCAGAAAGGCATGCCCAACACTCACATCTGATCATGTAGGAACCAATCCTATAATCAAATCAGAAAGTCCTAGCACTCACCTTCACCAGCATGATAGGGCACAACTACTATCATCTGTGAAAAGGCTTAGCACTTACAATCACCAGCATGATAGGACAAAACTACTATCATCTGTGGAAAGGAATAGCACTCACATCCACCAGCATGGTAGGACACACCTACTACCATCTGTGGAAAGGCACATCACTTAAAATCACCAGCATGGTAGGACACACCTACTGCCATCTGTGAAAAGGCACAACACTCACATCCACCAGCATGATAGGACACACCTACTATCATCTGTGGAAATTCCAGCACTCACATCCACTAGCATGATAGGACACACTTACTATCATCTGTGGAAAGAATCTGCACTTACATATGATCATGTGGGAACCAATCCCATAGTCACATCAGAATGGCTCTCAGTTCCAAACTGAGGATTCCTGGTAATTGACCAGGTGTCTTCATTCAAAGAATGGAAGTAGCCCTTACATCTGACACTAAGTCAGAATGACCAACACTCACATCTGACATGGAAGGAACCAATCCTCTCACCATGATAGAATGGCAACAACCCTTATATCTGATCAAGTGGGAACACATCCCACAATCACATCATAATGGCAATGCACTCATATTTGATCATGTGAGAACACATCTGACAGTCATATCAAAATGGCCCTCAGTCCTAGACCGATTATTCTTGGTAACTAACTAGGAACCTCCATTCAAAGAATGGAAATATCCCTTATATTTGATCATGTAGGAACCAATCCTACAGTCATATCAGAATGGCTCAACACTCATATCTGACATGGAAGGAACCAATCCTCTCACCATGATCGAATGGCTCAGCCCTTACATCTGACCATGGAAGGAACCAATCCTGTCACCATGTTAGAATGGCTCACGGACTCATCACTTCCCCTTAGAAGGAACCTCGATATGGAGAACACCAAGCTTCTCCCTGAAGTACTCAAACTTCACTTTGGCTAATGGATTCGTCAACACATCAACTATATGTTCATTTGTTGCAGCATACTGGAGCTTCACTACTCCCCTCTGCACCATATCCATGATATCGTGATACTTGATCTCGATATGCTTCGACTTGTCATGGAAAACTGGGTTCTCTAACAACTTCAAACTTTTGTTGTCGCAATATATATAAGTAGCATCCAATTGGAGATCAAATAAATCAGACAGTAGCTTCCTCAACCATACTGCCTCACAACTAGCTGAACAAGCTACGACATACTCTACTTCAGCTATACTCAGTGCCACACATGATTGCTTCCTGCTAAACCAAGAGATCACACCTGATCCCATACTGAAGCAACACCCTGAAGTGCTCTTCCTATCGATGGCGCTTCTTGCGCAATCTGAATCAACATAACCCTCCAGGTTAGTCCTCTGACTCGCCTCATACTTGAGCCCATAATCAACTGTACCCTTCAGGTACCTCAGAATATGCTTTGCATCAATCAAGTGAACATGTCTCGGATCTGTCAAGAACTGGCTCAAGGTGTTCACAACAAAGCAAATATATGGTCTCATGTTTGTTAAGTACATCAAGGACCCAATCATCTAACGATACATCATAGCATCAACCATCTTTGATGAAGCATCACTCAATAGCTTCAGGTTCGATGCCATAGGTGTGGTCATGGCCTTGCAGTCCATCATCCCAAACCTATTCAAGATTTCTACCGTATATTTCCCTTGTCCCAGGGAAATTCCATCTACATTCTACCACACCTCCATGCCTAGAAAATAATGCATCATACCCAAGTCCTTCATTTTGAATTTGGTAGCAAGATTCCTCTTCGTATTAGCAATCACCCCATCCATACCTGTTACAAACAGATCATCTACATACAGTAGGAGCATCACTGGGTTACCATCTTCAACCCTGTAGTAAAGGTTGGAATCTGCTTTAATCTTGGTAAAGCCCAAACTAGATAGAAAGCTATCAATTTTGTCATACCATGTCCTAGGTGCCTGTTTCAAACCATATAAAGATTTCTTCAATATACATACATGAGAATCCCTGTCATGTGTCTCAAAACCGAGTGGTTTCTCCACATACACTTCTTATTCTACTACACCATTCAAGAAAGCAGTCTTGACATCCATTTGGTGTATCTTCCATTTCATTACTACAGCCAGAGCAAGTATTGATTTGATGAAAGTGTATCTGGATACAGGTGCAAAAGTTTCTTCATAATCTATTCCTTCTTTCTGGGAGAAACCATGAGCAACAAATCTTGCTTTATATTTCTTTATGCTACTGTCTGCAGCATGCTTGATCTTGTAGATCCATTTGGAAGTTACGACAGACTTCCCTTCTGGTCTTGGGACAACATCCCAAACATCATTCTTCATGATCGATTGATACTCTTCGATCATAGCATCCTTCCATTCTTTCCATTCTGTCGCTTCTTCATAATTGGAAGTTTCTTTATCAATGAAGTCACATAATAAGGCTACATAACCAGAGCAGGACCTAGTTCTCTTTCTTTCTCTGTGATTCTCTTCTAGAGCCCCATATCTTTCTGCACCTTGGATAGCTTCTCGTACCCAAGCAAGTTTCCTCTTATGAGGATTCTTCTCATGAGGTGGATCTATAGGTTCTTGAGGTTCTTCAAATTCTCGATCTTCTTCATTCATGGTTGTATCATGAATCCTAGGTGCTTCTGTTTCTTCAGGTTCTTCAACAGGTATGTTTTTGGATTTGTTGTAAGTTGTGTCTTTATCAAATGTCACATCCCTACTGATGTCGATCTTCTTGAATCTTGGGAAGTATATTCTGTAAGCCTTCGAGCTTTCAAAGTATCTCACAAATATACCCTTCTTTCCTGAAGGATCTAATTTTGTCCTTTTCTCTTTTGGAATGTGTATGTAAACTGGACAGCTGAATATTGTGAGATGGTTGACTTTTGGTGTTTTGCCAAAAAATAATTCTTCAGGTGTCTTGTTCTTGAGTTCTATGTGTGGAGTATAGTTCTGTACATACACTGCTATTCTGGCAGCTTCTACCCATAGATGCATAGGAATATCTTGATCATGAAGCATAGCTCTTGCAGCTTCCATGATAGTTCTATTCTTCCTTTCTGCAATCTCATTCTGTTGTGGATTATAAGGAGTGGACAACTCCCTCTTAATCCACAAGTCTTTGCACAACTCTTTGACTTCATTTTTTGTGAATTCTCTGCCATTATCTGATTGAAAGGTCTTGATGTTCTTTTCTGTGTAATTCTCGATCAAGGCTTTGAATTCCTTGAACTTGTTGAATACTTCATCTTTGTTCTTCATGAAGTAAATCCATGTCTTCCTAGAAAAGTCATCAATTAAAGAAACATAGTATACATACCCACTTAGTGAACTTGATGACATTGGACCGCATAGATCGGAGTGGATGATTTCCAAGATTCCTTTTGCTTTTATCTCGCTACTTGGACATGTCTTCTTTGTGTTCTTTCCTTTCACACATCCTTTGCAGACTCCATCATGTTTTTCTTTAATTTCTGGAAGAACTTCAACAACTTTGCTTGCAAGTGGTAGTGCTCAGTATTGCACATGTGCAAGCCTTCTATGCCAAAGTTCATTTGGCTCTACTGTGTCATGGACCAAGGCTTTTTCTAGATGGCCCTTCAATTTGTACAATCCTCCTTCTTGTTCTCCAATCACTACTGCATCATTAATAGTCTTTCCTTTTGGCCACATGATGACTTGACCATCTATAAATGCAACCCTCATTTCTTTTGCATCTAATGTAGATATGGAGAGGAGGTTCTTCTTTAGTTCTGGTACAAACAATACTTCCTTCATTGTCATAGACTTTCTAGAGTCTAGCTTATAGGAGGATTCCCCACTACCTTTTATTGGATACTGGTAGTCATCTCCGAGCTTCACCTTGTGAGGTGATTCATGTTCTGATAGTTTCACAAAGGATTCCTTGAATCCTGTGATATGTTTGAAAGCCCCACTGTTTATAAGCCAATCATTGCTTCCATGAGTAATGTTTCCCATGAGAGTGAAAATCAAAACACATTCTTCCTCACTTGAAGAATCTTCACTTTCATATCTGGTTCTCTTTGTTGAAGGTTCATCATCCTATGCAGCATGAGCATGATGTCTTCTCTTGTTTCCCTTCTTATTGTAAGAGACATTTTTGTTTCTAGGACATTGTCTAGCATAGTGTCCTTTCTTGTCACATGTATAACATCTGATTCTAGACAAATCTTTTCTAGTGTTTTTTATAGCCCAAAATGACACATCTCTGCCTGTGACCACTTTCCCATGATTTCGTCGCATGTCGGCACTTCATGAAAGTCACTAAAAAAACACCTATCTTGGAGGACCCATATATTGAGTTCTGTAACTCCGTTTGACCTCATTTCTACATCGTTGGAAAGGTATTTCAGTTAGCTAAAACTTTCCAGAAGACAACAAAGTCTGAAAATGCCCAGAAATACCTTAAAAATGTGTTTTTTGTGTATGCGTGACTCTCCTTATGTACAACCCGCGCATCACTCGCGACTCTTGTGTTTTGCAAGTCACGCATGCATATATTCGCGGGTTTCTCTTGTGTAAACTTGCGTATCATGCACAGGTTTCCCTCCTATAGACCTGCGCATCTGTTTCTTAACATTAAGACATAAAAAACACGCCTTTTTGAGTTAGTTTGGGTAGTTATGCAACTGACTCCTTCAGTTGTAACCACTTTGGCTTCGCCCCTAACTCTTCTTCACCATATAAATAGAGGTAGGGAGGTTCATGAAAGGGGAATTGGAATTTATGCATTGTTATGCTGGAGGAACCGGGACTCTCTTTGCCCACACCTTTTCCCTGGAGGTCTTCCCTTTGTGTTGCAGAGCTTGGAGGCTGAGTTCTTTGGAGAAGAGAAGCAGCAGAACCAGATCAAGGTTTCGTGAGGTGCCAAACTTGAAGAGAAGGTATACTTGTACTTGTTTTCAGGATTAATAAAGATGTGATGTCCTTCTTCTTCCCAAATCATTGTTCAATGTGTGATTGAATCTCTGTTTATGGTCATATGATAATGTTATTCAGATCTTTATCTCATGTTTATTTGATTAGCATTAGTTTATATGTGGTCATAATGGTTTGAGGAAGGTATAACTTAGTTTGCAGGTCTCTTGGAGCGAGAGGAGCAAGAAGAGGATTGAAGAGAAAGCTTGGACCAGCCTTTAGTTAATCAGGTGTGGATCTTTCTCATCTCTGAAACTTGTTGTTATATGCTTGCTGAACATTGTGCATCTCTCTTTCGACCCCAGTACATTGATGGCCTCTTAAACCCTAGCCATATGACACTTTCCTTTACAACAGAACCGGCGACTCTGCTGGGGATAGCCTTGTCTGTTTGGGGTTTTTCTCTTGATTTCTTTCAGCTTTTGCATTGTTTCAGGTCCTTCTTGCCACTTAGGAACACCTTTTCAGTCTGATTACATACTTCCCCTGCCTTCTTAGGGTAATTTTTTGACCTTTTTGGGATTTTGCTGCCTATGCACGGGTTGTTGTTCTAGACAGTTGCGAATACAATCTTGTATGCGCGGGTTGCTGCATTGAACAGTCGCGCATCATTCGCGACCTGCCCTTATAGACAGTCACGTATATACCTGGAAGTTAGGATTTTTAAGTCAAGTTTTTGCTTGTTCCCTTCTTCAGGTAATCCCTGTTTGTGAGTGGTTTCTCTTTATGAATATTGTGTAGCCTGT
>LPNX010586095.1:156928-212055 GCA_001517045.1 Pseudotsuga menziesii
TTCCAATTATATGGGGAATCTGGCAATGTCTCCTACATTGAAGATTTGTTTCGTTGGTCCTCTTTCATGTCAAAAGCTGCATAAGTCACTTTTGTGTCGTGCTCACTGTTCAAGGATTAAACCTTTGTCAGCCATTTTGCAGTTGCCTTGACCTTTTGTGTCGGCCATTCCCTGGTATCCGTTCATTACATCATGTCTTCAGCGGTCCTTTTTGTGAAATTCAGTACCAATTCCAGATCCAATTAGTCTTTGAATTACCTCGTGTTGGATGATGAAGGATGCCTTAATGCCTTCCTTCCAACGGATCTCTTCCTATCGACTGCAACACATCTTGCTCTGGGGATGAGATTTAGAGTTTTATGACAGTACCTTGGGAATTGTTGTCCTCAATGGCAATTTCCCTCGCTATTGGGTAGTGGGCATACCTTAATGTCTCCTACTCAATGGATTCTTCAAGTGTTCGACTTCAAGTCCTTGTAATCACACTTGTTAGAATGTACTAGGTACCTTGGGGACCATTTTCATTAATGGTGGTTTCCCTCGTGTTTGTTAACAGTTTTCATTATTGACCGGTAATCAAACGGTTTCCTCCATGTTTGACTTCAGCTCCTTTATTCGCATGGTTAGGATTCGTACCTTTTTTGGGCGGTTTGGATTGAATACCTTGGGGTTGACAGTAGCATTGTCATCTTTTGCTATTGCCCAAGTTGTGCAAGACCTTGTTATACTTTATATGACATTTTGCTGAGACATAGATCCACCTTTTATTTTTGTGGCTATGATCGATTGTTGAGTATGGATCCACCTTGTTCATTTGTGGCCATGACTCCTTTAGATTTGATATGGCTCCTTTTTGCATATTGAGCGACCATGATAGTTTCATCAGTTATACATATGTTGGATCCGCTTGTATCTTTATGGCGATGTTTTGTATATGGACGTGTATGTCCCAGAGATCAGTTTTTCTGACATTTATCTCTCTTATAGGTACCTTCACTCGAGCCTTTTGATCTTGGTTTCTCTGCTCTCTCCATACTCAGCTGTTTCCTTTATAATGTATTTCGGCTATCGTCTTCCCCTCTAACCTCACACATTAGGGGGCATCTGTTATAGCCCAAAATGACACATCTCTTCCTGTGACCACTTTCCCATGATTTCGTCGCATGTCGGCACTTCATGAAAGTCACTGAAAAAACACCTATCTTGGAGGACCCATATCTTGAGTTTTGTAACTCTGTTTGACCTCATTTCTAAATTGTTGGAAAGGTATTTCAGTTAGCTAAAACTTTCCAGAAGACACCAAAGTATAAAAATGCCTATAAATACCTTAAAAATGTGTTTTTTTGTGTATACGCGACTCTCCTTATGTGCAACCCGCGCATCACTCGCGACTCTTGTGTTTTGCAAGTCGCGCATGCATATATTCACAGGTTGCTCTTGTGTAAACTTGTGTATCATGCGTGGGTTTCCCTCCTATTTACCCGCGCATCTGTTTCTTAACATTAAAACATAAAAACATGCCTTTTTGAGTTAGTTTGGGTAGTTATGCAACTGACTCCTTCAGTTGTAACCACTTTGGCTTCGCCCCTAACTCTTCTTCACCATATAAATAGAGGTAGGGAGGTTCATGAAAGGGGACTTGGAATTTATGCATTGTTATGCTGGAGGAATCGAGACTCTCTTTTCCCACACCTTTGCCCTGGAGGTCTTCCCTTTGTGTTGCAGAGCTTGGAGGCTGAGTTCTTTGGAGAAGAGAAGCAGCAGAACCAGATCAAGGTTTCGTGAGGTGCCAAACTTGAAGAGAAGGTATACTTGTACTTGTTTTCAGGATTAATAAAGATGTGATGTCCTTCTTCTTCCCAAATCATTGTTCAATGTGTGATTGAATCTCTGTTTATGGTCATATGATAATGTTATTCAGATCTTTGTCTCATGTTTATTTGATTAGCATTAGTTTATATGTGGTCATAATGGTTTGAGGAAGGTATACCTTGTTTTGCAGGTCTCTTGGAGCGAGAGGAGCAAGAAGAGGATTGAAGAGAAAGCTTGGACCAGCCTTCAGTTAATCAGGTGTGGATCTTTCTCATCTCTGAAACTTGTTGTTATATGCTTGCTGAACATTGTGCATCTCTCTTTCGACCCCAGTACGTTGATGGCCTCTTAAACCCTAGCCATAGGACACTTTCCTTTACAACAGTGTTATCTTTATGAAAGGACTTACCTCTGGGGTGATGAGAACTTCTTTTGGTTTTCTTGGAGTGTACCGTGAGAGCTTGATCTTCACTTCCCATATTTTCTTCTCGAGCTGCTATTCAAGCTTCTTCTTGAGAGCACTTTTCCCTGCATAGTCTGTTGAACTTGACTAACTTCTTTCTGGCACAAATTCCTTAAATAAAGGAGTCCCATGATCTAGGGAGACCATTCAAGGTGGTCATTACAATATCTACATTCTCCACTTCTTCATCTACTGCTTCTAGTTGTTACTTGATCTGAGAGACTCTTGTAAAGTAAGACTGTATGGTCTCTACATTCTAGATCTTTACATTCTTCAGTTGGTTTCTCATAATCATCTTCTGGTTTATGTTCTTCCCTTCCAACAATTTGGTTAGGGAATGAAACATAGATTTAGGTGTCTTTAGGGAGGACAATTGTGGTATGAGGTGATCCTTTATTGAATCAACAATGATCCTCTTTTCCATAACCAATTTCTTCTTGTGTAAGGATTTAGCCTCATCTGCATCTAGAACTAGAACCTCCTCACTGATATAGGAGTCCAACTCATTTTCTTCCAGGACCAGGGAGATCCTATACTTCCAGGCTCAGAATTTATCAGCTCCCTCAATTTTTTCATCAAGCTTGGTATGATGAGACATCTTAACTGAGAACCTCAAATGGAAATACAAAAGATTTAGATCTTACCAGGTCAAGATGTCGGATATGGATTTGGAGCTGGAATTCTGCAGTGCTGGTTCAGGAGTAGATTAGGGTTTTGCTTTTCTGGAGTTCTGTCCAACCAAAGGATTTGATATTGATCCCTAAATTCAATTTTGAGGAGGAGATCAATCCAGGCATGGGCTCACTGGAAAATTCCACTTCTATGGAAAGCCCTAATTTCTGGTAGCAATTTCGGGTCCAAAAGTGAAAAACCTCAGAATTGGATTCTTCTTCGACACAAAGATGCGCCCTAGGGAGGAGAGTTATTCCAACCTTCTTTTGCTAAAATATGTGGAGAGATATCCACAAAGTAGAAAGCCCTAGTTCCCACAGCTGCATAGTGTCTTCTTTTGAGGTTAGCTTTGATACCATGTTAGATTTTTAACATTAAGCTAGGATTATATTAGGATCTTTAATTGAGAGAATAACAAGCACATCAATCAAACACAAGAGACAATGAACACAGTGTTTTTCCTTCGAGAAACCATAAATGGAGAAAACCTCACAACTTCCTCAGAGATAGAATCAACAACAAAAAGTAAAACTCCAAAACAGTAAGATGATCTCCCAACAGCAGTAACCTCTTTCTTTCTTGCTCTAGTGTCTTCTTCTTCCTTAGCTATGTGCTACAACTGAGTGTGAGTGTGAGTGAGTGTGTGATAAATAGAGAGGCTAGCTCTCTATTTATACTAATTCCTAACTTGACTAAACCTAACTAGGGTCGACTTCACTAGGTGAGTATAATAACCCTAGTGCCCCGGAACTGTAGGGACTTCAACCCTTAACCAATAGAGGGTTACCCACAATGACTTGACATGAGTTGTTTACATTATAGAATATCTTGATAGGAAAATCAAGGCATGACATGACTCAAGTACATTACAAATACATCCCAGAATAAACATCGGGTTATAATACATAAGAAATACAAGTGAATACATTCCGAAGTTACAATTACATCAACATGGATTCTGTAGAGGGTTTGGATTTCCCACATTTCTATCCTTCTACTTAGCAATCAACTATAGACATTGTTCGATAGTATGATAAAATTCTCTAGAATATGAACATGTATTTGTAGGAATCAAATTTTCCCTGGAAAAATGTCCTGGTTGTCCACAATTATAACATATAATTTGGCCTCTTCCACGACCAAATACTCCTCATTCTCCTCAGCCTATAAAATTTCCACTTCTCCTAGGTTGAGGGTATTGTTGTTGTAGGTATTGATTCTGTGGATACTGGGGACGAGGATATAGAGCTTGAGACCATTAAGCTTGAATCTGCTCTTCATTCTTCATTAAATAGGTTTCCATTGTTTTCTCTTGCAACAATTGGTATGCTCTACATTCCTTCTCATCATGGCCTACTGATTTGAAAAATTTATAGTATAAACTAGTTGGCACACTTACAATCTTCTATAAGTATAAAAACTCTTCTGATTGATGACCTCTATTATAACATATTCTACACCAAGGAATCCCTTTTGTATTTATCAGGTTCGGCTCTCCCAATGCAACATAATTCATGAGTGCGGGAAGTTATCCTTATGGTATCCCTTTGTTATGCATCTAATACACCACATTTCCTATTGCATCTCTTTCCATTTTTTAATGTCCTCGATAGTGGCTAGTTGCGATTGAATTTCCATCATCCCTGCACCAATCTCTCCTATAGGTGAGGATTCTAGCTTCATGGCCAACTCCAGAGCTTTAGTCTATGATACAATATTTTGTTGCATCAAGTGAATCTGGATGTGTGGTAACAACGCTACAATGAACCATTCTTTGTGTTGTACACCCGACATATGGAAGCTTACTTTTTCCATCAATGTTTTAAATATCTGGTCGAAATCCCACACAGACTCCATAGATAATTGCTTAATCTCTTTAATCTCTGTAATACACTGTGACTTAGATTTGGGCTTTCTCAATCCATCTATTAGTCCCACTCAAATTTGGTTGAGTGTTTTCGGTGCGACTCCTATCGGAACCACTGAAAACTTCATGTACCAACCCAACACATGACCCCCTCAGGGTTGTGATCGTTTGATCCCAGAGTCATATTAGACATGCCGCATGGTCTAGATGAATTTACATTGAAACTAATGTTGCTACGGGTCTTCTAACCCATTTCCATTTAATATCAACAACTTAATATCATTCCCAACCATTATATTTGTCCTTGGTATTGTTGGACAAAAATATTGGCTAGCGGGACTCATGTGTCTTCTATTCCCACAGTTATTATTGCTTGTATTGACAAACCCAGTAGGATATGAGTTTCTGGAACTTACATCCGAAGATGTATGCAGGATCATGGGTGTGTCATACTCGTACTCTAGATATGGGTTTATTTCTTCTTCTTCTTCTTCTTCTCTTTCAGATATAGGGTGGTATTAATAAAGTCATGTTTCTTAGAAACAAAGGATTTCTTTTAGAGAATTGTGAATTTTAAAAACATTCCTCTTCCTTGTCTCAAGAACCTCTGTCAAAGTGAAATGTCAACTCGTATTCTTGTCCTCTGTTCTTACTGCAAATTCCTCTTCTAGTCATAGTCCTTCTTTTCTTTCTCGACTAAAATATTCTTCCACTTCTCAGACGTCCACCTTCTAGTTCAATTTTGTTATCACCAGGGAACATCTCAACTTACTCTGCTCCACTTTTCTCACACTTTGCTTGCGACATATCCCAAGTCTCAATACATAGTTTGTTACTCATCATACTCAATTCTCAGGATCCCTTTCTCACATACAAGCATAATTATCCAAATTCTTAAAGATGTCAAGTATCTTCTTCTAGGTCCTAGGAAACATTTTCTTTCAACCTCACTATATGATGTTATTGTGTCAACAACAAATTCAATTATGTATCCTTCTAAAATATTGTCTACCCATAAATTGACAACTCTATATATAGGGTTGCTAATACTCTTCAGTCGTTGAATCAGTTGAGGACTCCACTCTATCGGTTCTCCTCGTTGGAAATGTTTTCAATGGGTTGCTAGATTCAACAACCAGTCATACAACAAAACATGAAACTCGCAAAAGAAAATTTCATTAATATCAGTATAAATTTACCTCTCTTACCACTTTTCTTTAAACGGTAATTCTTTAAACTCTACCCAATCTTGGATTTTCGGCTTTGTGAGGTGCAAAAACATATCCCTCACTAAAATGATTCACGGTCTTGGAAACATAACCATTTGTTGGTGTTTTTCCATTCATCCTAGGTTTAGACCCTTGGTTGTCCATCAACAAATCCCAAGATACCATCCTAACAGAGCAGGGCTCAGTCGGTAGCACTTGCGATGCAGATGCATTCTCACCCGAGATATATCAATGGGTAACTGCCAGAACCAGATTTCTGCAGTTGGGTGGGGATTTATTCTTTCAAGGAACCTTACCAACTTGCTCGACCAAAGGCGGGGTGTGTGTTTCCTATTCTTATTGTGTTCATTCAAGATATTAATGTACTTTTCCATCGAGAGATATTACAATAGTAATATAAATCTTTAGCACATATTCTATCTATCAAAAGTGTGAAAATGCATCTAAGAACTCAATCATAAATAAATGCTAGTCAATCTATTTAGACATATGAACTCATCTTGCAGACTCTGTTCTAGATATTCTCTACAATATATACAGATTTCTCTTGTCTCATGCTCTCTAGTATTAGGTCTCTGAATTTTTCCTCTCCTTCACTCTACTATTGATCTGCACACATCCTAGATCAAATCTCTTCTCTACAACTCTATAACTCTTCAACTCTACAAATACAGGAGCTAGTAGAGACCAACCCGCACACAACTTGGGTTCTCTCTTTTATAGGCTCTTACATGTCATAATTAACCGACCCTATTTTGTTAGTTGAGAGGCTATCATTCCTATTCTCGTACATTTGGTTACACTTACAGTAGGAATTATCAGCCAAAAAATACAAAGATGCTTTATTCCCAAAACATGCGCTATTATAAATGACTTCTTACCCATGATCAATCGTGTTTTCCTTTTCAACCAATGTACTCTTTTCTGTCATGGTTCGTTCTATCACAACTGCTCTCTTCCCTCATGGACTCTTCTCCCACAATTTCTTCTATCGTAACTTTTCTTCCTCGACTGCTTTTGTCACAACATCTCTTTCCGTCTCTGTCGTGCGACCAGAATCTTCATATTGCCGACTAGAATTATGGCTGAATTATTCCTATCTTTTCCTAGGGACAATAGATATGTAAAAAATAGTGAATGGTTGCATGAGAATTATGCGCTACTTACACCAAAACTATGAATTTCCTTCATGGCTAATAATTCTTGTGTGTTGGAATCACCATCATGCATAACATATGTGTCATTCCTTTCATATTTCACATTAGGTGATGCTTAAATGGCTCCAAAATGAATTCATCATCTAACTGGATATATGATTACTTAGTTAGGATGCTAACTTAAGCGTCATTATGCTTTAATTCAAGTGTCATCATGCAAACACTTTATTAACTAAAGTGTCATCTTTTGATTAACTTAACTCTCATCTCTTAGTTTAACTAATGTATAAACACTTTAGTGAACTAGTCCATAATGTTTAACACTTAGTTAATTATTATTAAGTGAATCATGCTGGTTTATTTACTTTGTAGGGATCACTGTGAGTTCTTTAATTAACTAAAGCACACATTGTATCTTTAACTAAACCTCACAAATTCGAGTTCATTTAGTCATATCATGGGAAATTGAAATTCTCTTTTTCTCTATGCATTATCTCTTTATATTTTATCTTTACTACATGGTCTATACATGTTAACATTAATTATCTATCATATCATATTATACTCAGAAGATGTGTTTGATGATGTGATCATATTATATTACTCTAGACCAAATGATCATATGCTGAAGTAATTCACTCTAGAGGTAGCTAATTATCTCCGGAGGAGACTCAATAGAAATCAATGATCATGGTTAGGAATACATCACATAACATTTGATTCTTCAACATGCAAAGAATCCACCTCTATAACTACAGGCCCACCCCATGGATAGCTACTATAACCAGAGGTTTACATGAGAATAAATTATCGCTATAACCAGAGGTCCATGTCATAGGTACCTACTATAACTGCAGATCCGATATGACAATCATGACTTGATAAACACATAAGTCCTATGCCTTGTACTACAATACTTTACAACATCATCACTTTGATAAATCAAAGCATTAACCTCAACACATGAGGAATAACCTTTTAAATGAAGGCTTAGTCATCCTTATGTACAACCTTAGAATCCACTCCATGTTATTGAGTCCAACTCAATCTCTCTACCTCAACACATGAGGCCTAATCCCCTCTGCACAAGATTGGCTTGGAGAATGACTTGTGATGTTGTACAATTAACACTTTATAGATTGGATACCTCCAAATCCATGGCATCTATATTAAATCCACAATAAGAAACCCTAAAATGGAAAACATGAAAAATTGAGGTTCATAAACAGAAAGGGGGTAAAGGATTAAAATGCAATTAAAGACTAAATCTTCGACGGAAGGAAATATAATTCACTTTACAACTAGTAAATCGAGTTACTGTGTTGAGGTCGATAGGATTCTATCAAACTGGCCTTCTATGAAGCTAAAACACCAAATAAGAGTAACAATATGTATGTATATCCTAAGGAATCACATAGGAACTAGATATGGCATCTCTGCATAACTAAGGAATCACAAAAGAATGAAATATGACACTTCAAATTCAGAGGCAAATCCATTTTATCAAGGAGTCGAACAATTATTTGGAAATAAGGGTCGCGCCAAGGGTAAAACTTTGGAAACACAAACCCTCTCCTCTCAAGTCGAAAGACTAGTGTAAAAAATAACCTTTTGGAAACCTAGGGTTCGCTCTAGAATCTTCCAGAGCTCTATATTTTGTGAAAAAATGGATATAGGAATGTAGTGAGCATTTTTTTTCAAGCATTAAAAACGAGCTTGATAGTGTTTGGTTCATTTCAAAAGCTTATGGAGCTCTCCATTGTGTGAATGGAATGGACTCACAAAATGTGGTGAGTGTTTTGTTTCAAGCATTAAAAAACAAGCTTGAAAGTGCCTCGAGCATACCACCCTACACTAAATTTCCTCATCATCATCCCAAGACATGTGTCATATGGAACCCCCGAGATCAATAAAATTAGGGAAAATCTATAGCCTAAACATAGGCACAATGGAAACTTTTGAATTTATGGGTATGATTGATCGATCCTTGTGGGAAATATATGTTCCTACAAGGACATAATAAGCATATGTAGATGAAAATAATAATCAAATAGAATATGTACACACTAATATTATCTCATTTCTCTTCTCTATAAATAATTTAACGAGTTAGTTCATCAACTATATATTTATAAAATCTAATGAACTTAAAAACTCATTTTCACTCATAGATAAAGGGGATTAATACTTGTTATGTAGATTGTGGATTGACTATGAATGAATCATTACCCTAAAGGAATAACTCATTATTTTAAATGATGAGTCTCCTTTAGAAATGGTAGTGGCTATTGAGCTATAATGAATAACCATTTGAACAAACACATGAAAATTTCATTGAAGGTAGAATTTGTTGTTGGAACCTAAGGTCTTGATGGTTCATCATACCTCTAGATCATCTGGAAAAAATTAGTAGTTAAATGAAAAATGACTAGCAGAGCATTCCACTAGAGGACTGAACAAGCAAGAGGACCAACCAAGCAAGTCAGTGGAATGACTGAATAGTATGTTGAACAACCAACTAAAACTTGGGACATTATAGATTCTACAAAAACGATTTGGACCAAAGACCCCTATTTGTGGACTAGATATTACTTACTTTCAGGTAGTTGGTTAGATCTTAAAACTATAAATAGGTGACTCTATGGGTTGTATAAAGTATGTATTTTAGACATATTTCATGCTCATTATGCATTGTGATGTTCTGATCATGATGCACTGTGCTTAAGTGCTGTAATGGTGTCTTTAGACAGCATCTATCAACTTGAAACATTGTTCCCTTTTTTTATTTTGTTTTGTTCAAGTTCACGACTGAGAGATTCCCCAAAATGGTATCAGATATTTTGGTTTTGACCTAGAACTATTTTCTTCATATTGTGATGAGTCAGATCTAGGGTTGATTGTCTCTAAGAAGAAGATTTGTCGATTTATACCTCTACCTAAACATAGTTTAATTGTATCTATTAGAATAGAAGAATAGCTTCCAAGATAGGACCTGTGATTCTTAATGGACATAATTATTCTCTCTAGGTGACGTATAGGGAAACAATATTGAAGAGAAAAGGATTGTAAAAGTTCACAAAGACTACTATTGTTGGTCTAACAGATGTTAATGCTAAGTTTTCCATTGACATCAAGAAGGAAGAAGCTGTGGGTGTTATCATGACCTACATTTCGAGGGAAATTCCACTTTCATACAAGTGGGATTGTCTGCCCTCATGTCATTTGGACCAAGATGAATTCTTTGTTCAATGAGATAAATGAAGGTGAATTAATGTAGATAGAGAAAGAGTTGATCTTTCTATAACCTCTTTCCTTTAATTGGATCTAGGATTATTTAGCTTGTATTAAGGAGCCACAACTAAAATTGGATGAGTGTGGCAAGGATTTTTTTTAAAATGGACAACTAATTGAGATGATTTTGATGAATTTGAAGACACCATATGATGTCTTATGTTCCTCCTTTTGGGATAATTGGATGTCATGCAAGAAATATGGTTAGTATTTTACCTTTTATACTTTCTGTAATTTGTTAATCAAAGATCAACATAAGCTACTTGAAGAAGGGAATCTTGGTATAAAAAACCAAGCTCGTTTGCTAAAAAGCAAGGTCAATCCAAATATTAAAGAATGTGGTCAGCAGGATCATCGACCAGAATTTATCAACCAACCTACCATAAAGGAAAGATCAAAGATTCATCGTCAACAAATAAGGATCATAAGAAGAATACTTGTCGATATTATGCAAAGGTGGGACACCTTGTGAAAACCTATTGGAAGTAGATGAAGGAATTATAAGGAAAGGTCAAGCACCCAGAGTATAGTGCATCGATTGGTCAATCAACCAATCGACCTCTTGAAAGATATAGCTTCTCTGTTGACACTTCCTAGACATTACATGCCCACAGTGATAAAATAAAATGGATAGTGGATTATGGATGTGCTAATCATATGGAAAAGGATGCTTCTCTATTTTTTTTCCTTAAGTAGTGCTCTTAAAGAGAAGATTTATGTCATTGATTATTACACTCTCATTTTCATTGGAAATGGGGATGTTTTATTTCAACATGGTTTCATATTTGATCTCTATCATGTACCGAGTTTGAGTACAAACTTGTTTTCAGTCGGCTAACTAATGAAAACCAAGAAAAATGTTGAGTTTTGGTCATATCACTTTATCCTAAAGGATCTAAGGATTGGTAGGGAAAATGTTACTTCAAGTATTTTGGATCCCAAATAAATACTTTATAAGTTATGTGATCCTATCTTGAATTTTTACCGAACGACTAGGCCAACTGCACTCATCGTTCAAACTGATGGCATAAATCAAATTTTTCATGAATGACTTGGTCATCTAAAATTACAAAGTATGAATATGATGGTCACCCAAATACTATTCCACATAATGGAGTATGTAAAGGATGTATTCTTGGAAATCATCATCAGGAACCCTTTTATTTAGGGAAAGCATGGTGTGCATATGATCAATTGGATCTTGTTCACAGTGATCTTTGTTGCACAAATAAAACTTCATTTGCAAGTGTAAAGTATAATTTAACATTTATTGATGATTTATATCAATTTACATAGGTTAATTTATTGAAGAATAAGATTCAAGTCTTTGAAATATTCAAGGAATTTAGAGCACTAGCTGAGAAGCAGTGTGGTAGACCCATTAAATGTTTGAGATCAGACAATGATGGTGAATGTGTGATTTGATAGTTTGAAGAATATCTCTTGAAAAATGGTTTCTCTTGGTAGAGATATATCCCTCACACTGCTCAACAAAATGGTGTTGCAAAGAGAAAGAATTATACTTTAGTAGAAATGGCCAGGTGCTTATTGCAGACCAAAGACATCTCAATTTTGTTTTGGGTAGAAACCGTCTACTTCTCAAATTGTCCCCTGATTCTTGTACTAACTATAGAAATCATTGACACAAATCTAGTTGAGAATTGGAATGGTAGGAAACCCTATGTCAGAAATCTCAAAACATTTGGATTTGTTTCTTGGGATCATATCAATGATAACAACAGAAATAAATTGGATGCAAAGAGCCATGCACGTGTCATTATGTGATACTTTTATGAGTCAAAATCCTACAAACTATTTGATATGACCAAAAAATAGATCATATTGAGTCAAAGTGTGATGTTTGATGAGACTACTTCAATAAATGCATTGTTGAATTTGGTCCAATCAAGAGTGATTCATTGGAATTCTTGACGAATCTAGATTGTTTGTACCCATCTATGGATTCTCAATTGGATTGATGAATTCTCCTTCCGATTCAACTCATAGTAGGTCAACTATGACAGTTGAATTCATCGGTCCCACATCCTCGACTCACATGACTAATGATAAACAAACTGCATCATTGATGACTTTCTTACCTCAATGGGCTATTAAAACAATTGAAGTTATTGTATCAGACGCTAGAAACCCTAGTATTGGTCGGAAGACTCGTAGTCAAACATAATGTGGGAGTGTTTCTGTCACATCCTTGACCCTCCGACCGGGCAAGAGGACGCGAATAAACACCAACTCATCTGGGAATCTAGCCCCCTGAACATGAACATACATACATATAGTGCTGAAGCATGATACTTAAAACATAAAACATTTTACGAAGCATAATCATTCATATACACAACAGAAGCAAAACATTATCAATCAGCATTCATGCATATACAGACCAGCATTCAACATGTATATCATTATTCATCAATAGTAATATGATTACAGACACAAATCAGGTAGAATACTTATCTTAATAAGAACTTGTTCCACAACCAGCTACGTCGCTACAACGTTCCTCCCAACCATAGGACCACGTGCTCCTTAATCTCTCAGCAATGTTGCCACCCCCGAGCCAGGCATGATTCCCCAAGGAATAAGGAACTAACAGGCTTACACATAGCCAAGGATGACAACACCACAAGGGTACACAGTTCAGCCAAGCCAACAAAGTTGGGTTTATCAAGTGAACAACAAATAAGCCAAGCCAACAAAGTTGGGTTTATCAGGTCATCCAAGAGCTGGGAAAGGCTAACTGCTAGGCTGGTGAAATCATGGTAGAGTTAAGGACATCCACACCAGATCTAGTCTAACTCCTAAAACACCCACACACACCCAACACAAGGAAATCAGTCCTTTCTCTACAATGCAGTCCCTCAGACCCTGATCTCCCTTCTAGTGTTATTCAGGGGTTATGGAGAAGAAATCCAACCCACTAGATCTATCCATGTGGTTCCCAAATGCACCAAGTTTGTCAAGCATATCAGGCCCTCATCACCACTCCTATGCAGTCCGAAGACCAATCATTGCATTCATGCAGCAAAACAAGCTCTTCACAGCTTGGACAGGGGAAACAAAACCTGAATCGTTCTTGGCCCTATCATGGCCAAAATGATTCCTCAACAAACTACAGTAACCCAAATAGCAACGATGACTCAACCAACAAATGTGGAAACAACAGCCAACGAGCCCACAAGAGAAACCATAGTCCACAATCAATAATGATATGTCTGGACATCTACAATAGGGCACGGCAGGAGACAATCCTCAAAATAGACAGGAGGAAGGCATATTACCCAGGAAACCACATAAAACATCTCACAGTGAGGGACCAAGACACATTCCATAGTTCGACAATGGTGGAGTCAAGACACCGACTTCCTGCGTGAGCAAGAGGAGGAACCGATCCTCAGGCCAACAATTTGTGATGAAGAGGAGAACGAACCCCTGAACAAGAATCACAACCCCCTCTTAGTCCATCTCTGTGTGAGGATGAACTGAACTCCCTGCGTATGGGAAGTTGAACAGAGCATAACGTCTCTGCGTAAGAAAATGAACTGAACCGACCCGAGAGAATGGTGTAGTGGTGGTTCCCTTACCCATGTGAAGGTGGAGAGATGACTGGTGGAGTGAGCATGTGGAAAAGACTGGCAGTCCTGCCACCCTCCACTTCCATCAATAAATACCTCAACAACTCAGCAAAACATTAAGTGTTGGTTGGATGAGACAAGGGAAGGTGAGCAATTAAACAAGGTGACACATGGATTTTCCCCCATGGCTCAAGGTTCATCATTTCCCCTCCTTATCCTTAGCAATCATGCCCATTATTAATTTAGTTGTAGTGAACATAGTTGGTTGGGTTATTTAATTAAAAAGCACATTTAGATGGTGCCGCAATTTAATATATGTCGTATGTCCTGATATACCATCGGTGGCCACCCCCATCCAAAACATACCTAGCCAAATCGATGGTGAGGCCTTGGCCTTTAGCTCCACACCATGATTATTTACAATATATGCATCATGGTTATTTAACGTGAATGGGGTCAAAACTGGGGATGTTACATTCCCCTCCCCCTTCAATAGCACTATCCTCAGTGCTTACAAAATTTGAACAAAATGTTACACTGGTATCGCCTCAGTGTTTCACAGGATTGAACAAAAATGGTTGCGCCAATTGCATGGAATCCTCCAGCTACCACGTAGCCTCTTCAGGTCCGTAGTGCTCTTATTGCACCTTTACCTGCCCTATGGCTCGGTTCCGGAGCATTATGACCTTCTTGTCGAGGATGCACATTGGCTTGATTCGGAACTCTCTCTCGGTTTCCACCTGAATCACATCCCAATTTATCACATGGTTAGGATCATGTGCATATTTCTTAAGCAAGGAAACATGAAAAACATTATGAGCTATAGTACTAGCAGGCAATGCAAGTTTATATGCAACGGGCCCTATTCTTTCAAGCACTTCAAATGACCCACAATATCTTGGTGACAGCTTGGCACAACTCCCAAGATTCAAGGAACTTTTATTTTCCCTCACTCTGAGGTAGACATGATCACCAACACTGAACTCCCTATTCTTCCTATGCTTATCTGCATATCTTTTTTGTTTGTCCTGTGCTACTTTTAAATTTTTCCTGATATTTACAACCTCTTGCTCCATTTCCCTGAGTAATTCTGGTCCAAGCACAACTCTGTTCACTGGGTTATCCCAAGTCACTGGTGTCCTAGACCTTCTTCCATACAAAGCTTCATACAGAATCGTCCCCAAGGATGCTTGTTATCCATTTTTGTAAGCAAACTCTACCAAGTGCAAGTAATCTTCCCACTTGGTTGGTTTGTCCATCACATACATGTGAATCATATCTTAAAGTACCTGATTAACTCTTTCTATCTGCCCATCTGTCCGAGGATGGTACGCAGTGCTGAAGTTTAGCTTTGTACCCAAATCCACAAACACCCCTTCCAGAAATTGGAAGTGAACTTGACATCTTTGTCAGAAACTATTGCCTTCGGCAATCCATGTAATTTGAAAATCTCCTTCATGAAGATCTTTACAATGTCATCAATCTTATGCATAGACTTCACCAGTATAAAATGCACTGCCCTTGTCAACTTGTCCACCACAACCATGATGGAATCATGTTGTCTCCAAGTCATTGGGAATCCTGTAATGAAATCCATGGAAATAACTTCCCATTTCCATTTCGGAACTAGAAAAGGATGCAACAAACTTGTTGGATGTTGATGCTCAACCTTTACTTGCTAACATTTCATGCACCTTTAAATGTACCCATCCATGTCCTTTTTCATTCCTGGCCAAAACTACTGCTTTCTACCTATAGCAATTGTCTTCTGATATCCTGGGTGACCAGAATACGAGGTTTGATGGATTTCATCCATAACAACCCTTCTCAAATATGCTACATTCAGAATATAAATTCTACCTTTATAAGTAAGAAGTCCATCTTCTTCCAATTTATATCCCTCATACTTCTTCTCAAGGATTTGCTGCTGCAATTTATCTTTTACTTGCTCATACAATTCATCTTCAACAACATGATTAACAATTTGCTGCCTCAAATCTGATTGGAAAATACTAAGAGATGCCACATGCATTTCCTGTACCTTCCTGCTGAGTGCATCAACTACCTTGTTCTCCTTCCATTTTATGTGCTTGATTTTGAAATCAAACTCACATAAAAATTCCAGCCATCTCGCTTGCCCAGCATTCAGAGTAGGCTGATCAAACAAGTACTTCAGTCCACAGTGATCTGTTCTGAGTTCAAATCTTCTACCCATCAAGTAATGTCTCCACATCTTGAGAGCATCTACTATGGCTGCAAGCTCTAAGTCATGAGTGGCATAGTTATTCTCATGCTCCTTCAGCTTTCTTAACTCATAACATATCACATGGTTGTCCTGCATAAGGACTCCTCCAAGCCCTTGCCCACATGCATCGGTACATACCAAAAAATCCTTCTCTAGATATGCAACTTTCAATACTGGTGCACTGGTGAGAAGATTCTTCAACCGCTGGAAGCTCTCTTCACACTTCAAAGTCCATTCGAACTTTGTCCCCTTCTTTTGCAAAGAAGTGATGGCATTTTCAACCTTGGAAAATCCTTCAATGAATCTCCTGTAGTATCCTGCAAGTCCCATGAAAGATCTTACATTTGTCACATTTGTTGGAGTAGGCCGATTCATAATGGCTTCAATCTTTTCAGGGTCTACTGATATACCCTCCTCTGAGATAATGTGACCCAAGTACTGAATTCTATCCTTGTAGAAGTCACACTTTCTCATCTTTGCATACAGCCGATGTTCCCTGAGCACTTGCAATGTCAATCTCAAATTCTCTTCATGCTCTTCTTCATTCTTAGAATAAACAAGAATGTCATCAAGGAAAACAAGAACAAACTTGTCCAAATACTTACTGAAGACACTGTTCATAAGGCACATAAATGTAGCTGGTGCATTTGTGAGACGAAACGGTACCACTACAAATTCGTAATGTCCATACCTTGTCCTGAAGGCTGTCTTATGAATGTATTCATCCTTGATTCTCACCTAATGGTAACCAGACCTCAAGTCAGTCTTGGAAAATACATTTGCTCCTCTCATTTGATCAAAGAGGTCATCAATCCTAGGCAAAGGATATTTATTCTTCATAGTAACCTTGTTCAACTATCTGTAATCAATACATAACCTGAGTGTACCATATTTCTTCTTTACAAATAGAACTGGTTCTCCCCAAGGAGACACACTCGGTCATATATACTTCTTTTCCAACAACTCTTGCAGTTGCATCTTCAATTCTAGCATCTCCGATGTACTCATTTTGTAAGGCGTCTTTGACACTGGTGCTATTCCTGGCACAAGTTCAATGGTGAAATCAATGTCCCTCTTTCAAGGAAGCCTTGGAATCTCATCAGGAAAACCATCCTTGAATTCCTGTAACACCTGATAGTCCTCCAAACTAGGAGTTTCATCTCCTGTTGGTTCCAAAATATGAGTTGCATATAGCTAAAAACCTTTCCTACAGAACTTCTTCAATTGCATTGCTGAAACTTGTCTTACTGAAATTACCTTCGGAATACCTTTCACAACTACTGGGTTTCCTTATTCATTCATGCATTCAAAAGTCTTGTTATAACAATCAAGCTTCACTCTGTGAGCTTCTAACCAATCCATTCCAATAAGAATTTCATAGGAACCAAGCAGAAGAACATTCAGATCTACACATGTGATCAATCCATTCATAACCAATGGGCATTTCTCTACCAATTCACTGACTTTTCTCTTAGTCCCAGTGGCAAGCTGAACTAACCAAGATTTTCTATGATTTACCTTCTTAAAAGCACAAATATCCACTACTCTAGGAGTAATGTAACTGTGAGTAGAAACAGGGTCAATCAAAATAGAAACAGATTGTTCGACAATCTTACCTGCAACTTCAACCACAATTGACTGGCGATCTTCCCGGCGGTCCTCTAGTACTGCATAAATTCTAGGGGCTACCCTTACTACTTGACCCACTATTTCTGCTTCCTGAATGTTATAAGCTGGCCTTGCACTTTCATTCTCAAGTGGACAATATCTGCACAAGTGGGGTCCTTCACAGTTCCAACATTTAAGTGGACCTTTATTCTGATGTGGCTCTTTAGGCTTTCCACCTGTCACTTCAACTAGATTACTCGCAGCTTGGGATGGCTGCTTTTTCTAGTTCCTGAATCTAGAAGGTTTGAAACCTTTCCTTCTTTGGTCAAAATTCTCGTTCTTCTTGTCTTTCCCTACTTTATGGTAATCAGGTTTACCTTTTCTTTGCTCATAGCAATACTTATCCTTTCTTATTGCTTCTTCGAGAGTTATCGGTTCATAGAAATCAATTATATCTTTGTAATCTTGAGGCAATCCACTTAGAAACCACTGGACCTTCACTTTCTCATCTCTAATGTATCAGACATACCTCAACAATTCCAAAAACTTATTGGCATATTCATCCATGGTTTGCTGTCCCAATCTTAGCTCATGGAAATCCTTAATCTTATCATCATAATACCTATCAAAGAGGTATTTATGCTTGAAATACTTATGGAACTATTTCCACTTTAGTTTCCTTTCACTGATCCTCTTTACTTGCTTGAAGTGTTCCCACCAAATGGATGCTCATCCATTCAAATTGAATATGGAAACTCTTTCCTTCATGTTTCCTGAATAATCTTATACTTGGAAGTATTTCTTTATCCCAAGAATCCAAGCTTCAGCTTCTTGTCCCGTCTTTATCTCACCATCAAATGTAGGAGGTTTAGGAGGTTTAGCTTTCCTAGATTCTTCAGAGTTAGATGATCCACTGGAAGTCCTTTTTCTCCTAGTGCTGCTCTTACTGCCTTCTAGTCTTGCTGTTCCTCGTCTAGAATCTATCTTTTTCTGTAAATCTGTCAAACTCTGCAATATGGCAGCATTCAACTGATGCTGCTCTTCCTGGGATTTAACTAAACTTTTCATGGTGGCCGCAACCTCGAACGGTGTCCCCTAGTATCTCCTTCCATTAGACTCTATGTCATCATTTCCATTATATAAATTTTCTCCCATGGCATCTTCTCCTTGCTCGTAAGAGTCCCGAGCATCATACCCATCATGGGTTCTCATGACTGAACCACCTCTTGCTTTACCACACTATTCTTCCTGGAGTACTGATCTTGGAAGTTATCTAAAGTTCTGCAAATGTGTTAGTAGCAAACTGTTAGATGCATAATATTAATGTAAATCAAAATTACTTACCCTTTCTTCTGGAAACTCATAAAACAACAATTATGCTAAAACACATAATTTTCCCTATTTCATATTCAGCTCTGTGACCACAGACAGTTTGCTAAAATCTGCTGAAAACTGACTGAGAGATAGTCGAAAACTACTCGAAAAATCACTAAGAAATTCTCTTGAAAAACCCAAGTCTTCTTAGGTCCAATCGGACCTCCTCCCAACTAATTCTCCAACATTACGGGGGTCAAAACAACTACGCCTACGATCTGCATCGGCAAGCAGACCGACTATTCATTGATGGTATTTTCACTTACTCCATTCTGGAGTTTCGGTGGGTAAAATGACTAAACTACTGCTCTGTATCAGCGAGTAGATGAACTGTTCATTGGGTGCGTAGTTGCTTGAGCAACCGCAACGATGAAAAAAATATCTTCCTCCGGTTTCCGCGGTCATCCATCGATGAGTGGAGAGACTAATGCATCGGTGGAATAGTTGTCTAAGCTTCCGCAACTGTGGGTGCTCGATCAACTAATTTCTGCTGATTTCTATCGGCGGTCTCATCAACTAACTTCTGCTGATGATTTCAACACTTAAATGAAATTTCAAAACTTTCTTCTTCTGTCGGTGGTCGGGTGTCCTACGCATTGGACGGTTAGTTCCTTCTACTTCCGCAACGATGGACCACAATCAAACTACATCTTCTGCAGCTTTTGACTCTGTCGACGGTGACGACGACTATTCTCCTCCGATCGGTGACTGAAACGCCTCGGCATCGGCTAGTGGAACCTTCACTTTCTTTCGTCGTGTCGGTTGTCGGAATGACTAGAAACTGCTGCGTCGGACGGTTAGTTCCCCAGTCACCCGCAATGGTGGAAATCCATTCAACTAGTTCTTTCCATTGGTGATGAATACCACTAATATTTTCAAAGTTTTTCCGCTGCCAGAATGTCTTTTCTCCACGGCATCGACGGTCGGAGGATCTATCCATCGGAGGGATAGACCTCTAGCTATCCGCAACGGCGAACACATCATCTGCTAATCTTCGTCGACATTTCAGCGATTGCTTCATCATAGTGGCACCGATCACTGATGATTTTTAACACTTAGGCAAATTTTCCAATATTTCTCGGCGTCGGCAGTCACAGGCTCTATGCTTTGGAATCATAGTGGTCTAACCATCCGCAACGGCGGCAGCTCATTAAACTAAAAAATTTCAAAGTTTTTCTGGTTACCATCTGTCGGGTGGCCTTCCCACTAAGTTCCCGCTGCATCAGAAGATATTGTCACTGATTCTTCCGATGGGCCGATAGTTCTGGCACTTAGAAAATTTTCTGAGTTTTCCTGCCACAATTCCTGATTGCTGCTAGTCAGAAGGAAACCTGCCTTTTCTATCTGATCTGTCATGGCCCATTTAGGCCCATGCTGCAACCAAAGCTTTGATACCATTTTTTCATGTCCCTGACCCTCCGATTGGGCAACAGGACGCGACTAAACACCAACTCATCTGGGCATCTAGCCCCATGAACATGAACATACATACATATAGTGCTGAAGCATGATACTTAAAACATAAAACATTTTATGAAGCAATATCATTCATATACACAACAGAAGCAAAACATTATCAATCAACATTCATGCATATACAGACCAGCATTCAACATGTATATCATTATTCATCAACGGTAATACGATTGCAGACACAAATTACGTAGAATAATTATCTTAATAAGAACTTGTTCTGCAACTAGCTACGTCACTGCAATGTTCCTCCCAACCATAGGCCCGCATGCTCCTTAATCTCTCAGCAATGCTGCCACCCCCGAGTCGGGCATGATTCCCCAAGGAATAAGGAACTAACAGGCTTACACATATCCAAGGATGACAACACCATAAGGGTACACAGTTCAGCCAAGCCAACACAGTTGGGTTTATCAGGCGAACAACAGATCAGCCAAGACAACAAAGTTGGGTTTATCAGGCCATCCAAGAGCTGGGAAAGGCTAATTGCTAAGCTGGTGAACTCATGGAAGAGTTAAGGACATCCACACCAGATCTAGTATGACTCCTAGAACACCCACACACACCTAACACAAGGAAATCACTACTTTCTCTGCAACGCAGTCCCTCAGACCCTGATCTCCCTTCCAGTGCTATTCAGGGGTTATGGAGAAGAAATCCAGCCCACTAGCTCTGTCCATGTGGTTCCCAAATGCACCAGGTTTGTCAAGCAGATCAGGCCCTCATCACCACTCCTATGTAGTCCGAAGACCAATCCCTATACTCATGCAGCAAAACAAGCTCTTCACAGCTTGGACAGGGGAAACAAAACCTGAATTGTTCTTGGCCCTATCATGGACAAAATGATTCCTCAACAAACTACAGTAACCCAAATAGCAATGATGACTCAACCAAAAAAGGTGGAAACAACAGCCAATGAGCCCACAAGAGAAGCCATAGTACACGATCAATAATGATATGTCTGGACAGCTACAATAGGGCTTGTGCAGGAGATAATCCTCAACACATATAGGAGGGAGGCATATTACCCAGGAACCCACAGAAAAAGTCTCATAGTGAGGGACCATGATACATTCCATAGTTCGACAATGGTGTAGTCAAGACACCGACTTCCTACGTGAGCAAGAGGAATAACCTATCCTTAGGCCAACAATCCGTGATGAAGAGGAGAATGAACCCCCGAACAAGAATCACAACCCCCTCTTAGTCAGACTCTGCGTGAGGATGAACTGAACTCGCTGTGCATGGGAAGGTGAACAGAGAATAACATCTCTACGTAAGAAAATGAACTGAACCGACCCGAGAGAATGGCATAGTGGTGGTTCCCTTACCCATGTGAAGGTGGAGAGACGACTGGTGGAGTGAGAGTGTGGCAAATACTGACAGTCCTACCACCCTCTACTTCCAGCAATAACTACCTCAACAACTCAACATAACATTAAGTGGTGGGTGGATGAGACAAGGGAAGGTGAGAAATTAAACAAGGTGACACATGGATTTCCCCCCATGGCTCAAGGTTCATCATTTCCCCTCCTTATTCTTAGGAATCATGCCCCTTCTTAATTTAGTTGCAGTGAACATAGCTGGTTGGGTTATTTAATTAAAAAGTGCATTTACATGATGCCGCAATTTAATATATGTCGTATGTCCCGATATACCATCGGTGGCCACCCCCATCCAAAACACACCTAACCAAATCAATGGTGGGGCCTTAGCCTTTAGCTCCACACCATGATTATTTACAATATACGCATCATGGGTATTTAACATGAACGGGGGTCAAAACCAGGGATGTTACAGTTTCCCTAATGGAAAGTGTTCTTTACACCTTTGATATTGATACATATCTTGATGCTCAGGGTATACCAATATGGGAAACTGCTATGTGTGATGAAATTAATTCTTTGAAGAATCATCAAATGTCAAAACTTGTTCCTCGACTACAAGGAAAGAATTTCGTGAAGTATCGATGGGTGTATAGGAACAAGTTTACCTCCAATGATGTTGTTCAATTCCATAAGGATTGTATGTTTGCTAAGAGATTTTCGCAACAGGAAGGAATTGTATACACTGAAACATTTTCCCCTGTTGCAAAGATGTTATGTTTTACTAATCCTTTCTCTTGCTGCTCGTTTTGGTTGGGAGATTCATCAAATGGACATTAAAACTTCCTTTATTAATGGAGATCTAATTGAAGAAATATATATGGATCAATCTATGGTTTTTGACATATTCTAGTTTTGTTTGTTAACTAAATAAGTCTTTGTATGGTTTGAAACATGAACCTTGTGCTTGGTATGAGAAGATTGATCAGTTCTTTGTCAATATTGGCTTCAAATGTTATGAATCTAATCACAAAATTATGTATTACATGTTCACGATGATACTTTAATTATGGAATTGTGTGTTGATGATTTAATCATAACTAGAAATAATGTCAATCTGATTTTGGGTTTGAAGAAGCCACTTGCAGATACCTTTGAAATGGTTGGCCTTGGTCTTTTGCATTTCTTTCTTTTCATTCAATTTTTACAAATGCATGATCTTATATTTCTTTTTTCAACCTAAATATGACTTGGATATTTTGAACAATTCAAGCTAGAAGACTATAAGTCACATTCTACACCTTATCAGTTGAGATTAAAGTTTTCAAAATACTATGATTCTCCATGAGTCGACACCACTATTTATCAACAATTGGTTGGTAGCTTGATTTATCTGACGCACAATCAAACATATCTCTCCTTTGTTGTTGGTGTGGTTTCCTGATTCATGCAGGATCCTCGTGAAAGCCACTGTAGAAAGAGGATTGTTCAGTACCTAAAAGGTACTTATCAGTTTTGTTTCAAGTATTGTCATGACTCTAACCCATTAGTTAGGTACATTGATTCCAACTAGGATGGTGAAATTGGTGACCAAAATTCTACTTGTGGCTCTATGTTTTGACTGAGTTATGGAGCCCTAGTATGGTCATGTAAGAAACAAAATTTAGTCTCTCTTTTGACTATAGAAGTTAAGTATCATGATGTTGTCAATGCAGGAATAGAGGTAGTTTGGATCTATCAAATTATTGGTGAGCTTGGGTTTCTTGATCATGCCTCTAATTTGATCTATTGTGATAACCAAGGTGCTATTCAAGTTGTTGATAATATTGTTACTCATAAAAAGATGAAGCATGTTGAACTCCATGTTCAATATCTAAGACAGTTGGTACAGGATAATAGTGTCTCACTTCTTTCTTGTAGAATAGATGATCAGGTCACTAATATCTTTACGAAGCCTTTTATAGAAGCTAAGTTTGTGAAATTTCAAGCTATGCTCGGGTTTCAAGAAGTTGCAATTATGGGGGGGGTTTTAGGGCTTCAAGTTGCAATTATTCTATACTTGGGCTTCAAGAAGGCATCTAATACACATGTGAATTATGCAATGTCACATTAATTAGTTAATTACAACACTTATAAATAATATAAAGTACAACCATATAAGTTTTAAACCACACAANTGAATATGAGTTTTCTCAAAAACTATATCCATATAACTTTACATGAAAATCATCTAGTACATTGATGAATTTTCAAAATATTACAATGGATAAACCATCCCGCTTGTACTTGGCTGCTAAGCCATACTTAGATCCCGCGACAGCTTCAAAACCATACTTAGCAGCTTGAAACCCTCAGTAATAGGCTTTTCATACTCAATGGCCCACTTTTTCAGCTTTCTATCTATGCACGTGCTTCTATATCTACACTGCATGTGCTTCTGTGCTTTCTAAGCTTTATATTTCTGCATGTGCTTCTGTATTCGCACTGCAGCAGCCTCCCTCCTCATGTTGTTATAAATCTTGCGAGTAAGGTTACCTACAAACAACACATGTTAAGCAATACATTTTTCTGCTCACTAAAAAGAGAAAACAAATAACTGAAAAATGTACATAGTAATTTCACAAGATTTAACATGGAAATCAGTTACTGAGTTTCTTTTAAAAGTTCATAAATAGTTGAGATGTAGCTTTTATGATCTTAATAAAATGTCTATAGTTATTGTTCTAGACTCAACACTATCAAAAGTAGTAATGTAACCTTCTGGTAACATTTTCATGATGGATCATTGATAGGAGCAATAAGATTGTGTAAATGTTTTGAACAAAATATAAGCAAAAATAATAATCTAGACAACTAGTTAAATATTGTGCTAGTCCAGGAAGTGGTGTGCATTAAAAATCCCATAGAAAAATGTTAAACAAACGGCAAGTTTGTTTTCTGTTTGAAGCAAGACAAACATTAAAGATACACAATATTCATTGTCTAAATGGAAACCTCAACTGTTGCAGAAAATCATGATGACTGACCCTAATTTTGATCTAGTAATTAGGGATTCCGGACTACAGCAAGGTAACATCATTCCATGCCTGTAGATAGATAATGGTAGAATAAATATTCAAACAACTTACTAACTTTTCTACTACTAGTGAAAATGACGGTGGCTGTAATAAGGCTAGATTTTTATCAACAAATTTGATAGTGCTCTTCTGATCTGTGTTGATTTAGATTCAGTGATTTTTGCAACAGGGAAATTCCATATCCACCAAGGTTTATACTCTGGATGGAATTCCTATTATTTAAGAACGGTTTTGTCCTTATATGATTTCCATTTTCCAACTTAGAAAAGATGTGGATTTTTGCAATATTGTTCAGCAATAATAGTGGTTCTAAAATTTAAAGGTCTTAAAATATTTTTGTTCTAGCCTGCATAGCAAAAACAACAGTAATAATAGCCATTGTCATTGACCATTACATCTCGAGCTTCCTTAAGTGACTTCAGTGGCAGGAATGGAATCTTAAGCTTCACAGTAATTGATTGTAATACCTTGAATTGAATCTAACCGAGAAGTTCTAAGAGGTTTCTTCAAAGTTCCAAAAGCATAAGATATATTGTAACTTTCTTCCATTCAAAGAAAAATAGCCGACAACTTGGTGCCAATATATTTACCAAAGAACATCCTTAACTTGGTGGTAAGAACGTTACAGACATGGCCAGGGTAACTCCATGATAGACCTTAGTCAAAGCTCTCTGTGTTCTCATGGATGTTTAATAAGAAACTTAACCACCTACTACATCAGTTACGTCTTGATGAGGAAATTTGTCATATAATTTCTATTAGTGTAACTGTTCTTGCACAACTGCCACTTCATCCATATCATTATTACATAACTACCAATCCAACCCTAATTAAATTATTTTTCTAACATATTAGATTGAATAACATCACTAGTTGAACTCTTAATGGCCAGTTTACTCTAATAATCAACTTTTAGCATATAATGAAAATTTTATGATATACAGTTGACCTTATAATAGAAAACTTGTATGATAGATAGATGATAAAGTTTAGAAAGATATGTGGAAATGGAAATTTGTAGAAAACAGTAACATTTTAACAAGTGGGTAAAATGAAAAGAACCTTATCTTTGTTCAATTGGACCAACAGAAATATTTATAGTTTGTAAACATATTACACTCTAAAAGGAGCATATAATAGAAAATGACCAAGACAAAGAGTTATTTGCAAGAAAAATAAAGAAAGAATAGGCTAGTCCACGTGGCCTAAAAATTTAATAACACTATTAATGCAATTTTATTATATCACTATAGTTAATAGGATGTGATGAGCATCATATTTCCTACTTGACTTCCATTCTTCATTGTTACTAAAATCCAAGGGCTTTCTTGGCGATTTTCTGGGTTGTGCTAATTGCAAATAAAAAATTATTTATAAAATCGAGACTAAGACCCAACAACAGCTCGAGAAATCCAAAATGGAGAGTCAAATCAGCGACACAACAAAACTCAGCATTAATTGGCTTCATAAAAATTCAAGGATCATAAACTCGAGAATCAGGGATCATATACTCAGAAAAATTCAATAACTCTGAAACCCAGAAATCTTGGAAAAACTTGGTAATATCCTGTCGAGTTTGACCAAAAAGGAGTGATCTTTGACCAAAGAGTCAACTCCTCTCACCAAGATAGCAATCAGAGTTGATTCGCGATATTCGGTGAGTCCTGTTATAGAGGATATATCCCTTTTTTCTTATATTTCACAGGTTGCTTGATATACATACCAGTGCTCTTAATATGCTCTTCTAGAGAGTACACAAAATGAGGCAAAATTATTATTGTATTTAAATAATTGGTAATTACTTTAATAGACATCAAACATTATGAAACTGGAAATTCTGGCCCCAAAACATTCTGCAAGAGCTTTTGATATGTATCTTTGACAAAAATGGCTCCATAACAGCTCAAAATTGCACATGATCAGAAAGTGGGTGAAAGACACAAGAAATATCCTCAGAATACAAGACTTTCTTTCCAAAGAGACCTCCAAGGAGAGAACGGTGAAAATCAACCTAGATGTTGGATTTACAGTAACTAACATATGGCCTAGCTACTCTAGGCAAATTATTTGCTACACTACTTTCTAATGTTTATACTGGCACATTGTGAATTTTGAATGGACATACAGTACACTAGATAAATATGATGCTTTAGTGGATGAATGACTAATCAAAAGTTTGTCCTTCCATAAGAGTTATAAAAGCATACAAATAAGTATGAATAGAAAAAACAAGACCCAAAATAGATAGCACAAAATGCATGTAAAGACATAAATATTTTGGAAATACCACAGAAACAACCCTACAGATCATAAAGTTTCTTCACAAAATGAAAATAGCAACTTAGTGTCTCATCCAACATACCATGGTATGAACATTCTAATTACTAGAAGAAAAGAGTTTAGAAAGCTCTTTCTCACTCTTGTTTGTAAACAATGTTGTAAATTTATATAACAGTCCAAAATATGGTAAAAAAATCCATTTTAAAAGAGCAGGAAAAAGCACATAAAAAATTTGGAAGCACACATGAATTATAAAACTACAAAAGTTTTAAAAGATGAGAAAATTAAGAAGCAACACAGATACAAATCCATGTTCATATATCTCTAGTTACTACTAAAATAACACCTAATCATATGGTAATATATTTCAACATTTCAGTTATCATTAATTTGTATACTTAATCTAGTACCTTCAGTCCTGGAATTGCCTTCCTAGACACAAAATTCAATAGAATTAGCCCCAAAATTGCTAGAAATTGCACATATTGACCAGAACAATATCTTCCTTGTGTTATCATCCATATTAGGATCCTGTTAATATGGGACTGGTACAATACATACTTATACACATGTTGGGAATGATAAACTGCTCACAGAATGCTTTTTGTTCTTCAAGTGAGCTAATCCAAACTTACAAATTTCATTCGCAATATTTTTACCCTTGAATTAGCATGTGGTAGTAGGTAAATTTTAAAACTATGGGAAGTATGTTTGGGCAAGAGAAATGTTTATCTACTAATAAAAAATGATCAAATAGGTTAATAATTCAAAGTTCAAACAAGCATGGACAACTTGCAACCAAAGGCATGCAAGGAATGATCAAATAGGTTAAAACTTAAAGATCAAAGTTCAAATAGGCAAGGACAACTTTCAGCCAAAGGCATGCAAGAAAAAGTATTAGAGAAGATTATTCTTAACCCTGCTTGCTTATAAATTAATATACGCGTAGTAAATAGGGAAGGATGAAACACAACCATGTTTAATATCCAACAGATTTGAATGCAACAAAATGCTTGTGTGCATTTAATTATCAGAACCGAAAAGAGGCTAAAAAACATAGATAATAAACAAATAAAACAACTAAAGCAAGAAGCAAAATCAACAAATAAAACAACTAAAACAAGAATCAAAATCAAGAGCTAAGAGTTTCACTGATGACCTTATTTACAATCTACATTTCAATGGTTACATTTTTTTGAATGACTTCAAAAAATAGAACACCTTGGAGGCCTGTGGCACTTATTGGTTGTAGAAATTAACCTCTCAACTCGATTGGAAGAAATGGTGCATGGATCCCAAGGAGGGCGCATGCATGCATGCACAACCTTTATATGAATGACATGAAACTTGGAACAACCTTTGTTTGCACAACCTTTTAAGGATTCTAGTGCTAAGGAAGATGCCAAAGATAGACATAAGAAATGAGAGTGAAAAAATTGGTTGCAGTACTCTGAAACATGTTGGTCATACCTTTAAAGAGCTATTATTGTCCCCCAAAAGCCAATTATTTCATGGAATGCTACACACACATGTCACAATTTTGCAAGGCCTTGAGAACTGAAAATATCATGTTTGATCAATACCCAAATATCAAGAATTGATTAAGAAAACAATGAAAAAAGGAAATAAAATATCATACATCATGATGGTTTTGGTTTCTTCTTAACAGTGGGGGAAACATTCACTTTCTTATAAGACCAAAAATGTCTCTTGAAAGACCAACTTCTATGATGCTGATTCATGAGCTATTCATAAGACATCACATGATTTCTTGTTAAATAATAAGAAATACAAAAGATAAATGTGGAAAAAAAAACAAATTGAGAACCGTTGTTGAAATAACAACAAACAATCTTGTTATCATGTATACCATGAGAAGGTTCTGATGGACAAGGAATGAAAATTCAGCAATTGAAATCAGCATTCTGATGTTTCAACTACATAAATATGCATTGGGATCCACCAACATAGTAGGTATCTCTATAAAGCTAGATACCTTAGTTGTGCCTTCCACTGGGAAAGGCCAGATGACTTCTTGCATCCATTTAGGTTCTATTTGCAAATTTAAATCACATATCAAAATATTTAATCTATTTTTTGACAATACAACATATAATCCTAAACATTTACAATGAAAAACATACCACCGAAATGGTAAGTGGACCAGGTAAAACCTTGGAGAGTTGTTTTAGGTTCTTTCTAGAGTATAAAGGAAGCACTTTCTAAAAGGAGGGTGGAGCTGGAGATTCTAAAACCAAAAAATACATTTCTATTAATCCTACTATCAAAGAGTATACAACCAGAAAAATATGTTGAACAATGGAACAGGCGTCCTTGAAGACCCAATAAAGCAAAAACCCATAATGAAAAAGAAAAAAAACAGGAGTCTTTGAAGCCCCAAAAAAACGAACCACACACGTCCAGCCCTCACACATTGCACCAAAAATTGCAGAGAACATTTCAGCACACCAAAATCATTTCTGACCGAGAGTGGGACTCTCACATTACCTATAACTCTTAACCAAATATCCAACACCAACAGATATAACCACAAAACTTATACACAAGCTTAAAGGCACGCTGTATAACTCCCCATTACATTCCAGGCTCCATAAGAACACTAGAAATACATAACCCTCCAAAGAAATTACTGACACATGAATCAACCCATGGGCCGCATGAAAACATGCCACAACAAGCTGAGATGAAAACCCCAAACTCTAAAATACAAACGAAAGTGCTCAAAATCACATATCAAAAGAGTTAATCTATTTTTTGACAAGACAAGAGACAATCCTAAACATTTACACTGAAAAACTTACCACTAGAATGGTAAGTGGACCAGGTAAAAACTTGGAGAATTGTTTTAGGTTCTGTACTGCCATTATGGGGCAACTGTGAACTCTTTTGAGGTCCAAGAAATAATTTCTAAAACTGTACTAGGGCTATTATGGTCTTATCAATTTAGGATTCTTTGCACTTTTTTTAAAATCCTTTTCCCATGACTTTTAATACTTGGCATCACCACAAACTCCATCTACATATACCTTAGGGTGAGTTTAGATGCTTACCTGGCCCTTTTAATTTAAAAGAACTCAGGACTTCTTGTAACCATTATGGATCTCTAAAGAATTTTACATCAAATAGCTAAATATTTATTTTTCAAGTTTTGAATAACTATAATACAATATGCATTTGAGTGAAATTTTTATAATACACTATGCATTTGAGTGAAAACTATGTTCTCTTTTCTGTAGCTATATTTATTTCTGTGGGGAATCTAAAGATTATAACCCTTATGTTGGCAAGACACCAAATAAATCCTAAACATTCTTTAGAAACATGGAACAACACTATCAAGTTTGGTGTGTGGACCGTGTGAAAACTTAAGAGTTATGAGCTATTTAAGGTTGTTCACCACTTCATCACTATTAAGAAACAAATTTTGAGTGTTTCAAAGCCAAAATTGTTTCACCCATCAGAGTCGAGATAAAAAAATTGGGATTGTTCCAAGACTTTTGTCAAATCACAGAGCACCAAAATGGTTATTGTTACTTCACATGTTTTTCTTCAAAATTCATAGCTTTTGCATGTTTCTGTAAAATTGTGTTGTTCAGATATCTGGCACTTCTAAAAATTATGCCTCCATACAATTTTATGTATGCTTCCTAGTTCCAACAACTACAATCCCCAATCAGAATAGATAGGCCATCAATAAACCATAAAGTTTAAGAAAAAGAAGCGTCACAGTCATTAAACTAAGAAACTTCCACCTAGCTTTCCACAGTATATTACTATTCATAATAATAACCTAACTACTCCTCTCCCAAAGAGACTCCAAAATGCAATTACCATATAGATTCCTAATTTCCATGAAGGAAATCAACCACCTCAAAAAAATATCAAATACAATCAAAGAATTACCAAATTTCCACCTTAATTTCTGTTATACAGCCTATTTTTACAATAACAACACCTAGAACCCTCCTCCCTTTCCAATAGACCATTCGAGACAAAGTCCCATTAACTTTTGAAATTATCAGGAAAAGCAAGCATAACAGATGTTAAATTTACACCTTAAATCCATTATGCAACTTATATTCAAAATAACATCATAGAAAATCTTTCTTTTCTTTAAACATACTGAATTATAGCTTCAATATTATAGTACATAAGTAATTATAAAAGTTTTAAACATAGATTTTAAAATTACAGATTCAGAATTGAGGATTCCATAATAGTGGATACATATTGATATCATTATGTTTAAGACTATGAGCCAACATGACAGTTTGAAATTTATGAAATCAAGCACAATATATGAATTATGGTCATCATAAACTCCTCCCTCCACACAATTCTGCCCAAAAATATCTAAATTGCTCACATGTGATCATAAGAAGCAGAAACATGACTAGAACCAGATGCAGATGAGCAATATTAGAAATCAGACACTATTGCAAATACAACAATATTCCCTTAAACTCCAAAGAAAAAAAAATAGAATATTATGGTAGATACCACACAAACACTCAAGCCTTTTAATGGAGAAAGGAAGATGGGGGGCATCTAGAGCCAAGGGGCATCATAGAAGGAAGGTCAAGAAAGTAGAAGTCCACTTCTAGATTATTTCTCTCTCTTGTTTTTCTATTCAAGTTTAGTAATCAATTGCCTAGGTGCATTCCTCGGTGCATGATGAATTGAACCTACATTTTAATATTTGGATGCATTTTAACATAGAAGGAAGGCCAAGCAAGTAGAAGTAAACTTCTAGATTAAGCTTATTGATTGTTCATTCACTTTTGTGCTTGTTGGTTGTGATCGTGAAAGGAATTCTCATTTTTTGAAAAGCTTATGGTGTTAGTAAGATCTCTTTTCATCTTTGTTATATAGACTGAAAGAAAAACATTTGATTAGCGTCTTGGTTTCATTTTTTGTTTTCATAGAGAACTTCTTTTTCCTCCTTTAAAAAAGAAATTTTTTGACTGAAATTAGGTTATCATCATTGAGCATTAGACATTGGATGTCTGATTGGCCTTACAAGCTTTTAGGCTCTTTATGTTCTTTTGTCTCTTATGCATTTAGTACTATCTCATCAAATTAAAAATATGGTAGTTTTAAGTTAGATCTATCTATGTTTTAAGAAAAATTGAAAAATGGAGTGCATATGCATGTAGTGTGCTTCTTGTTTTTCTTTTAGGAAAAGAGATTCTTCCCCTTCTTATTGCTTTTAGAAAACAGAAATTAGTTTGGAAAGTGCTACTTGTCTTTGATTTTGTGTTCAAGATTGTTGTTTGGAAATATTTTTGGTTTTGAAACAAAAGAAAATACTCTCTTTCCCTCCCGTAGGTAGGCATACCGAATGGTAAAGTGAAATATTTGCATATGCATATTGCATGGTTTTACTTTTTCTGTCAAAAAACCATGCATTCACCTAACCGTCCACTTTAAAATTAATGGTAGTTATAGGCTAAAATTTACATAACAATTGGAGTGATAGGTTAGAGACATGTTTGGGCGTCGTTAAGCATAGGAGCTGTCATTATTTGTCTACATTACATCTCGGGAATCACGCAGTTCTTCCATGTACCATCGGTATATTGAACAGCCTTTCATGTACCCCTGAGGTATATAGAAAGGTACTTCACGTACTCGATTGTATATCAGAAGGCACCTTGTGTATGGTTATGCATTGGACAACACTACTACCGATTCAAGCTCCCACATACCTTGAGTATATCGGTAGACCCCACTAGGATACCTTATCCATCTGAGAAAACCCCTTTGGCCGTCTTCCTTGGAGCCATACACCAAAAATAGCATTCGGGGAGATTACTATGCATGTACCCTAGAGTTATATCGCGAGTGGAACCTTCTTGACAATCCTGGTGAGAGACCTAACTATCTGAACTCCTCCTATCATTTTAAGTGTGCTTGTTTGACCTATAGCTTGTGTAGGGAAAAAAAAATTTAGTGTGTTTTCTAGTTTTTTAGACCTTAGGTTATATAGGAACTGTACAAACTGGCTGAGCTCAGAAATTCCAAAAGAGTATGGGGCTTGCCACCCGATTTTATTCCTGGTTCAGAAAAAATTCCAACGGAAGCTATTGACGAAGGAGCTGCTAGCACCTCCCAAGTGGGAGATAATGTGGTTGCAAAAAGTGGAGGACATATTCTTCACACTCGCCTCCCTTGGTCCAACAACCTTCTTAGAGAAATACCTCATTCTATTCTCCCATAGAAGGTCATGTTGATGATACTACCCGTCCAGATTATGGTCCTAATGCTCCATTTTGGGACACCTCTATAGGACATGCCATTGCCTCATTTAGCACCTGTTTAAACTCTTCTAAAGAAGTTTCTCCAGATGAAGAAGAACGTAGACAATACCACATAGCCATTCTCTGTGCATTGGATATTGAAAGGAAAATAGATGACATATTGGGCACACCACCATCACCTTCCACAGCTGTTCCTATGGGATACTGTTCGCTTGCCGATTCTATGAGACCCATTAAATCGATTATAGATCGCACAGTAACACCACACAACCCAGGTCAAAATACCAACCCCACCACCTCCTATGTTATGTTTGTTCCCAATCCTCCCAGGTCTTATGCACTTGGGGCCCAACCTTCAATTCCCATTTCGTCATTACCTTCTAGTGCCAGGGGGCAACCCCCAACATGACCTACGTTATCTGGCACCAGAATTGTACCTAGTCAAGGACAGACCTCTAATATAGAACAATCTATAGTTTATGTCCCTCCCACCCATACTAATATGGTTAATCCCCAATCCATTTTAGGTAAGCCCTTGGGGGCACAACCTGTAACCATTCAATCTTCTGGAGGTTATGGTTATCAAATACCTGTAGGAAATATTAATTATCCATCTAATCCTACATGAATGTCTTATGCTGAAATTCCATACCTGTTACGGAACTAGACCCTATCATAAGGACAGGTGCAGGACAACTAAAGCTTCCCATAAGGGATGGATACATGCCCACACCCACACTCCCAATTGCTAGCTAAGAGTGCTCTACAATCGAGATCAAAGCTCCCGAAGACGCAGTAACCTATGGATTCTTGAATGACATTTGATCAATCGTAACTATCTTCCCATTAAATGGAAAGCATACAACGCGAAATAGAGAAGAAGCTACGGCTTGCATACTATACATCTAATTCCTACCCAATAACAGATTATAGTCAAGGGGCTCATCAACCACCTTAACCTCTATCGCAACGGTCTTTCCTCCCAAATGGACCTTAAGGGAAGGAAGGATCCCATGCGTCCTAAATGATCTCCCATCAAATGCGGTCAACATGGTACTGGATTTAGACAACTCAGGGAACCTAAACCCTTCCAACACGATAAAGACATCACAAAAGTAGTAGCGCCTTCGTCAATCATAGTGCGCTTGATGGTCATGTTAAGAAATTCTACATGAATCAAGAGAGACACATAGTAAGGCAAGCGAAGTTGAAGTCCTGTAGTTTCAAATTTAATCATAGAGGAAGAATTATCATCATTCACACCAAGGGAAGAAAGCAAAGCCTTCCTTTGCGAAGGACAACTCTGAAGTACTTCTAGTGCAGACATTGCACAAGGATTGTGGCCCAAATCCTCGACAACAGAATAGTTTTGGGCGGCTTGGGAATTAGGATTGTGCCCTGAACACTTAAGGACTCCCTTAGGAATGTGAGGTGCAACTTCAGGTTTTTCAATATGCAAAGGGGTCCCTGGTGGATCAAGTTCCTTTCTTGGGTTGGGTTGTGACAAACCATAGTCCTTCGCACGAGTCACAACCTTCGTAGTATGCACCATGTTAATGCAAACATGACTACTACCCTCCAGTGGATCTTGATCACCACCAAACTGATCATGGGTCCTCGAGTTCATGTTTTGATTGTGAGGTAAAGGGTTGGTCAGCACAGCTGGGCCCTGCGCTAATAATCTCGAGGCTTCATCGATACGAGGGAACAAGTAAGTGAGGTGATCATCCTTACACAAATTGCAAGGAAACTTAACCTTACGCTTAGATTTCTTGTGCCCCCCAGCATTTTGAGCGTTCTTGTCATTAGTATTAAAATTTTCATTCTTGTTCCCACCCTTACGATTGTTCTTACCCTTCTTTTTATTCCTTCCAGGTTGCTAGTTACCCTTCTGGTCCGACGATTGCACCGAAAGCACACTCACCGTTTGGGTGGATTGAGATGAAGCCGTGGCTTATCCCGAAGCAGATTGGTTGATTGACAATTGACTAACCTATTTCACAACCGAATCCGTAGGTTTAGCACTCGCACAACCAACAATGCCATCGACATGTGGTCCAGGTTTATCTTTGGGGTTGAAACTAGAACGCGGAGCATTGTGAATGATCTCATATAACAAATCGTATTGAGAATAAATCAAATCCAGTTCCTGCTCCCTAAAAATGGCTTGTTCCTCATTTTGCACTCTGGATGTAAAAAAATCCTTCACTATATAACGCAATAATGACTTAAGGAACCATTTGAGGAGGAATTCCAGCGGTATAAAGGCTTTAATCAACCTCTTCCGTCTACGCCACTCTTGGATATGGTCCGAGATAATCATGGCTTTATCCTGCTGGAAATGGTTAAGAAAATTCATCGCTAGGTCATCGAACAAAGCGAATGCCCCCTAGGTAACTCTATATACCATTTCACGATAGGCCTTGTAAGGGTGTGTTGAAACAGCCTTAAACGGATCGAATCTTCATGTAAGGAATCTGAAGAGCACCATAGGTGAAATGTTGTAACATGTTCACTCGAATCCTCTCCAGGATTGCCCTCGAATTTGGGTATGTCTGAGGGAAGCTTAGTAGGGACAGTCGGCCAAGTCGGGTCATGAGATACATGATCATTCGTCAATCTCGACATGTCAGGAAGATTTAGCGTTGTGAGGAAAGGGAGCCTAGGATGAGCAGGTCAATGGACTACTCCCTGATAGTTTTGATTCACATAGGTCTAATTACCATAACCACCATGGCCTTGACCATAGTGCCCTCCTCCCATTTGACCCGTGTAGGGTGGCATGGAAGCACCATAATATGGTGTACCTTGACTATGTGGGGCTACAAAGCCATAATTAGGAGAGTAAATGGGTTGTTGATACCCATACCCATATGGTGAATAACCATGTCCATATTGTATCCCATAATAAGGCCCGTAAATCATCCCATGAGACACTCCGTAAGTAGGAATATACGCTCTGGAAGTAGGAATATACACTCTGAAAATAGGAATATATGCTCCGAAAGTAGTAACATGACCTCTAGAAGTATGAACAGGACCTCCCGAAACAACGGGCGGTACTTGAACCTGAGACACAACTGGTCGAGTAACAATAGTACGGACATGACTCGTAGCTTCTGGACCAAAGGACCACGTGAATGAGGTGGAGGAACAACATTTGAAGAACAAGGAACCGAGGACGAAGGGATCTGTGAAACTATGTACGTGGTGTTCCCTATAGTCACTCGTCTTGGATCTAGTATCCTAATAAGATCACTAACCCTAGGCCTAGCAGGAATATCTGATGTAGCTTCCACCGCCGGGATGGAGGGTGCAATGTGACTTGTTATCCCAAACCTCTCCACATGGTAAGGAATAGGAGTGCCTCTAGGCATAGTGTTAGGCTCAAACTCCCACTCGACATGAAATGCCAAATCATGTGTGGGCATACCAGACATACCATAACTACCATAACTAGTGCTCGTGGGCTCATAATAAGTCTCGTCTTCTAGCATGCCATATTGGTGATGCGTCAATGGGGGATCAACACTAGAGTAAGTAGGTATATCATGAAAGTACCGATCTCAGAAATTACAGGACCTAAATCAATCATATCAGGTGAAGGATCATAGTTAGGAGTAAACTCCCCATCGTCCACTTGAATGGGAGAGGGTGGCTCAGGAATACCTATCCCATCGTGTGTGAATCAATGTGTGAAGTAGTCTGCCTAAATTGTCTATTTCTCTCTCCCAAAGGAGGAGGAGATGTAGAAGGAAGAATCCCTGCTAACCGACGAGAATGGCGAGGAGCCGCACCTAAATCCACAATGACTCAAAAAATGTAAAAGACTCTCTAATTACGTGAACCCTAGGAAAGCTAACGTGTACAGAGCATACACCAATAAAATCTAAATGCAAACACAAGAAATCAAGGGTAGAATAAATGAGATCCCAAATGAAGCAGGTATGTCTCACCTAGGAGAGGCTTGATACTCCCATACACAACAAGTGGAGGTACATAACCAATTATTGTGGCCCTCAGCTTCAACGCGTAAAGCCACTGTGCTGTCTGACCCCAACCTAGCTGTGACACCTGCAAAATAACCCCTGCAAAGTACCCCCTTGATATCCTAGGTAAGGCAACTAAGGTCATCTCAATATAATCAATGTTCAAACGGATAGTCACAGGCGGGATTGACCGTATGGGTAGGGTAGCAAAGCCCGAAACTCTCGAAAGAGCCCCCAGATACGAATACAATCCTGGAAATATCTCCGGTGCTACTAAGTTATGACTAGGGGTCATCCTAATCAATAACCACTCACATTGCCTCGTGCTTAAATCCCTTTTGAGAGGAGGATCCTAAGAAACACCAATTATATCAAGGAATTTCACACTCTCACTTGGACAGACACATACATGTTGTTGTTGAGTGGTCTTGGAGAATTTACTCACAATGAACTATTCCAAGACCCTAAAACCTAATCTTGTTGGTGAACCCTATCAAATAAAATAGTGTAGTTCATTTTAATTAAGTGTTGATTTTAATTGGCTTTATTACTAAAAAAGGGTAGATGACCGTGCAACCAATGGTGTTATGATGCAACATGAAGCAAAATGCACACCTAACAATCAATGCAAATGCATTGTGTCCATGAAAAACAGGGTATGCCACTACGTGAAATGCAAAATTTTATTCAAATGATAAATGCAAGCTTTCCTATATGAAATCCTGATTAATACTTCAAAGCAAATCTAGTGCAAGTACTATGCAAAATGCAAAATGCAATGCATAATGATAATCAAATATTTTTGGAATTTTTGAAATAAAAATGAGATACTAAAGCAAAAGAATGATTATACAACCCCCAGACTCTACAAACACAATCATGCAGCACTCAAGCAAAGTACTAAGGTAAAAGATATCTAATGCACTAATCCCAAAACAAAAAATTGAAAATGCAATGACAAGAACATTCTTCAAAAAAATAAATTTTACCCTAAAAAAAACGTCTCTGGTCAGGAATAGAGGTGTATACAGACTCTAGCAGTATCAAAGGAGACTCAACAATCATCAAAATTCACCTAGCAACAATCAATCTTCCTCAAGAAGGACAAAATAAGGGCATACGCGACTGTTTGCAGTAAACCCGCGTGTGTACATGGATATAGCAGTCAAAACCGCGTATATACGTGACTGTGAGTTCAAAACCCGCATACAAGAAGAAAAGTGCATAAAATAAAGGAAAATAGACAAGTTGAGACAAACTTCACACCAATTAGACACTACCAGGCTAACATGCCCCTAGAATCGACACAGAAACAGAGAAAAAAGAGCAATTCAAAGTCATTGAATGCCGATAGAAAACCCCCAAAGGACAACTACTAGGAACTCCCTAGCGGAGTCGCCAATTCTATTACAGAGAGAAATTCCTATGGCTTGGGGTACCACAATAGATAGCTTGACTCTAGAAATCAATCCTTTCCAATATGCAAGAGAAATCAAATATCTAACACTAAAGGATCAAAACTCGTACCTTATTCCGGACGATTGAAGTAGATCCCCGTTGAGCTTTCCAACTTCAGCTTGAATTCATGAATCACTTCCTCAACAATAAGTAAACAAGACAAGAATACTATATATATTGGTGTTAGATCTACTCTAGCATATATAATCAACAATGTATAAGCATTTGAAATCATCCATGGATAAAATATTCATTCAAACATACATTATTGGACAGGAAAAGATATTTCTATTAATATAAAGTCAGGGATTACAATGAATACAACCTTTGTCGGCACGTCTACGAATCAGAGAAACTGAGTCCCCCACTTGGGCCTCCACCACCTCAATCCTCCATCTCTCGATAGCAAGCTCACAAGCAAAAGGCAAGCTTGGGAAGAACACTAAAGTGCTCCAAGGGACAAAGGGATGCAGACTCAAGCACAAGTTCTAGAAACAATGGACTATAGTTTCTTTGCTCTCAATTCTCTTATGCCTTCAATGTATCCAAAGGGTTCCTTATATAGCTTTTCAATGGGGTAATGAAAGGTCGAATCCGAGAGATCTCAAGGCATATGGAAGGCCATGAGACAAGTGAGTCGGATCCATGTCAAGGAAAACTCCAAAAGGAGTTGGATTTTTGTACACATCTCGATGTATGTGGTTTTAGAGGTCAAACCCACATATATACATGATAAAGGGTTTAAAAGTCACATACATCAATTTTCACATGTTTTTAGGGATGGTCTAGGAAACATCAAAGGATAAAAAATGGTCCAAGGGATCTAACGAGTCTGCAGAGGGACAAGGGAAGGGCATACAAGTGTGATTCACCTGGTGTGGTAAAATATGCTATAACAATACCCTAGTAATACTTTTATGCCATGGGGGAATCCTAACTAGTCTTACATGCCAGCTATGGGGGGGATACCTATACATACTGTAGGAGGTTCCAGAGGACCGCCTCATGGAGGTCCTCCCCCTGGGGGGCCTAATGGTCCTGGAGGACCTGGCGGCTTCCCTCCTTATGGTCCTAATGGTCTTGGTGGTCCTGGGGGGCCTGGTGGCTTTCCCCCTAATGGCCCTTGAGGGTCTGGTGGCCCTCCTCCTAGTGCTTCCAGAGGCTCTAGAGGTTTACCCCCCAGCAGCCCTGGAGGGTCTGGTGGTTCACCTCCAGTGGTCCTGGTGGTCTTGGTGGTCTCGGAGGCCCTGGTGGTACTCCTCCTAGAGGCCTTGGTGGTCCTAACGGTTCTGATCTTGGAAATCAACCCCCTGTGGGTGAATTTTCCGTTAGTTATTCGTCACAACAACCTATCTATCAGTCCACTTATGGTCCTACTGGTAATTATATGCCATATCAATATTACCGGTATGTGCAACCTAACCATCAGTTACCTTTCCTAGCAACTTTGGACTTGCCTAACTTGTCTAAGTTTATTAATGACCCCATTCGACACAATCCCTCATGGCCTCCCATTCCGGTAAAGTTACCATCGGACATCCCAAAGTTCGATGGGAAGCAGGGAGATGATCTGAAAAACCATGTCACGACATTCCATCTGGGGTGTTCTTCAAACTCCCTCATGGATGATTCAGTTCGGTTACGACTTTTTCAACGAACTTTGATTGGTACAACAGTGAAGTGGTACATTGAACTTCCACAACATTCGTTTGTGGATTTTGGCTACTTGGAAACCGTGTTTCTTACACACTTTCAGCTCCCTATCCGCTATGAAATGAGTACTGATCTCTTAACTTCTCTATGACAGAACACCTCCAGCCACATATCCGATCATATCCATGAATGGAGAAGGCGGAGAAGGTTTATTAAGGCCCCTATTCTGGATCAGTTTTTAGTTGATTGGTTCACCAAATCTTTGTTGCCTCCAATCACCCGAGATGTGGCTATGGGTGGTGCCATTACTGAAGAGTAGGCTATTAGTCGAGCCCAGTATCTAGACTTGGTCTATTCCCAGTATGGAACTCTTTATGACTTGATTCCTCAAGCTCCTCGCCCAAGCACCAACCCTGTAAAGCCACCAGCAGAAGTACCTATTGATGGTATTGTTGGTTCAATCTAGTCCCCGTCAGCAATGAAACCTACCAAGCAACCCCAGACTACCACCCCTACTCCTTCAACTCCTAAGGTTTCAACCAAGGTCAATTCTATTCAGAGTACTCAAGCCTCGGGCAATAATAAAAAGAAAGGTAAAAGTAAGAATAAAAAACCTAGAAACCAACAAAAGAATCCAAGACCAACCAACAATGATAATGATAAAGGGAAAATAAAGGCAAAATATCCATGTCTGCTATGCAGAGGTGACCATTTCACAAAAGAGTGTCCCCGTTGGGCAGTACTCACGGATCCTTTTCCCTCTCAACAACAACTGATAGACCACATGTCTAATCAGGGTAAATCTAGTTCATCAGAGGAAATTCGTATGATGTCCTTGGATACCATTAATTTGCAAACTCAAATTCAGAATTATGACAAACCCGCAGACAAGAAAGACGATCATTTTTCTTTAGGGAAATCTCCCTCTACTAGTTCTCCAGAATCCTCGTCTACTGTCCCCCTATCCATCTAGAAGCCTACTCTTGACATGATTTTGTGTCCACCCAAAAGTACTCTTCAGAAGGCTGTATTTAACCCTAATGCCCGAGCTACTCAATTTTATAATGTAGTTGAAGATATCGCTCAGGCACCTTGTGCAATGTCTACCTTAAAAGTAATCCAAAGTTGTCCTACACAATGCAAAAACTTGTTAACGAAATTAGGAGCTTTAGACCCGGATAACACTAATTTGATTCATTTCAATATTGAGAACTATAAGTCTAGGCTACCTCATAAACTTTATTTTTAGATCATTATGAAAGTAGTTGGAAATAATTTTTTTAGAAGGGTCCTGGATGAAGGAGCTTCAACCTCGGTTTTGTCTCTGTCTTGTTGGAAATATCTTGGCTCTCCCGAGATTGTAACATCACCTATGACTCTGAAGGCCTTTGATGGACGAGGTTTCTAGCCCCATGGTCTTAGATCAGCCCTCGCAGTCGATCTTGGTGGCAAAACCGTTTCTATTCAAGTAGAAGTGGTAGATGCCCCGTTAGATTACAACCTCCTTCTAGGAAGAAATTGGTTTTATGCCATGATTACTGTCGCTTCAACAGTATTCCGAACAGTCCAATTTCCACATCTAGGGAGAATTGTTACCATTGACTAGCTTGATTTCTATACGCTGGATGTTACTACCTCTATGCCTAATAACATCCCCATGTTAGGCCAGTCCCCTCCTCCTTACCAGTCGATTGGGGTAGTCATGTTGAAGGATTCATCCCTTATGGGTATTTTTCCATCCACTCCTCCTAACACGGATATCACGATAGTCCATATGATCGCCTCATTCGATTGTGAACCTAAGGGAAAACAAGTTTTTGAGTCCACCTCATTGAGTTCACACGAAGCAATGTATGACACCATTCAAACCCTTTTTGATGATCACACTGATGACCTTCATCTAGTGGCTTCGGATCCTTACCATTTACCTTACTGGTAAGAACCATCTCTTCCTGTTCTAGATTATCTCTTTGAGACTTTTCCTTTCGATGAGTCTATTATGGAGATCATGAGTACGGATGAGTCCATTTGGGAGGATCACCATCATAGATCCATGTTCCTCCCCAACACCAGTTTGGTTAACCATGATTACGCATCCCTGTTTCCTGCTGATATTGTCAATGTACCCCAAAGTCCCATATTGTTGCAAGACAGATTCTAAAGGAAACCTTTACAACATTACTCAGATGAATCTGATTGACATATCAGCCAAGACTAGTACCATCTAGCATGTTCATGTTGGGCAAAACTACTCGGCAGATGAATCTAAAGCATATAAGGCACTTTTCAAAGAATTCTGTGATATTTTTTCCTGGTCCTATGAAGAAATTCTAGGGATTGACCCATCAATTGTGGTCCACGAGATCAAAACCTATCCCACGACTAAACCTGTTAGGAAAAAACTAAGGCAATTCCATCCATGGAAGGCCATAGCTATTTAAGCTAAAATAGAGAAACTTCTCAAAGCTGGGTTTATTTATGCCATACCCCTGATGGAATGGGTATCAAAGGTTGTCCCTATCAATAAAAAGCAGGGAACCATTAGAGTCTGTATCGATTTAGGGATTTGTATAAATCTTGTCCCAAGGACAACTTTCCTACTCCATTCATCGATTAGATTATCGACAACTATGCTGGAAGCATCCTCTTCTGATTTATGGATGGCTTCTTTGGCTATAATCAGATTGAGATATTACCCACTGATCAGCATAAGACGACATTCATTTTCCCATGGGGAACCTTTGCATATAAGAAGTTACCATTTGGCTTGAAAAATGTTGGAGCCACATTCCAGTGTGTAATGTCCTATGTGTTTCATGATATTAAACATATTGTTGAACCGTACCTTGATGAACTCCCTGCTCATTCACAGTGACGGGAGGACCACCCTGGTCATATTAGAGACATTTTTTTGAGATGTCGTCATTATAATATACAGCTCAATCCACATAAATGTGTTTTTTGTGTTGAGATGGGACATCTACTAGGTTTTGTGGTTTCCAAAGATGGCATCCATATAGACCCTTTGAAAATTGCCGCCATTTTATCTCTACCAGCCCCAACTAATCTCCTTGAATTCAAAAGTTTGCAAGGGAAGGAAAACTTTCTCCGTCATTTCGTGTGGAATTTCACAGAGAAAACACACGGTTATATGTGTCTTCTCAAGAAGGACACCCCGTTCTTTTGGGATGACCAATCCCAACGTGCCTTTGATAATCTCAAACATGATCTGACTCATTCACCTGTGATACACCCCCCAGATTATTCAAAGGACTTTCTCTTGTATGTTGTTGCCTTCGCTACTACCATCGCTATGGTTTTGTTGTACGAAAATCCGAACGGTCAGGAGCATGTGATTTACTATGCTAGTAAGAATCTTATGGCTTCTGAAACCTGATATTCATGCGTGGAGAAGTTAGGATCGGCCATGGTCATTGCTGTACAAAAATTTCGTCACTACATTTTGCTCTGCACAACCACTATGTTGGCAGAACTGAACCCTATGTATTACATCCTGACTCGTCAAGTGCTTGGGGGAAAGTACTCCCGATGGATAGTCATACTACAGGAGTTTGATTTGGAATTTTCAAATCCACATCAAAAAAATCCCTGGTCTTTGTCGATATCATGTGTGATCTTCCTTGTGCTTCGAAGAAATCTGAGCCCAGTGATTCATTTTTGGATGAATTCCTATTCCTAATTAGCACTACCGATCCATGGTATGGATATTTGATTATTTATCTCCAAACACAACGATTTCAGCCGCATTTATCCCGTGATGATCGCTGTCGTATTTGTCACCACGCAAAATACTACCTCATATTGAATGATACCTTGTATAGACATGGGATTGATTCTATTCTCTGGTGGTGCCTCACTCATGAAGAGGCTGAACATGTGTTGAAGGATTTCCACTCCGGAGCATGTGGTGGTCATTTATCTGGGATGGCTACAGCTTAGAAAATCCTTCGCATTGGTTATTTCTGGCCTTCAGTCTTCAAAGACTGTCATGAGGTTGTTAAGAAATGCCCACTTTGTCAACATTTTTATCCCAAAAAGTGCACTCATCCTGCTCCGCTACACCCCGTCATTTCTGTTGGCCCATTTTCCAAATGCGGGATTGACTTTATGCATTGTAATCCTACCTCAGCTGGGGGGCATGGTTACATCATCGTAGCCATTGAATATTTTACAAAATGGGCTGAGGCCATGCCTACATATGCGGAAGATGGTAAGACTGCCACTCTCTTCCTGTTCAATCATATCATAGCTAGATTTGGAGTCCCGCAGTCCATTGTTACTGATCACAGATCACATTTCTATAATCAAATGATGGAGGAACTGAGTGCCAAGCTAGGTTTTCGCCATGAAAACTCTACGCCATATTATCCACAAGCTAATGGTCAGGTAGAGGCCATTAACAAAGTTTTGAAAACTATGTTTCGTCGGATGGTTGGAGATCATAAATCCAACTGGAACCGCATTCTTTTCTCCGCTCTTTGGGCTTATAGGACTTTGATGAAAAAAACTACTAGTTTCATGCCTTTCCAGCTTGTTTATGGACTCGAAGCTATCTTACCGATTCAATGTCAGATTCCATCTTTACAACTTGCCGTCGAACTTCTCCCAGACACTTCTGCAGAGGAAGAAATATTTTTGTACTTGAATAACCTTGACGAGACTCAGAGAGATGCTACCTTGGCTAATGAGGCACATAAGAAACATGTGAAGGCGTGGTATGATAAATTAGTCCAACCTCGTGCCTTTAATGAGGGTGACCTAGTTTTGACTTATGACCAGATATATGATAAACTAGGGAAGGGTAAGCTTGAGCTCATGTAGTATGGTCCTTTCATCGTTTCTAAAGTTTTAGAGAAAGTGGCCTATGAGCTCATTGACTACGATGGAATCCCTTTAGGGAAACCTCCCAATGGGTTGTACCTAAATAAGTACTATGACTAGGTCGTTCTTGGATACACTACTACATTTCGATCCAAAATCCGACGGCGCGTGGATTTCTTTTTTTAAACTTACCAAAAATCACAAGGATAATTTTTTTTTGTTGTAAATGTGGCCATAAGGATCACTTATATGACGGCTAGTCCCATAAGCGTCGCTTAAGCGACGGATAGCCTCATAAGCATCGCTTAAGCGACGACGCCTCAAATTGGTCAATCATTTAAATAAATACACTTAATTGGTCAATTATTTAACATGGAAAGCGCCGTCGCATATCCAATGTGTCGGTTCATTTCCTACACACACTCATATAAATAGATGTATGCCTAGGTTCATTATCTCACACACTCACTCTCGCACTTATCTCTTGGACAAGAAATGGGAAATTCCTAAGGGTTTTTTTTTGGCCTTGTGCTTTTGTGGGGATCTTCCCACTTGGTATTGGATTTTGGTCTTGCTCTTTGGTGATTTCTCTCTTGAAGTATCTCTTGGTTAATAATTTCTTGGTTTAGGGTTTGGTTTTTGGCATTGTGCCTTTGTGGGGATCTTCCCACTTGGTCTTGGATTTTGGTCTTGCTCTTTGGTGACTTCTCTCTTGAAGTATCTCTTGGTTAATAATTTCTTGGTTTAGGGTTTGGTTTTTGGCATTGTGCCTTTGTGGGGATCTTCCCACTTGGTCTTGGATTTTGGTCTTTCTATTTAGTGACTTCTCTCTTGAAGTATATCTTGGTTAATTTCTTGGTTTAGGGTTTGGTTTTTGGCCTTGTGCTTTTGTGGGGATCTTCCCACTTGTTCTTGGATTTTGGTCTTGCTCTTTGGTGTCTTCTCTCTTGAAGTATCTCTTGGTTAATTTCTAATTGGTTTATTCTTGGTTTTTGGTTTTTCTCTTTGGTGACTTCTCTCTTGCAGTATCATATACTTGGGTTTGCTCGTACTTTTTTCTTAGGGTTTGAGTAATAAAATCTCACGTAGCAATAATGTTACAGGTCATCAAGATCCAGAAAAAAATTGACAATTGCTTGCTAGGTTGTGGGATGGAGTGGAAAGAAGGGGTGATGGAAAATGTTATTGTCCTTGCAGTCGATGTAGGGGCTTTAATAAGAGAAGGTTACTAATCGCAACAGCTAAAAAACATTGTAGGGAACATGGACATGTTGAGGGGGGGCATGAATATCATCCATTGGTAAGTCAATATAATTCATGATTATATATCATGAGGTATTTATATTGAGAGTTTTTGTAATTGTATATTGTATCATTTTTATTTTTGTTACTTAATCGACATGACTAACGTTCTTTGTTTGATGTTTTAATTGTAATTATAAATCAAGGGCCTCCTAGGGCTGTTCCAAACATGGAGAATGTTGTAATTGCAGAACAACTAGCGCAGGAGGAACGTCAATATGCAGGTCCTGCGAATATTGATCATGATCAAGTTAATGATGATATGGAATTAGATGATGATCATGACGATAACATAATTGAGGATGATGGTGCAAATACATTAATCAATGATTCATTTAATGTTAGAATGGACGATGATCAACATCATGCGTCGCCAATTGATGACTTTGAAGATCTTCATGATTTACCTACACTTGAGAAGGCAGACGAACCGCTTTTTGAAGGCTCCCGCATAAGTGTTCTCTCAGCTGTGTTGCTGATAATGAACTTGAAGGTTATGAATTGTTTTTCAAACACAACCATCATGCTGGTGTTAAGGTATGTATGTGATTATATGTTTCATCGATCGCATATATATGATTTGATTTATGTTGCTATAATATTTGTATTGGTAGACGTACTTCATCATAAAAATAATAAGGATGTATTTGTTGTCGTTAATATTATGCTCTTCAAATATTTATACTAACCATTTTTTTTTAAATTTGTTGTAACAGCTTGATAGGTGAATATTTGTTACCACCATCAAATAAATTACCTCACACATATAGAGATATAAAAAATATCATGAAATATGTTGGAATGGACTATCAAAGAATTGATGCATGTCCTAATGATCATATTTTATATTATAATCAGTATGAGTTTGCAACAGAATGCCCTATATGTCATAGCAGTAGATACCGAACAGATCAAGTAACCAAAAAGGTGTCTCGTAAGGTTCTTCGTTATATTCCCATTATTCCACGCTTGCAACGACTATTTAGGTGCCAAAACATAGCACAATTTATGGATTACCATGCACGGAATAGAAGTGGAGATGATATTATTCGAATGCCCGCAGATGGTTCTGCATTTACAAACATGGAGGAAAAATGGCCACACTTTAAAGAAGAACCTCGTAATGCTAGACTTTCTTTGGCAGCGGATGGTGTCAATCCATTTAAAGAGATGAAATCTACTTGCTCGGTCTGGCCTGTTTTTGTTATCAACAATAACATTCCTCCATGGATGTCAATAAAGAGGGAGCATATAATGTTGGCAATGATTGTTCCAGGTATAATTTGTACTTTAGAACAATGTCTTTTTAATGCATTAGTATTTAATTTGTCATGAAGATCAATATTGTTGCATATTCATGTCATATATATATTTCATTTACTTATATGTATTGTATTTGTTGTTTTCTTTTAGGTAAGTACATAGTTAAAGATATGAATGTATATATCGAGCCTCTTGTTGATAAACTACTTAAGCTATGGAATGGTGTCACTATGTATGGTGTCTCTAGACCATTAGGGCAAAGGGAATTTCAATTCCATGCAATGCTTTCCTGGACAATTCACGATTCTCCAGGGCTAACACATTTTTGTGGTCTTCAAACAAAGGGAAAATTTGCATGTCCAGTTTGTGGTCCCAAGATGAAATCTCATCATTCAAAGATTTTGTCAAAGGAAGTGTTTGATGAGTATAGGCACTTCCTCTCTAAGAATCATAGGTATCGAACTATCGAAAAACATCTTTTTAATGGGAAAGAGGAGACCGCATTAAAACCACAAAGAATGACACCTCACATATGGAAGTTGCAATATAATAGAAATCGTCAAGGTATGATTCAATTTGTCTATCTTATATATTCATATTGATCATCTCTTATATGTACTTTTTAATGTTTTATTTTGGATTATATTAATTTTTTTTACTGTCATATACGACATTTTAATCTCTTTAACTTATATATTGATTACTGATGGTCTGCATGAACATCATGAGGGTGTAAATGGGCTTCCACGAGGAATGAAAAGTTATCCCAAACAATTTAGTAGGTTGCATTACTATGAGCACTTACTAGTTGTTCATTTTTTTGATGCAATGCATATCGGAAAGAATGTAGCTGAAACACTATGGTGAATATTAGACGGAAGGAGGGACAAAGAAAAAATTGTCAAAATTTGCGATGACATTCATGAATCCAATCATGCAATGAAAGATATCATTGAACATTTAAACAATGATGGAGACCAAATTAATAGAAGATCACTTCCATGGTTATTGACTGAGCAACAAAGCAATGCGGTAAAAGAAGTGATACAAAAAATGAAATTTCCCACAGGATTTTGTTCGAACATAAAGAATATCTTAACAAGGAAAGGTGATTTTGGCGGGGTAAAAATGCATGATTGGCATATCTTCATTAAGGTAATTATATTTCTGTTATATATATTGGTATATTACAATACTGCATGTTTTTTGTTTACTTTTTTGCTTAATTTTGAAAAATATATTGATGAGACGTGTTCATTGTTACAGTATGTTCTACCTGTATCTCTCCCAGACAACTTTGACAATAATGTCAGATAGGGCATATATGATCTTGGAAAATACATGAGGTAATTAGAAACAATATTTTTCATGCATCATCATGTAATTTGTTTAATTCGTTGTATAACTTATATGAATTGACATTTGTTTTAGTCAATCATGTATATTTGTACTACAATGTTAAATTTTCGTCGTTAAATGATATCATTATTTTCTTGCTTTACATGTAGATGGTTTTCATCTAAAGAAATCCACAAAGAAGATATAAAGTATTGGAAGAGAGAAATTCCTCATTTAATGTGTCAAATGCAGAGATTTTTACCTTCGGCATTTTTCAATGCACAAGAACACTACCTCATACACCAAGTTGAGGAGATTGAATTGTGTAGACCTATACACGCAAGGTCCATGTGGGTGGTTGAGAGACACTTGAAATTTATGAAGGCTTTAGTTAGACAAAGAGCACATCCAGAGGGTTCTATGATGGAGGGATATATGGTATTTCAGGCCATGGTGTATATTGTTGAATATCTTCTAGGGTTGACGTTTATTAAGACGGAATTAGATCGATGCATTGGTGATCCAAATTCCACTAACAAATTAGAAGGAGAGTACCTGATGGGGAAAGGTAAATCGAGGAAGGTCAAAGGTAATTATTAAATGGTGTTATAGATTAATATTAACGTTAATACATTTTAATAATATCATACATAATTATTTCATTTTTAATATTCATTAATGATATGCATCATTAATATTTATAATGTTACATTGCGTTAAGTAATTATAAATTTATGAGTTGATTTATGTAATTTTATTTTCATGCAGTTGGTCGCAAGTGGGATGCACTACATTTGTATGTCACAAACAATATTGATTGGATGAAGGTATGGATTGAACGATGTAATCAATCTGGTCGAGGACTGTCATGGGAAGGTGTGGCTTCATTGGTTAAAGAAGCACATCCCAATGGAGATGGCAATCTAACAGAAAGGGAAATCGATTTAGCATATGGTTTAAAAGATAAATAGGTAAGCATGATATTATAAATATAAGCCATAATATTTTCAATTACGTCGATTATATTCATGTTCATCTTGATGAATTTCATTTTATTTCCATACTTTAAGAACATAAAATACTTACTATCAATTGCAGGTAAAACACCACAAGGCTATGTGGTGCAACGGTCGTCATTATCGCGTTAAAAAGTTGGATGAAACAAAGAAAACATGTGATTCTAGGATAAGTGCAGTCTTTGAGGTCACTAATGTTTCATCTAGAAGTGACAGATGTCCAGAATAGTCAGAAAATCGATATTATGGATATTTGGAAGATATCATTGACTGTGACTTTAAATCATTCAAAATAATTATTTTTGTTATAAAATGGTACAAGCTACGATTGAATCGATTTGATCCCGATAGAACTGTTATTGAACATGCTAATGGATTTACCATGGTCAATATAAGGTCGCTTGAGTCACGAACGTCAGAGCCCTATGTTCTTCCAAGTCAATGTGAACAGGTATTTTACTCAGAAGTTCCTGGTAGACAGGGTTGGTTGTTTTTTATTAGACATGATCCAAGAGGAAGGCCGGTAAAGTATAATATCGTAGAGGAAGCTAAAGACGGTGTGGAAGAAGAAGGTGATCATGTAGAGGATCAACATGAGTTGGATGTTGATTATCATAATGTAACACATGAAGATGTTGAAGAGTTAGTTGAAGCAGATGATGTTAGAGATGATGAAGATGACGATGATGAAGATGATATTGACGATTATCACTTTATTGAAACTAACAACGATGACGATGATGATATAGCCTTTAATCCTTATAATGTTGAATCTGGATCAGATGATACCGATGCAGACTTGGATACAGATGAAGACGATCATGAAGTGCATTGAACATTATTCCAAGTGATATATTGTGAGGGGTTGGGGGGGGGGGGCATATGAGCTTCCACCTTCACGTGGTTGTCCCTGTTGAGTAGAGAATATTAAAATATTCTCGAAACAAAGAGAAGCTCATTTAATTATCATTTAATAAATCCTAATCTCTCTACAATTTCTACAAGTACTGTTAAATAAATGGCAAAAACAGTGGAAGTCTCCATCATCACCATCTCCATCGTCATCACCATCACCATAACCATCATCACCATCATCATAATCATCGAAATTGACATCTTCATCCTCATCATAATCATCGTCATCTTCATCCCCATCGTCATCATGGCTAGCATCATCATCATCATCATTGCCATCATCATTAGCATCATCATCACCATCATCATTTCCATCATCCTCATCATCATCATTGACATCGCCATCATCCTCATCCTCATCATCACCATCCTCATCATGATGTTCATCCTCATCATCATCATCATTATCATCAACATGTTCATCATATTCATGTCCATCATCATATTTAATTATCATTTAATAAATCCTAATCTCTCTACAATTTCTACAAGTGTTAAATAAATGAGCTTCCACCTTCATGTGGTTGTCCCTGTTGAGTAAAGAATATTAAAATATTCTTGAAACAAAGAGAAGATCATTTAATTATCATTTAATTAATCCTAATCTCTCTACAATTTCTACAAGTACTGTTAAATAAATGGAAAAAACAGTGGAAGTCTCCATCATCATCATCTCCATCGTCATCACCATCACCATCACCATCATCATAATCATCGACATTGAGATCTTCATCCTCATCATAATCATCGTCATCTTCATCCTCATCGTCATCATGGCTAGCATCATCATCATCATCATCACCATCATCATCATCATCATCATCATCACCATCATCATTGCCATCATCCTCATCATCATCATTGATATCGCCATCATCCTCATCCTCATCATCATCATCATCATTGCCATCATCATCACCATCATCATCGCCATGATCAATGCTACCATCATCGCCATCATCATGATGTTCATCCTCATCATCATCATCATTATCATCAGCATGTTCATCATATTCATGTTCATCATCATATTTAATTATCATTTAATAAATCCTAATCTCTCTACAATTTATACAAGTGTTAAATAAATGGAAAAAACAGTGGAAGTCTCTTCACCTTTATTTTTTCCATCATCAAAGTGAAATATAGATAAGCAATCATATTAGAAAAAAAAGGAAAACAAGTTTAAAATCATCAAGAGATTCCAAAATCCTTTATATGATTTGTCTTTTCTCTCCTTCAAGGGGTTGTCAAGAAATATAAACATTTAATTTCAATTTTCATGGTCATATTCATCTTCATCAAATAGGGTCATATCATATTTGTTGGCAAGTATGGTTTTTCCCCTTCTCTTTTCCTTTTGACTGGATATATATCTTTTTCTTATTTAGTATGAACTGCAATTCTGGTATGTTGACTTTTACATCATTTTTTATTTTAGCATGGGGATCTTCAAGTCATGCAAAGTTTAATTTGCTTCATTTCCATCCTTTGTAAATAATAGGCCCAACTTGTCATATGGTAATCTATGACTAGTCCAATTTTACGTTACTAATAGTGTTTTCCATGAAGATACCATGTATATCCACTAAATATGTTATCGTGCTCTCGTTATAATACATTTGATACAAGGTCTCTAGTCTAAATTCCTTTATCAATACAATTATGGTGGCATATTTATACAATTTAGAAAGTGTTGCTTATCATTTTGTAAAGAGTCAAATTCCCTTCATTGTTCACTAAGTCAAGATTGATGATGATTATGATGATGCCGATATGTTCCCTATCACCTTATTTGTCTAATATGGGGCTTAGTATCATATATCTGGTTCATATTAGGGTCATATGTGTACCCTAATACTAAATTTGTAGTAACTAATTTGGGATTGAGAGCATAACTTAGCTTAAATACAATGTAATATTGATCCCTAAGGATATATCACCTCAAATAATACTTTTATTGCAATAGTTTACTAACATGAATTGATCTAGCATCCTCTATTTGAAGAAGAATGGGGTCCTAATTTAGAAATATAATGGTGAAAGTGGTTTTTTTTAACTCAAGGATTTTTGTGTTGTACACATTAACTCAAGGTCTTTTCAAATTAACGTCAATGCATTAACATTATAATATTATAAAAACTTAGTATAGATATAACTTTGTACCATATATTATTTTCCCTAGCACCAAATAGTCTAGGTGCTAATTGATGGTGTCATTTTGTCTAGGTGCTAATTGATTTATGATTATGGAACAGTAAGCTTTGTTTTGTGTGCCATACGACATATCTTTATTGAGATTTATGATTATGTTGCAATCTCACCTATATGAATTGTTCTGGAATTTTTAATATAGTCTTGTTGCATATAACCGATGGGCGATTCGATAGTTCATTGCTATTGAGTAAATATTATTTGGGCCTTAGGACCACCTCTATGTGAAATTCATTCTTCCTTCCCTCCCGCACTCACACAGTTTGCAATTGTTGATCACCTGCACGATCAAAGCCCGAAGTTGGAGCAAGGGGTTGAAGCCCGACTATGCAGAGCAGACGGGTCATAGAGGAGAGGGGTAGTAGAGGAGAGGGGCCATAGAGGAGACGATACATAGTTTGCAATTGTTGATCACCTGCACGCTCAAAGCCCGAAGTTGGAGCAAGGGGTTGAAGCACGACTATGCAGAGCAGAAGGGTCATAGAGGAGAGGGGTAGTAGAGGAGAGGGGCCATAGAGGAGATGATACAACGATATTTATCTTTCCCCTTTGTCCTATGAAATGATATTTTCTTGGGTGTGGGTACGGGTTTGGTTAGAAACAATTTCCCAAGAGCACGCAGGCAAGAAAAAGAGCAGCTACAGGTCGCGGAATCACTGGTGGAGGCGGAGGATTTGGGGTAAGTTTGAAGCCATTGAATCTGCGAGTTTTTGCTGGAGTTTGTGATTTTTCTCATTAGTTTTTTGATAAGATTAATTAGACAGAGATTTCAAGAAAAATTGCCTGTGTATTGTCCTTTTAAATCTGATGGGGTTCCTTCCTTATGGGTTCCTTCTGTATTGTTTACAATATTGCTTTAGCTGTCATGGTTTTTCTCGTTCCCTTTGCTCCGTTATAGCCTATATTTGCTAAGTATTGGAATCGATTTGAGGTGTCTTTTGATGAAATGCCTCCAGACATGCTATACCTTTAGACATGATATGGCTGTTCTAGGTTCTAAAATTACCTCCTGGCACAAATAAAGATGCTTTCCATTCCACTTGATCATGAAGACTTGTAAAAATTAAAACAAGATTGCCTCCCCTATTCCCCCCTATTCCAATCTTCTGTTGGAGACATTCGTTATCGCATCTGGCAATTCATGAAAACCAAGGTTGGTTTCTGTGACATCCAGGGCATTTAATGTTTTCTGTAGCATTGTAGTCTTCCTGTCGCCCTGGATGGAGAATGGGGTTCGCTATTGACATGAAATCTTGCTGATATCTTTGGAGCTTATCAACCGCTTATACTATGAAATGAGAACTCAACACAGTTCTCATTTTTCTCTCTCCTAATTTTAGTAGCTATTTTTACCCCCGTTTCAAAAATGGTTGATGCCAGTATCACACAT